>CM045736.1:49031395-49048895 GCA_024760905.1 Plotosus lineatus
GCTGAATGTCAACATTTCAAACAGCTAAAACTTGATCAACCATTCGTCCCATTAAATTTTTAACTATGCATAAAATAGCAATTTTATGGGTATGTACTGCTCACAATGTGTTATGTGCTAATAACAGTTCTATAGCATGTTACTCATTTTCTGTGGTCAGTAATTTCAATATGAGCTTTTTGACAACAGGAAATGGGTAACATGTCCTGGAATTATTACCTTAAGGTCCCGGGACAAATAAGGATTTTGCAATAACATACATGATTATAAAATTTATTTACTATGCATGGTGGCGTAGTGGTTAGCACATCCGCCTCACAGCAAGAAGACTCTGGGTTCGATTCCCAGCCTGGGTATTTCTGTGTGGAGTTTCCATGTTCTCCCCGTGTTTGCATGTTTTTCCCCCGGGTACTCCGTTTTACTCCCACAGTAGGTTAATTGGCTTTTCCAGATTGCCCCTCGGTGTGAGTGTGAGTGGTTGTGTGAGTGTTGGCCTTGCGATGGCCTGGTGGAGCTGTTCAGGGTATACCCCGCCCTTTCTCCGAGTTGGCTGAGATGGTCGCCAGCCTCCCCGTGACCCTAATTAGGATTAACAGTTCAGAAAATGAATGAATGAATGAGTTCAGGTGAAATTTCATGAGATGACGAAAAAATAATGATAGGTCACATAAGTGTAGCTTTCAAACTTGTTAAATAAATTAAATAAAATGTATAATAATAATAACAATAATAATACTACTCATAATTGTTATTATTACAACTTTCAATATTTTTAAACATCTAATCAAATTATTTATGCTTGGAAAAAGAAGTAAGTCATCTTATAGGTCTTATTTGATGCACAAAAGTATTGAGCATGTGTTGGCCCTGTGATGGATTGGCGAGGTGTTCAGGATGCACCCCACTCTCACCTAGAGTTGGCTGAGATAAGCTCCAGCCTTCCCATGACCCTAGTAGATTTAAGCAGCTCATTAAAAATATGAATAATTAAATATAATAATAATAATAATAATAATAAGCATTTGTGTCCTTTATGGCTTTCCATACAGGCTTCGAACCAAAAGTAGGCTACCAAGCACACAGGTGGTGACTCATGACATTCGATTGTTTATTAAAATGATATGTAAGCATGTGTGTTGTCTCAGACTTCATGTAGGTGTTATAAATAGCTAGATTTTATAGAACACACATAAACAGGTTAAATTTTCTTCCCTCTTGCTCTTCCTTTTTTTTCCTGAAAATCAACCTGATACCAACTTTTTGTATTGCGGGTTAGTGCCAGCTTTGGCAAACACAACAGTTAAGATCTTCATGTGGAAAATGCACCTGCTTTCACTGTATTATGATAAGCCCTTTTGTTATTTGTAAACGTTTACATTCATATGTTCTCGGTGTAAAGTTTTCTGTCGGTATTTGGCGCGTCTAAATATTGATCTGTAAAATAATAAGCTTTTCAGAAAGTTTTCAAGAGAGTTAGGGAATGTGATTATTCGGTCATTTACCTTTATTGTCTCTTGTAAACAGAACATGTTGTGCCAATTGGTCTCTGGGTGTTTTTAAAGCACAGAAGGATGTCCTTTTTGTCACTGAATTGACACAGCATGGTTAGCCTCATATCGCTCATCAGACCTTAATAGATGCCAGTCATAAACTGCCTGGAGATCTCTGAGATTGTTCGATGAGGTGGAATTGTGTAAACATGGGCACGGTTCCTTTCGTACCACTCGTATTGGCTTCCTGTCATGGCTTTGGTTTACACCCCCCCACCTGCTGACTGATGTATTGTGCTCTCTTTTCATATCAATATTGTGGAACTATTCGTGGGCTGTTGGTTTCTATCGTGACAGCAACAGCAGTGGAGTGCAGGAACGCTGTGTACATGGTCTGGATGATTTTTTTTTTGTAACAGGAGCTTCACTGACACTCAATTTGATGTGTGAAATGTGCAGTGCATCCAGCCTTCCCCCAGGAGGGTTAATAAACTATTCTCACACACATCACTCACAGTGAAAAGAGCAGCCTGGAAGGGTAAAGACTGTTTGATAGAAGGGTGTGGAGACTAACATAGCCATTCGATATTGTAAGAAGCACAGTCTGGGTCCGGATGACTCTCTTTCAGCACGAAGTTCGAGTGACCTTTCATGGTTTGTGTTCTACTGCTGTAGAGATACTGTCCTGTTCTTTAGCACATGGTTGCCATCTGCTGTTTGCATTGTGTATCATCATATTTTGGCCTTTGGACGGACAGCGTTTTGCTTTTGTCTGATAAAAAACAAACAAAAAGGGGATGGTTCATATCATGTTATCCTGTCTAGGTTATTCGTGAGAACGGATCCTCAGAGGTTTTGAAACTCTATGACACCGCAATGGATAAGCTGCAGGGGTTGAAGAAAGAGTATGACAACCTGAGCAAGCGATACAGCGAAAAGGTAGCCAACCACAACACCGACCTAAGTCGTCTGGAGCAGGCGGAGGAAGAGAACAGACGGCTGCAGAAACAGACCGACGCTTTGATGAAGCAGAGGGATACAGCCATGCACTACCAGCAACAGTACTCCGCCTCTATCCGGAGGTAAGAGAGAAGCAAACTGGGTGAAATGCTTTCTTTCACTTTTTACTTGACTCTGTTAGAGATACATAGTGGTAGGGGTGGTATATTAAAATAAAGACTCATGGATGTGGTAAATTAATTAAACTTGGAGCAGCTCCATTGTTTAAATGCGAGAAAGCAGACTGAAGTTCTTGGATCTGCCCCATTATAACATTTATTGACATAATTCTGAAGTGATGAGTTGCATTGCTGAAGGGTTCCTCGGTGAGTCTGTACAGTTGAAGGGAAAAGCAAAGTATTTTCCAACCGCTGCTTATTTATTTTGGCTAATTATGTTTTTGAACCAGATTCCCTGCCACACTCCTTGTCATTCGGTGCTGACTTTTTCAACAGATGCACAGAGTCTGGATCCTGTTAGCCAGGACAGAACTGCAGAAGTGTGCACTAAATAAATATCGTCAGTGTGTCGTGTCAAAACTGTATTGCTACAGATAGTTGATGTATTAAAGGCTACATTTTGATTGGTACACACATCTATTTATTTAACAGTTTATGGCCACGTCATCAATATTCACCTGTCACCTGTAGTGTTTTTTTTTTTCCCCTGCTGAGGCATCCCAAAAACGAAATATGACCATAAACACATATGAAATGTTTTTCGATAGCCAGCAGTTTTTAAGCATTTGGAGACCCCGCATACTGTTGAAATACAACGATAAGCACAGATTACTGATATTCTTTTTTAACCCACTCAACCTTCCATCCAGCTGCAGCTCTTCCTCAGTTGACCTCTGTGTAAGAAAACAGGAAATTCTGAAAATATACCGGACAGAAAGTGCTGCAGGACCCAGGGTTGAGAAAACTTGTGATTGCTAGAATGAATGTGTTTTTTATTTAACCTTGTCATACAGCATCAAACATCAGCATGGTTATAAAAACACTGCTGACTGTTTGCTTGTACTGCGTCAGGTTTGATTCTGTGCAGCAGGAGTTGAATAAAGCTTCAGCTCAGAACAAAGAGCTGCAAAGAGAGATGGAGAGGCTGCAATCCGAAGTCACACGCTACAAGAACTTCCAGTTAAAGGCAGTAAAGGATGCTGAAAAGTACAAAGAGGAGCGAGACTCTGTGTTTAATGAGTACAGGCTGATCATGAGCGAGAGAGACCAGGTCATCAAGGAAGTGGACAAGCTACAGACGGAACTGGAAGCGGCTGAAGCTCGCCTCAAAAACAACTCTTCGGAGAAGATGGTGGCTAGCGAAGAGTTGGAAGCACTCAGACAGGTATCAGTGATGACGCTTAAAACATTAATAATGAAGAAACTAGGCTATTTCGGTGGGGACGGTTTTTGGGCCATGGACAGGAAGCGTTTGTGAAACGAGGGGCCGAGAAAAGCTCCATGTGTTCATTCCTTGTGCGAGATGCAGGGATTCCTCACTTTCCACGGTTAATTGGGACCGAGATCCCAACGCGACCATTGAAATCCGCGAAGTAGGATCACCCCCCCACCCCACCCCCGACTGACATATACGTACATGTATATGTGTATATAATATCAATAAATACATATCCAATCATATAAATGCTTATAATAACAATTAAACATTGCAAAAATAACATAAGCTGTAAATAAAATATATATACAGACGCTCTCCAACTCACCAACATTCGTTTTGCAAACATCCGTAGATACCAACAAAGCTGTCCAAGGTTGAAAGTGAAATGAAACTGAAGAAAAAATAGAAATGGAATAAAATCTACGGAAAGATAGATCATAAATATAAGTATGAAATATGATTAAACATTATCCTGAGGTACACTTAATATTAGGCCCTGGCGTGGCGGGGGGTGGGTGGGTGGAGTGGGTGGGGGTGTGTGTGGCTGCGCACACAGATGCAACAATGTGTATCCAGTTTTGATGGGATATTTTGGGTTGGTTTTGTGTTGGTTTAGGTTTTTTTTGCATAATTGGCCTTGTTTTTGTGGAATTTTCCATAATTTTTCTGACTATTCTTTCTTAATTTTCTTATTTTTTTAATTCGATGAATATTTATTTATTTAACTGGATGCACTGAAGCACGAAGTAGCGAGGGATCCCTGTACTTTCAAGTGTCATGACTTTACTTATAGGGCTTGGTAATGTCGTGCCCTACAATATCAAGTCTGCGCTTCACTGATCTGAGAGTTAAGCAACTTTTATAGGTCAGATAAATAATGGAGCATGACATGTTGCATTTGCTGATAATATTGTACATCGTAGGAGCTTAATTCATCACTGGTGGATCGAGACCGAGCCATCTGTGAGCGAAACGAGCTGCTGGAGAAATACTGCCATGAAGTGAAGGACAAAGCAGAGGCTCAGAAAGAGCTGAGTCAGGCCTGCAAAGATATTGAAACCGTGCGCGAGGAGCGAGATGTGGCCAGGAAAGAAAGAACTGAAGCCATTATACAGAGGGATCAACTACTGCGGGAGTATTACCAGGCCAGACAGGTACTTGCATGCGTGTTTATGATGCCTGCAGCTTTTATTGTTCTTGGCAACAATAATATTTCATATAAATGAATATGGTAGTTAAATTCAACTCCATAATTTCATCCTGACATCCAGTTTTCCAAAGTCACTACAATAAAAAGTTATTGAGCTTCCAAATTAAGACATATGTGACATGTGAATTGAAATATTATTTTTGGGGGTTTTTTTCAGCAAAGTGTGAGATTTCCTTTCGGCTTTTTCCCTTCATCAGGGGTCGCCCCAGCGAATGATTTGCATGTTTGACTTGGCGTAGGTTTTTACGTCGGATGCCCTTCCTGACACAACCCTTTAACAAGGGGCAGAAACACGCTGACGGCTTTGCAGCTACTCTTTACAAAAGTCAGCAATAATTCTTTTACATGAACCTCACACCATAGACAGTGAGAGACATGACCGGCCCTTGATAACCCAGTTAGCTGCACTGGGGGCACAGTGACAACCTTGTGGAAAGTGGGACTCGAACCCCAACCTTAGGATCAGCGATCCAGCACCCGATACCACCAGCCCACCACGGCCCGGTGGTATCGGGCCGTGGTGGGCTGGTGGTATCGGGCGCTGGATACCACCAGCCCACCACGACCCGGTTTTTCAGCAAAGTGTATGGCACGTATTTACAGGAATAATACATACGCTCATATAAACACAATAAAAACCTGTCACAGGGATCCCTCACTTTCCACAGTTAATTGGGCCCAAGATCCCCCTCGACCACCGAATTCCGCGAAGTAGGATCATCCCTCATTCAATGCTATAAAGGCTTATAATAACAATTAAACATTAAAAAATAATGCACAAGAGGTAAATAAAATATAAATACACGCACATACAGATGCGTGCGCGCACACACAGATGCGCGTGGACGCACTCAGATGCACACCTCACAAAAATGTAACTATTTTTAATGGGAGGGTTGTTTTTTTTTTTTTTTTTTTTTTTTTTTTTTTTTTTTTAAATTATTTCTTATTTGTTGGGGGTTTTTTGGCATAATTGGCCTCGTTTGTAAACAGACCTGCCACTGTAATCACTTATTAATAACTGTCTTATTGTGTCACTCGTTATATTAAAAAACAACAACAAAAAAAAAACGCAATGCACTGAAGCCACATGAATTTGTGTGAAGTAGCGAGGGATCCCTGTACAGTGGAAATCACTTCACCCCAAAGGTCTTTTTCTATTTCTCATTAAAGGGTTAACTTGCCATTTGTTTCTCGGCCCCTTAACTGTTCCCTCTCTTCTGATTAGCTTGATAATTGTTTAACTTGGCTTAAATTACCCAGTTTCTCAGTTTATGGCAATAGAACAAATAATAGACTCGATCAATAAGTGTAATGTCTTGGCGTTTGAACCCAGCAGCTAAATTTAATGTCTTATGAACAGAAACAAGATACAGCCACTCTGGACATGGAGCGTGCCAATAAAGAGATTGAGGTGTTGAGGAAGCAATGTGAGGCCATGTCTCAGGAACTGAAGGAGGCCGTGCAGGAAGCCGAGGTGGCAAAGTGCCGGAGGGACTGGGCTTTCCAGGAAAGAGACAAGATTGTGGCAGAGAGAGAAAGCATCCGGTATACTCTCAGCTTCATCAACACAAGTTGCATGATTAATGCTTTTTCCCTTCCATACGAATGAATTCGCAAACAAATGTTATAGTTAGAATCCATTGCCATAGATTTATTGCAGCACTATTGTACACTCTATTTCGCAGAACTCTGTGTGATAACCTGCGCAGAGAAAGAGATCGTGCAGTTAGCGACCTGGCCGATGCTCTGCGCAACCTGGATGACACGAGGAAGCAAAAGAACGACGCTGTCAGGGAACTGAAGGAAGTGAAGTGAGCACTTTCATTTACCCCTCACCCTCCGTGAAGTGTGCAGCTCTGAGTTTGCTCGGGTTGCTCTGTGGCCACTGCTGCCGCCTTGAGCTCCCTCTTGTGACTGGTTAATGTATACCAGGTATTCAAGGTCCCACTGGGTCTTTAGTGACATCTACCAGTACTGATGCACAGGGTCAGGGTTTTTAATACTCGTTCACCAGTCCATTTTGATAGCGGCGCTGCCATACACTCCAGCAAAACTCATGCTTTAGTACAAACTTCTCAATGTAGTTGGGTTTGATTTAAAAAGGGATTTTTAAAAATGTATGTATTTGTTTGTTTGTTTGTTTATTTATTTATTTTTGTGAAGATAATGTTGAAATTATTTAATTAGATCCTGGCATGGACTGACTGAAAAGTTTCCGGTCTATGTAATGTAATGAGCATCATGTTACTTCAGTACAATTTCCACAGTCTATGAAATGTCGAGTAATTATAACATGAGCAATATATAGCTCACGCCATGGGTGATTACTGATTGGGACTGAGCACACACCCATGGACTGCGGAAATGCAAACACTCACAATTTCCAGCAGAATAAAAATCAGCATGTCACAATACCTTCCATGTAGCTCACGCGAAAGGTAAAAAGCTAACCAAGTACTCTTTTGATATTATACTTGGGCACTAAATGATACAGATGTTATAGAATATTTTTGCAATGTGTTCGGAATGTGGACTTGATTTACACACAACTACATCTCTGTTCCAGATCATGATGGAATGACCGATATAGAACACTATAATAGACACTTCTAAAATTTTGTGTGCTTTTTTTTTTTTTTTTTTGGGTCTGACATTAAAAAAAAAAAAAAAAAGAATTTCAACCAAACTGTCATATAGCCCTCTATAGTAATTATATTAGCAGTACTGTACTAATACAGTGGTACCTCGACTTATGAAATTAATTAGTTATGAGGGTGAGCTCATAAATGGAAACATTTGTTAGATTAAACAAAAATTCCCATAGGAAATAATAGAAAATCTATTAATCCGTTCCAAGCCCCTCCCAAACGCATATAACCTGACACGAACGGGGAAGGCAATACCCGATGGGTGGTACCCTATCACACGACCAGCACCAACCAGAGAGGGGGGAAAGAATACACACCCCATCCATGACATGCCACTAGCCACTTGCTTCTTTTCGAACCCCAGCGCCATGCATATCTGGGGGCAGTCTAACACACTCGGAGGGAAATTCCTAACCCATGAATGAGCTAACAGACACCCATGGTGGCTAGCGATCGCTGTAAGTCAGTGGTCCCTAACTACCGTTCCGCGGACCGGTACCAGTCCGTGGCTCAATTGGTACCATTTCACAGAAGAAATAATTAATTATTTCCATTTTATTTATTATCTGAGTCTGAACGATCTTTAATTTTGAAAAAGTATTTTATTTTGAAAAATGACCGGATCTCATCAGCCGGCACATGAACAGAGGCGTGCTGGACATGTTTCAAACAATAGCGGGGATTTTGGGTGACACTGAGCCTGAGCCTTCATTCTCCCAGCTGGTGCATGATCACCTGTCCGTGTGGTTTTTTTTTTTTTTTTTTTTTTTTTTTTTTTTAAAGAAAAGTTCAAGCTCTACTTCCCATCCAACTTTATTTCAGCTGTTGAAAAATAACATCCATGGCGTGCTTATTATTATTATTATTATTAATAACAATAATAACAATGTTTTAAATAAATGTTATATTTACAATACAAACAATCTGTGACACACACACACACCCTGGACTGTGGTAAATTTGACTGTTGACCGGTCCGTGGTGATAAAAAGGTTGGGGACCACTGCTGTAAGTGACCGGGAAGGGAGCGTATGCCATCTCTCCCTCTCTTGAGCGCTCAGCTAATAAGGTCCCATGGACTCTTGGCCATGGAAGGCTGTGCGCGTTAAATTGGATTCAGACTTGCCATCTCTGGGTTAATAGTCAAGCAACTTTTTGGTGTGCCACTTGGGAACCTGACCGAGTGGTTTGTGAAATCCGAGTAACAAGAAAAAGGGAGATTACACTTCCCTTTTGACACGGGAGTCCTTATAGCTATTCACAGCTATAAGGATATATCATGGTACGAGTAAGCCTGGTAAAATGCTCGGAGAGTGTTATTTTTCTCGCGTTGTCATTTTGGGCTGTTTTCTAGTGTAGGGTTTGTGGTTGAAGGTAATTGATGGTTGTTCTGTGCTGTATTCTGTGAGCTGTAGGGAAAAGATGGAGTGTCAGCAGGAGGAGACACCATTCTACCCACTGCTGGCACACAGCTCGCATGATTCAGCCATAGATACAGAGTCGTTGGAATGGGAGACAGAAGTGGTGGAGTTTGAGAAGGACAGAGTGAGTGGTTAATCTGGCACCACGTAACAGCAACTCTTATTCTGTATTAATGATATGCTACAAGCCTTCAGTTCACCTTTGTTTGTAAATTTGTCTGATTGATTGATAGGTGTGATATGTGTGATGATTAAGACAATGTTTCTCTCTAATCTGTTGTTCTCTGAACAGGATGACATGGACTTGAAGGCACTGGGGTTTGATATTGCCGAAGGGGTGAATGATCCGTATTTACCAGGAGATTGTGGGATTTTTGTCACCAGAGTGGATAAAGGAAGTATTGCAGATGGAAGGTTAAGGTATTTGTCGGATGTATTGAGTGCATCCTTAATCACCTCTTACCCTATTTAATGTAATTACTGACGGACCTGCTGTGTGTCTTTCCTTTCAGAGTGAATGACTGGCTGCTGAAGATAAATGATATAGACCTGACTAACAAAGACAGGACGCAGGTTATCAAAGCTGTGCTTAATGGAAGAGGTGTGATCAATATGGTAGTGCGTAGAAGAAAGTCTTTAGGGGGAAGACTAGTTACTCCTGTTCACATTAATCTCATTGGGCACAAAGGTATTGTTTCCCTCGGTTTCCTACCCTGGAAAATGTGTGCTAAATGTAATGAGAGGGACCGTCTTTATTCTGTTAACCAACCTTGCCCATGTGCGTGTTCTCTTCAGATAGTGGCATTGGCCTGGAGGGGGGTGTATACGTGACTGCATTAGCAGCAGGCAGCCCAGCTGCCAGAGAAGGGTCCCTTACCATTGGAGATCGCCTCATTGCAGTAAGTCTGTGAATTGCCTGTGCCATTTCATCAAAATTACTACATGCCTTTTGAACAATATCAATATCATGATTTATCTGAGATTAATTACAAATTTATCAACAATTTTAAAATATCTGGACTTGATTTGACCCCATATTTATTTTTCAGCACAAATTAGGCTATATTGAAATGGCTCGAACCTCCTGATGATAGGTATCGTAATACTATTTATTTAGCCTTTCTCATATAAGGCTACATCATACATCCGGACAGTGCTGTGCAAAGGTTTTTGCCTCCTGACCAATTTCTGACTTTTTTTTACCCGTTTGTCACTCATACATTTCAGATCAAGCAAACCTACATATTATACAAAGATAAAACACAAGTAAACACAAAATGCAGTGTTCAATGGCAATTGCATGTATTAAGGGGGGGAAAAAGCATCTGAACCTACAAGGACCCTTGTGAAGACGTAATCGCCCCTAAAGCTAATAGCTAGTTGAACCACCTTTTGCAGCAATACCTGCAGTCATGCATTTGTGATAAGAGGCAATGAGTCTTTCACATCCCTGTGATGGAATTTTGGCCCACTCTTCTTTGCAGAATTGTTTAAGATCAACCAGATTAGATGGTTTTCTGGCATAATGAGCCTTTTTAAGGTTCATGCCACAGCATCTCGATAGGGTTCAGGTTGGGATTATGACTAGCCTACTCCAAAACCCTCATTTTGTTCTTTTTTAGCTATTCAGAAGTGGACTTGCTGAGGTGCTTCGGATCGTTCTCTTGCTGCAGAACCCAGGTGCGCTTTAGCTTGAGGTCTCAAACTGATGGACGAATATTCTTTGCCAGGATTTCTTGGTAGTGAGCAGAATTCATGGGTCCATCAATCAGGACAGGTCGCCCAGGTCCTGAAGCAGCAAAGCAGGCGCAGATCATCACACTTCCACCACCATGTTTCACTGTTGGCACAATGGTGTTTTTTTTTTTTTTTTTTTTTTTTAAATCAAATGCAGCGTTGCTTTTGCACCAGATGTAACGGGATGCATTACTCCTAAAAGGTTCACCTTTAGTTTCATCAGTCCAGAGGACATTTTTCCAAAAGCTTTGTGGATCATCATGATGATTCTTGGGAAAAGTGAGTTATGCCTTGATATTCTTTTTTGTCAAAAGTGGCTTTCGCCTTCGGAACTCTTCCATGGTTGCCATTTTTACCAATGACTTTATATCCTTTCCCAGACTGAGACATCTCTATACGCTTCTCTTTTATTTGCTCTTGAAGCTCACTGGATCACGGCATGATGATGTGTGTTCAGTATGGCCTACCTCACCTTGTCAGACAGGTTTTATGTTGGGGATCTCCTGATTGGAAATGTCTGACATCAATCAGGCCTGGGTGTGTCCATGACATTGAACTCAGTTTTTCCCAATAATAGGATTAATCACAATTACTTCACTTTTAACAAGGGGGCAATTACTTTTTCACAGAGATTCATGTAGGTTTGTATAGGATTTTTCTCTAAACAAATAAAATCACAACAGGGAAACTGCATTTTTTGAATACTTGGGTTCTTTTTGTGTAATATTTAAATTTGTTTGATGATCTGAAAAAGTTAAGTGTGACAAAGGTGCTAAAAGTAAAAAAATCAATGGGGGGGACTTTCATATATTTTAGATTCATTGCACACCAACTGAAATATTTCAGGTCTTTTATTGTTTTAATACTGATGATTTTGGCATACAGCTCATGAAAACCCAAAATTCCTATCTCAAAAAATTAGCATATCATGAAAAGGTACTTTAAACGAGCTATTAAGCTAATCATCTGAATCAACCGATTAACTCTAAACACCTGCAAAAGATTCCTGTGGCTTTTAAAAACTCCCAGCCTGGTTCATTACTCAAAACCGCAATCATGGGTAAGACTGCCGACCTGACTGCTGTCCAGAAGGCCATCATTGACACCCTCAAGCAAGAGGGTAAGACACAGAAAGAAATCTCTGAGCGAATAAGCTGTTCCCAGAGTGCTGTATCAAGCCACCTCAGTGGGACGTCTGTGGGAAGGAAAAAGTAAAAGAAGGGCCGATTCCAGACCTTGGGGGACTTGTGAAAGCAGTGGACTGAAACATCCAGAGCCACCGTGCACAGGCGTGTGCAGGAAATGGGCTACAGGTTCCGCATTCCCCAGATCAAGCCACTTTTGAACCAGAAACGGCGGCAGAAGCGCCTGACCTGGGCTCCAGAGAAGCAGCATGCTGGACTGTTGCTCAGTGGTCCAAGGAACTTTTTTCGGATGAAAGCAAATTTTGCATGTCATTCGGAAATCAAGGTGCCAGAGTCTGGAGGAAGACTGGGGAGAAGGAAATGCCAAAATTCATGCTTCCATCTGCTGAAAAGCTTTATGGAGATGAAGATTTCATTTTTCAGCACGACCTGGCACCTGCTCACAGTGCCAAAACCACTGCTAAATGGTTTACTGACCATGGTATTACTGTGCTCAATTGGCCTGCCAACTCTCCTGACCTGAAGCCCATAGAGAGTCTGTGGGATATTGTGAAGAGAAAGTTGAGAGACACCAGACCCAACACTGTGGATGAGCTTAAGGCCGCTATCGAGGCATCCTCGGCCTCCATAACACCTCAGCAGTGCCACAGGCTGATTGCCTCCATGCCACGCCGCATTGAAGCAGTCATTTCTGCAAAAGGATTCCCGACCATGTATTGAGTGCATAACTGAACATAATTATTTGACTTTTTTTTGTATTAAAAACACCCCCCCCCCCCCTGATCGGATGAAATATGCTAATTTTTTGAGATAGGGATTTTTGATTTTTCTTTATTTTTTTGCCAAAATTATCAATATTAAAACAATAAAAGGCTTTAACTACTTCAGTTGTGTGTAATGAATCTAAAATATGAAAGTCTAATGTTTATCAGTACATTACAGAAAATAATGCACTTATCACAATATGCTAATTTTTTGAGAAGGACTAGTATATACACAGCTAAAAATGTACCAAGTTTAGTTTTAAGCCGCTTCTCGTATGAATATCAAACACTGTCCTGAGACTCGGATCCAGTTTACGTTTAGATTTACTGTTTCATTCCTGAAGCCTAAAACAGGAGCTTGTCTGCGTTATACTTGTTCTTAGCTAGTATTTTGAGAGACGGTTGGCACCTGTAAAGGACATTCAGTCGGCAGGACATTGTGCAAAAAGTACATGGCGAGTCACATGATGGAAGATAAATCTACTGTACTTGCACATCTGTAATAATGACGGCCATGTAGACATTGTGCTGTAAAACTGTCAGGGAAAAGTCAGTTTACTGTCTGGTCCAACAAATTCAAATGTTTGCATCCTCACAGACACACAGTATCAATAAGTTGAGGGTTGCCTGCTTGAAAGCGTCTTTAATTCCTGAATCCAAGATGCTGAAAGAACCCCCACCCTTCATGACTTGTATTTTCCCTTCCTAGATAAATGGAATTGCTCTGGATAACAAATCTGTGACGGAGTGTGAGGCCCTTTTGAGGGGCTGCAGGGACTCGCTCAGCCTCTCCCTCATGAAGGTGAGTGTATTTCAGTACTGTGTGTGTGCTTGTGATCTCATTTCAAAATGTGAAGGTTCTACTTCCGCATATTTTAGAGTTTGTGACGGGTGCTAAAAGGGAATTAAACTTTAATCTGTTATATGTAGCCATTCAAGTGTTTTTTTTTTTTTTTTTCCTGATTTGTGTGTGGGGTTTGTTTTGTTTTTATGGAATATTCATTTTTAAAGCCGAATGAAAGCTTCCCAAATCCTCCTGTTATATTGAGTGTATATATTTTCAATGGATGGTTTTTACTTACGTATACAAAACTTCATTTTGCTAAAATGTATTCGGTAGTCAGCATTAGCGGGAATTTGTAGGTCATGCCATTCTCGAGAGAATATGGCGTCGTCGATAGCAACAAGAACAGCATGGCAGAAAACGCACATTACTTTACACTATGCATGAAAGATTTTATTCGGTTGGGTTTAATTCTGTTTTCAGGAGTTGCATTTAGAGGAGTCCCTAGGTATTAAATTTCTGTCTCTTGACTAGTTCTTTCCCCAGAGCACATCAGGTCACAACATCTTCGAGAGTCTGAGGGAGGCAGACAGGTGCAACGGCAGAATTCACATGTCAGAGGTTCACTGTCGTAACAGCCGGAACCTGAAGCACAATAGCTCCACCCAGACAGACATTTACAGTGGTGAGGCCGGAGGAGAAAGAAGGAAGCAGAGGTCTGACTCTGAGGAAAGGAAGCCGTTCTCTCCATCTACGCTACACCCCAGCACCCTATGTGCCCGTTATGGGCCCAGTGCATTTCAGGAGATTTGCTACACTCGCCCAGATTCTGCAGGCCCTGACTGCAGCACCCTGGAGCCAGTTCCTGACACAAAGCACAGTGGAGGCACCTGGCCCAAAATGGTGGTTGGAGTTCCCATGGCAGCAGAAAGTCCCGCGCAGTTGTCCATCTACAAGTCTCCCAAGCAAAGGAAGTCCATTTTTGATGCAGACACTTTCAAGAGGCCAGACACTCCCTCCAAAATGGAGTACTTAACAAGCCATTCTCCGCAACCTTCCAAAACAGACAGTGTGTCCACACCTCCAACCCCACCCACACGTAGTGACTCCTTCAAGTTCAAACCGAAGCAGCCGGGTAGCTCAGCCTCGGACTCCACCATTACTGAGAGCCAGCAGGAAGAGTGTAACGGGAATTTGTGCTTCAAGGATGTCGGGCACGAGTGCAGGGCGCTCAGCTCTAGGAAGTCGTGTGAAGAAGACATTGGGCGAACGCGTCTTGATGAACCTGAGATCAAGCGACCGCGTCCAAAATCAGCCCCAGCTCTCAGGCGCAGGATGACGCCTCAGTCCATCCCCCTCCAAAGCTTTCAGGTACATTTTTGGAAATGTTAATGCCTGTTTTAGTTCTTCTCTCAGCTCGAGATTCAGCTGTGTTGGGATTTGAGGAGATATTTATAATCTATGAATTTTTTTTTTATTCTTGTTTTTCTAGGTTTCTGTAATTTATACCACATTAATCTTTCTTGTTTTTGTTGAACAGAGCTACTCTAATGACGGCGACAGTTTAGACCAGAGGGATGTGTCACGCTCATCTCCTAGCCGCCAATACAGACACAGTGTAGGGTTTGTTCCCACACTGTACAATGGAACGCTGCCTCCCAGTAAGCCACCGCAGAATGAAATGCTCAGTGTTCTTCCTGACTACAGTTCTGTTTTCATCCTCACATTAACAGTTGCAACAAAAACATTTAATGTACTTCAGGAAGTTAAACACTTTTTACTTAATACATTTGATTTGAAAAGGTAAAGGCAAGGACATCTATACCTATCATCTGACCAAGATATCTGATTTCAGAACTGTTATGATTTTGTGCTTGCATGGCCTGAAGCAGTTTGTGTCATTCAGCCAAGAAGCCTTTAAAGAGCCGATAGTATTAAGCGTGTCCTTTTGACCGGGACTAGTAGAAACGTATTAGACACAGATGCAGAAATGCACAAAACAGCCGATATGGAACAGTGGTTTGTTGTTTTTTTTTTTTTTCCCCCTTTGTTTGTCTGGCCCCCCCCCCCCTCTTAAGATATGTGCTTGGTCTTTTACTTCAGACTCAGTACATCGAGGTCTGTCCCCTTGCACAGCAGTGACGGCTGTTATGAGGAACCCTGTTTACACTGTCCGCAGTCATAGAGTGCACACGAGCAACTGCCCCTCTGTCATCAACCAGATCTGCCATCAGCACACACATCCCAGGTACTGAAAGGCTTACACGTTTATTGGTGCATCCATTTTTAAGTTCCTGCAACATGAGAATTCACATTTCTGTTCAAGTACTTTTTGGTTCTGTGCTGCATTTAAACTTGGCTAAACTGTCACCTTGAACTGATGTCTGGTTGACTGAGTGGTTACTCGTGTTAATAGTGCCGCCTTGTGGACAGTTGTCTGCTATATCATGGAAGCAAGTTACAAAACCAATGTAAGACCAGCTCTTTACAATAAGCTCGTTTCGCATCTCGATTGGGGCAAAGCATCATGGGATCACGGCTACCAAACAAACGGCCAACACGTTTAATTAATTTATGGAAAGTTCCCGATCTACAGGCGTATTGTCTTCCTGGTTGTTCCCGCAAACTTTCTTTTTTCCTTTCGGCTTTCCTCCTTTTTTCTCGGGAGTCGCCACAGCGAATCATCCGATTCGCACATTTGATTTGGCGTAAGTTTTTACGTCAGATGCCCTTCCTGTCACAACCCTTTAGCAAGGGACAGAAACACGCTGACGGCTTTGCAGCCTTCTCTTTACGAAAGTCAGCAATGGTTCTTTTACATGCCTCACACAATAGACAGTGAGAGACATACATGGCCGGCCTTTGATAACCCAGTTAGCTGCAGCCGGTTGGTCTCGCAAACAAAAGTATGAATTAGTTGCGCTCGCGTTTGCCGCCACATTCACAGAGTTTGCAGGTAATCCTGTCAAAAGCTGAGGAATTCAAGCGGATTCAGCATGACTCTGTCAGCCTGCTGATGTTTGAAGTGGACGGTGAAATGCTGACGATTCCTGACCTCTTGGGACTTAAGGAAGACTGGGAAACAGAAGTTGACGCGTGTCCAAGTGGACACATTGTATGTTACGCTGACATGGCAGATTTCTTGTTGTCAAAAGAACAAGCAGCCTTACTTGCGTGACTCGGAAGCGACTACAAAGAGGTAAGTTTGACAGCTGTCATAGAGTGTTTTCAACAGCGCAACTTTGGCTTTGTCATTTGATCCATTAAATGTTAGATGATGACCCGGGATTGTTTTTCTGAATCTTGGGTTATACTAGTCTATAGATCTGTATTATAGTCAACCTAATCAGGCTAATGTCCAAGGCTTCCTATCACCGATTGTTCGCTCGATTGGAAGACTCAATTAATTGTGGGTTCTACAATCAATAGAATACTAAGTAATATAATTTAATTAGAAACCCACTGCTTTAATCAAGCGATTATATCCGATCCTTCAGCTCAGCTGAGAAAGTATATAACGTGAATGGCATTGAGCTGTACATACACACTTGTCCCGAGGCTACATGCATGTCCACAGCACGTTTGCCTTTTCCATTGCTCAAGATGGTAACAGGCCGTTTCCAAAATTCAATATCGCACAATGCACACCTGGCATAATGACAATTTAAGGCTTAAAGCAGACTTTAACAGCAGCTGTTCTGGTGCGTCCCAGTGCAGCTAACTGGGTTATCAAAGGCCGACCATGTCTGTTACTGTCTATGGTGAGAGGTGTAAAAGAACCATTGCTGACTTTTGTCAAGAGTAGCTGCAGAGCCGTCAGCGTATTTCTGCCCTACAATGGCCTTGCGAGCTGTCCAGGGTGTACTCTGCCTTCGCCCAGAGTCGGCTGAGATGGGCAACA
>CM045736.1:49058895-49258895 GCA_024760905.1 Plotosus lineatus
TTTCTAGCATCTCTTGCTATGTTCACCTGTTTTAAATTTGTTTTCCTTCATTCTGAGTCTGTCTGCATCGTTGTAGATTTTCACACCGTATCTCTTCTGCCTCTGTTCTTTGCTTCCTATGAATCTTTCAGATCTCTGTACCATAACAGATCATTTCTGAGAATCCCTCTGGCTGCTAGGCCTAGGTTCTCCTCACTCAGGAGCCTGAGGTTTGTTTCTTGTCAGTCATGCACAGAGAATGCTTGATTGACCTGCTTCTTTGCAACTGAGACCTGTATGAGTGGCTGTGGAAATCCTGTGTTTATACGGAGGAAAAAAAAAAGGAAAGCATAAACTGACATTACATTTGTTTTAATTATTTAGTTTATAGTTGAGATGAAGCCAGACATAAGACCAGGCTTTTTGCTGTCTGTAATGTAAAGATTGTTCTTATGCAAGAAATGCTTTGCATATCACTGACATTTTTGTTAATTTATCTTAAAAATAAAAAAATAAGTACATGAAAGGTCTTTATTTTTCAACATCTTTAAATCGTAAGCATTTCACTCTTTAATTACAGCACCTAATGGTAATTGTAATGTACTTAAATAAAATCACAAGGAAAAACATTAATTAATGATTAATTCAAACACAAATAACAGATGTATTCCTCTGTGCATAAAGTACAATCTCGATGTCCGTTTCATTCCAGCAACTGTCCTCCGGTATCTAAAGTCAATTTGCTGAAAACTCAGTTCCAGAATATGCAAGGGTTTCCTCATATCTGCACGTTTTCTAACCCCTACAAGATTTACATGAACTCTGATTAGACCATCCTTTTAACCTCCTATTTCTTCTTTTTGAAACACGTCTGTGATGCCTTCACTAATTTGCATAGAATAATTTTTTTCTTCATTTATTATTTACTTATTCTTTTGAAATGACCACCTCTGGTTTGACATCAATTTTGTCCCAGTGGTTTTTACGTCATCTGGAGCCGCTCTTGGGTATACAGGGATCCCTCGCTACTTTGTGCTTCAATTCATGCGGCTTCAGTGCACCGCGTTTCTTTTTAATTTTTTTATTTATTTTTTAATATACATTCATCGAATTAAAAAAATAAGGAAATTAAGGAAGAATAGGGGAAACAAAATAAAAACCGTAAAGACAAATTTCATACCGGATCGGTCGAGGCACGGGGTAACAACGACCGCCATCAATGTTGTTAACCAACAGGGTGCTGGTGGAAATTAGACTACTGTTGGTCGAAGAAGAAGAGGCGGGAGGCATGTCCGTAGGCAGAGAGAGAAGAGATAAAGCATGAGTCTCGGACTGAGAGTAGGGGATTTGATTGTTGGAACTATGACACGAAAAGGTAGAAAGCTGGCTGACATGATGCAGAGGAGGAAGGTGGATATATTGTATGTTCAGGAGACCAGATGGAAAGGTATCTAGGCTAGAAGCATAGGAGCAGGGTTTAAGTTGTTTTATCATGGTGTGGATGGGAAGAGAAATGGAGTAGGAGTCATCTTGAAGGAGGGGTTTGTCAGGAATGTTCTAGAAGTGAAAAGAGTGTCAGACAGAGTGATGAGTCTCAAGTTAGAAATTGAAGGCGTGATGTTGAATGTTGTTAGTGCTTATGCCCCACAGGCAGGATCTGAGCGAGAAGAGAAGGAGAGATTCTGGAGTGAGTTAGATGAAGTGATGCAGAGTACCCCCAAAGGTGAAAGAGTGGTCATTGGGGCAGACTTCAATGGACATGTTGGTGCAGGCAACAGAGGGGACGAGAAAGTGATGGGCAGGTTTGGTATCCAGGACAGGAACACAGAAGGACAGATGTTGATAGATTTTGCAAAAAGGATGGAAATTGCTGTGGTGAATACTTTCTTCCAGAAGAGACAGGAGCATAGGGTGACTTATAAAAGCGGAGATAGGAGCACACAGGTAGACTACATCTTGTGTAGGCGATGTAATTTGAAGGAAGTCCGTGACTACAAAGTAGTAGTGGGTGAGAGTGTGGCCAAACAGCACAGGATGATGCTGATAGTAAGAAAGGTGAAGACGGCAAAGGCTGATTAGAAGACAAAGTGGTGGAAGCTGAAAAAGGAAGAGTGTCTTGTTGTTTTCAAGGAGGAGTTGAAACAGGTTTTGGGTGGTCAGGAAGTGCTTCCACATGACTGGACAACTACAGGTAATATGATCAGGGAAACAGGTAGGAGAGTACTTGGTGTGTCCTCTGGAAGGACAGTCGATTAGGAGACTTGGTGGTGGAATGACGAAGTGCAGGAGTGTGTACAAAAGAAGAGGTTAGCTAAGAAGAAATGGGACATAGAGAGGACCGAAGAGAGTAAACAGGAGTACAGGGAGACCCAGCGTAAGGTGAAGGTAGCGGTGTCAAAGGCCAAACAGGGGGCGTATGATGACTTGTATGCTAGCTTGGACAGTAAGGAGGGAGAAAATGATTTATGCAGGTTGGCACAGCAGAGAAATAGAGATGGGAAGGACATGCAGCGAGTTAAGAGTGAATAAAGGACAGAGAGGGAAATGTATTGACTGATGACACAAGTGTGCTGGGAAGATGGAAAGAGTACTTTGAAGAGCTGATGAATGAGGAAAATGAGAGAGAAAAAAGAGTAGAAGAGGTGACTGTTGAGGACCAGGAAGTAGCAAAGATTAGTAAGGGTGAAGTGAGGAGGGCATTGAAGAGGATGAAGAATGGAAAGGCAGTTGGTCCTGATGACATACCGGTGGAGGTATGGAAGTGTCTAGGACAGGTAGCAGTAGATTTTCTGACAAGAACATTCAACAAAGTCTTGGAGAGTGAGAGGATGCTGGAGGAACGGAGAAGTATGCTTGTGCCAATTTTTAAGAATAAGGGAGATGTGCAGATTTGTGGCAACTACAGAGGGATAAAGTTGATGAGCTGTACGATGAAGTTATGGAAAAGAATAGTGGAAGCTAGACTAAGGGCAGAGGTCAGCATTTGTGAACAACAGTTTGGTTTCATGCCAAGAAAGAGCACCACAGATGGAGTGTTTGCTTTGAGGATGTTAATAGAGAAGTACGGAGAAGTCGGGATGTCATTGACAATCGGAATATCAGAATATCGGCGATATAATTGTCGATCGATAATCAATACCTATAAAAGGGATATCGAACATTATACTGTAGCTTCCTGTGTTCATGACAGCGTCCGTAGTAAATGCCATTTTCAATGACACCCCTAGTAAATGGTACGTCCCTGCTTCTTGTGTGCCGTCAGAGCGCGTGTTCTCAACAGCACGGAACATTTTGAACAAGAGACACTTTTCACCGGATCATGCAGATATGTGCATCTTCTTGCATCATAATTATGAATTGTAAAAATGCATATCTCTTAAACTTTTCAATTGACAAGTGTTTGTAGAACAGAAACAGCTTGCTTGAAATTAACTAGTAAACAAGTGTTTATAGATTTGTTAAAAACAAAAGGTGTTAATTAAAATCTTGTCGGTGGAAAACTATTTCCTGCCTTTTATTTCAGGTTTGGCTTTAGTGATTGGGCACTTTATTATAAAATATTCAATGCATTGTTCAAACTACTGTAATATATCCTCATCTGTTCTATTTAATGCATTTATGGAACAGTACAGCAATATTCTAATGTATCGATACATTGGAAAATTTTTATCAATATATCGATACCAATAATAGGTTTTCAATGACACCCCTACAGAGAAGGTCAGAAGGAGCTGCATTGTGCCTTGTGGATCTGCAGAAAGCATATGACGGGTGCCGAGAGAGGAACTGTGGTATTGCATGAGGAAGTCTGGAGTGGCAGAGAAGTATGTTAGAGTGGTGTAGGTCATGTATGAGAGATGTAAGACAGTGGTGAGGTGTGCTGTTGGTGTGACAGAAGAGTTCTAGGTGGAAGTGGGACTGCATCAAGGACCCCTTCTTGTTTACTATGGTGATGGACAGGCTGACAGATGAGGTTAGACAAGAATCTCCATGGACTATGATGTTTGCAGATGACATTGTTATCTGTAGTGAGAGCAGAGAACAAGTGCAGGAAAATCTAGTGAGGTGGAGGTATGCCCTGGAAAGGAGAGGAATGAAGGTTAGCCTCAGTAAAACAGAATACTTGTGTGTGAACGACAAGGACCCAAGAGGAACGGTGAGGTTACAGGGAGCAGATATAAAAAAGGTGGATGATTTTAAGTACTTAGGCTCAACAATCCAGAGCAATGGAGAGTGTGGAAAAGAGGTGAAGAAGCGTGTGCAGGCAGGTTGGAATGGTTGGAGAAAAGTGTCTGGTGTGATGTGTGATAGGAAGGTATCAGCAAGAATAAAAGGAAAAGTATACAAGATGGTGATGAGGCCAGTGATGATGTATGGTTTAGAAACAGTGGCCCTGGGGAAAAGACAGGAGGCAGAGCTGGAGGTAGCAGAGATGAAAATGTTGAGGTTCTCTTTGGGAGTAACGAGGAGGCTCAGGAATGAGTACATCAGAGGGACAGCACATGTTAGATGTTTTGGAGACAAAGTCAGAGAGGCTAGATTGAGATAGTTTGGACATGTACAGAGGAGGGATAGGGAGTATATTGGTAGTAGGATGCTGAGGTTGGAATTACCAGGCAGAAGACCAAAGAGAAGATTTATGGCTGTGGTGAAGGAGGACATTCGGGTAGTTGGAGTAACAGTAGAAGATGCGGAGGACAGGGTGAGATGGAGGCGGATGGTTTGCTGTGGCGACCCCTGAAGGGAAAAGCCGGGGGGAAAAGTTAATGCTGCAAAAACAAGGGCAATTATGCAGCCAAAAAAAAAAACCCTAAACAAACAAAAAACAACTCAAAACCTCCCATCAGAACTAGTTACATTTTTGTGAGGTGCGCGTCTGAGTGTATGCAAAGTGTATGCATTTGTGTTTATTTATATTTTATTGACATCTTGTGCGTTATTTTTAATGTTTAACTGTTATTATAAGAATTGAATATGTATTTATTGATATTATATACACATGTACATATACGTCAGTTTGGGGGGAGGATCCTACTTTGCGGAATTCGGTGGTCGCGTGGGGATCTCGGTCCCAATTAGTTATTATAAGAATTGAATATGTATTTATTGATATACACACATGTACGTATATGTTGGGGGGATCCTACTTTGCGGAATTCGGTGGTCACGTGGGGGTCTCTGTTTCCAATTAACCACGGAAAGTGAGGGATCCCTGTAATGCAGAATTTATTAATTTATCAATCGATGCAAACTGTTATTTTTCCTCTGAAGGCCGCCAAGAATTATTCAAATATTTTAATGATGGTAACGTACACTTCTCACACTTCAATAGAAAGACCTGTTTAAGTAAGACACCTTCAACCTACAGGAGATTCTATTCAGTGGCACCTTGTCTTGACCAATTTTTAATAGATTCGAAGGTGTAAAAAAAAATAAAAAATACAAAGCCCCAGTCACAATTAACAATTTGCAGAACTTGTGCCAACATATTTCAATGAAACACTGAACTATTGATGTTATTCCAGTTTTCATACGCAACTCATCCAGAACCTGTTAAAAACACGGTAACTGATATTGAACTTGTCTCTAACATATGTAGACGTATCTGACGTGTTTCGGATGACCACAGAACTTAATGTATTTCTAACTCGCAGCTAGCATTTTATGACTATTTTGGCAGCGTTCAGGGGGGTTGGTAGATCAAATAGGGTTCGAACGAGGAGCCAGTCAGTACTCAAGATTCCATCGTTTGCCGTCATAGGTTGTGACTGTTGCCTACAAGTTAAGCATTTGTATGAGTGCAATATATGTATGGCTTTATCAGTGGAAACACAAACCTATTTAAATCATCGACAGTTACATAAAACAATATCAAAATAATGTCAATGGAGATTCAAAACCATCCTTCAAAATGATACACAGATTTTATGGTCTAACTTTGTAGACATTAAAATTGGCAGGCTTTGGTCTGCTCAGAATGTTTGTGAGTTTCCTGGTGTTCAACTTGCATGAAGGTTTTTGTAAAATATAATTTGGGACCGATGAATGTGTAACAGATTGAAATCTGTTCAGTCTGCCTAAATCCCAAGTCCAAAGTGATATATTTTAATATATTTTTTTTTTTTTAATGAACACCGAAACTCACAATAACGGGTGTTCCGATAGCAAAGCTGGACTCATTTATTTTAAAAATACACTTGGTGTTATATTTAACTTGTAACTTACAAGCAACGAGTGCGAACGATCATGTAACTTATAGCGAGCATATGCGGACTGTATGAGCCATACGCCAGCATGGTGTTCTTCATCGTACTCAAATTTATGCCAGTGTGTTGTTAACTTGTTCAAAGCATAACCATAACGTATTCGATGTACATGTAATCGTCAGTGTGTGATGGGGTTAAGGGTGTCGTTGTTCCATCTGTCCAATTTATTATTTTTGAAAAATAACAGCAAAATGCCATTTATGGAAATGTTTTAACTTTCTGTAGCTATATAATCAAAGGGTGAAATATTTGCATGTTGAAATATGTTTGGGAAATAAATGTTCCATATGGCTGTACTTATTTTTTACATGAATCTGTTTCGCTGAATGGTGGATCTGAAGTTCTATTTGTCCCTTTGTGTATTTATTTATTTATTTATTTGTTTGTTTGCATCGCTGTCTAATTATCTATGAGTTTGCACATTTTTATTGGAGGCCTTTCGTTCTTATCTTTTTTTCCTTTCTTGAATGTTTCCCATTTCCCACCTGTACTTCCCTATCACATGACACCTTCCAACATGTGGAGGCGAATGCAATCACATGCTTCCTTCTAGGAATTTGATTCCAATCCCATACTTTTTGAACTTCATGCATATTCAGGGGCAGCATAGCCCACCCCTATGAAAACGCTATCTACCCCCTGTATGCACAGGTGACCATAATTTTTTAATGTCTTATGAGTGACAGGGAAGACATCATATCCCATCCCACCCTCCTATGAGAGCTTGGCCATCATGGCGTCCCAGCCTTGAACGGCCGCATGCATCACCCAAGGCTTGAACCTACAAATTCGTGGGTGGTAGTGCCAAAACTGGTTTCTGTAATTTGGTGACCGTTCTCCCCTGAATATCTGCACATCTTTTATTCAGGGTGCTTTTGCGTGGGTCTCAATTCAGGTTGATCGCTACCACTCACCAACGTTGAGTCTTGGCTTCTTTCCCTCGTGATTTGGTTCCGAGTTGTTGCTGTATGTTTTTGTACCTTAAGTGCTGTATATTTAGTCTGCCTCATGCACTATCCCTCTGTACAGTTGCATGAAGGTTTTGTGTTCATCAAGGCAGACAGAGTGGACCATATTTTATGGGACAGTGTTTCCCGACTCCAGTCTCAAAGCATTTCTGCACACTTGTCTGACATCTGAAACATTTCAAATTTGTATATTTTTATTTGGGTTGAAGGGTCTGGAGCAGAGTATGTATGTGTAATTACTTTGTTAGTATGTCTTAAACCACAGCCATTAAGGGGACTTTTTAACAATAATGTCTGCAATCATACTGTAAAATATCTGGTGTTACTACAAAGTTAGGCTATAGTATAGTCTGAGGCATTAACGTCACCTTTGGTGTGCCCTAGGGAATATGGGGTATCTGTCACGACTGGGGTCGGTATTCACTGTTCTAAGGAAAATATCTGATAGTGGCACTGATGTAATGTCTGTGTTCTGAAAGGCCGTACCTGGAAGAGCCGAGGAATGTGATTGTGCATAAAGGTGCAGAACCTCTGGGCATCTCCATCGTCAGTGGTGAGAATGGCGGTATCTTTGTATCTAAGGTAACTGGAGGCAGTATTGCTCACCAGGCAGGCCTGGAGTTTGGAGACCAGCTACTTGAGGTCAGTGCTAGTGATATGGGTTTTTATATATTTATATATAAATTACAATTCTGCAGAAAGTTTTTGTGGCGATTCTAAACACTATTTTCATTTTCGTTCTCCTGGTCTGTAATCTTTCTCAGTATAATGGGATAAACCTGCGGAATGCCACAGAGCAACAAGCACGTCTTGTCATAGGTCAGCAGTGTGATACCATCACTATCATGGCACAGTATAACCCACACATGTACCAGCTGGGCAACCACTCTCGCTCCAGGTAAATATCATGAAGCAGGTTTTTAGCAGGTTGCATATGGACATAGGATCACATCCTCTTTTGGTTGTAGTTCTCGAATGGAGCCGGTGAGCAGCCAATCCACTCCTCAGGGCAGTGGCGCGACCACACCAGATAACCACTCGACCATTGACACACTCAGTGAACAGGACGAAGGAACCCTCACTCCATCATCTAAACAGACCACACCCACCACCAGCCCACACAGCTTCATTAGGTATAGTGTCACTTTCCAAATGCAAACCAAAACGCATTACTAAAATGTAACCAATACATGGGTAAAATGATTTGAGGAGTAGGATATAATTAAACATAAAAAATAGTAAGCTTGATGCTTCTCTACCAGAATGTCATCGGAAGGCAGTAAGAAGATTCCAGAGGCCCGATTGGTGTCTGTGAAGAAGACTCAGGTGGAGCTGGGTGTTCAGATTTGTGGGGGAAATCTTTGTGGGATCTTTGTGGAAAATCTGGAGGAGGACAGTCCTGCTAAGTTGGCAGATGTCCTAATGCCGGGAGATATGATCTTGGAGGTGAGCTGGCCTTTGTTTGTAGCGCAAACATGTGCATCTTCTCAGAAAAATAAAATTAATCGATGGGGCAAACATACATGTTCACTGACCTTTCGCGTGGCACCAACTAGCATGTACAGTAAAACCTCCGCTGACGAACGCTTAAGGTCACGAACTTTTCGCCTCAAGAACATTAAATCTGCGAGCATATAGTCTCTGCTGACGAACTAGTTTTTGGCGGACGAATCAAACCACGCGGTCGAACAGCGCCACGGTGGCGGCCACGAGAAGCTGACGCACGCTCATGGCGTCACAGTTCGTCACCCCCTTTCTTTGAGTGCGGACGTGGTTTGTGTTTGATAGACATTTTGGACCATATTGAGTGTACTTTTGCTATTATGGGACCGAAAAAGACCCCACCACAGGCGGAGATCATTGAAAAACACGAACGAGGTGTGCGTTTGTGTGACTCAGCGTCCCAGTACCAGTACACTAAGTCTACCATTGCTCCCATCCTTAAGAACAAGGAAGCTATTAAGGGTGCGTGTGTGGCTAAGGGTGTTTCCAAACAGTAGGCGTTTCCAAACTCTCCTTCCAAACAGTAAGTCCCTCCCTCCCTCCTCCTCCCACTCCATTCCATCAAGCCATCAACTACCATCACAAAGGTAAATAAAACCACTTTATTATACAGTACAGTTTATTTCTTTAATTACAATACAATAGCACATTTATTATACATAAAATAAGGTATATTTTTGTGTAGTTTTAAGGCTTATTTAGTAGAAAATTATGTTTTATGGGGACCTGGGAACGGATTATTCTCATTTTAATAGTTTCTTATGGGAAATAAATGTTCGGAATACGAACTTTTCGCCTCACACACACTTTCTGAGAACCAATTATGTTCGTGAGCTGAGGTATCACTGTATGTCCGATCCTTGTTGTTGTATAGTAGTGCCTAATGTTAGGTTAAGTTGTGTTACCTGAAACACATGCTTACACTAATAATACTAACGGGGGTGGCTAACCAGACAGAGACCAAGAGCTACTTTTTTTTTAAACTGTGTTACCGCAATGAGCCACATCACACACATGGGCACACATGAACATCACCCATCCCTTTCTCACACACACACACACACACACACACACACACACTTCTGCTCAGCCAGATTTCTTGTAAATTCACACACCATCAAGATAAAATCCATCTTTGAATATCGGATTGAAACTGTGATTCACTAGCCGTGTTAATGTCCAATATTCCGTGTTCAAAGGTGTAGCGGGACAGTTGAACGTCCGATACGTTTTAGTTTGCCGTTTTCAGGAGACAAGATTTCAACATCACCACCAAGGGATTTTTATAACAAACTCTCCTTCATTGTATGGCGTTTTGGCCCGTGTAACGCTCCAAGCCAGTTGATATGATGCAAGTGTTACGGTCTCTGAGCGCTTCATATATTTTTTAGAAAAACTGTATGTGCTGCCCTGCCTGACTTTTCTAAGTGAACAACTTATACTTGTGAAGTTCAGTCCCTTTAGGAAATTCCTGGTCAAAGTTAGCATGCAGTGAGCTGAAGTGGCGCAGAAGATTTGAAGTTTTAAATGCACCAATGACGCCTGACGTATAAGGCAGAATGGCTTTCCATTACATTCAACAACAACAACAAAAAACTCCCACTCTGTTAAAAATGTCCAATGTTTCATTTTGCTATGTATGTTTTTCTGCCATTTTAATCGCAAATTTGACACATTGTTTATTGACTGAAATGTTCTCGTCATTACTGGGAAGCTTGGCAGTATTTTCATCTCACGCACATTAGCGTTTGACAGTAATGCCACATTGAACTTAACACAAACTTCGATATGAACAGAATAGCCGCAGGAAACGAGTCAAACTAAACACCCTTGCTATTGTAATATTTAAGGTATTTAAGTGCAATTCCTATGAGCTCTGAAATGTATGGGAAAATACGCACACAATTTCCTTCAGAACAGAAATTGGCACATCACAGTCCCCTCCATGTGGCTCACACGAAAGGAAAAAAAATTACGACACAGCCTGGAGGCTGAAAGATCCATTCCAAAACAACCCCTCTGAGTGTAATTGATTATATTCTTCTATGAATTGCACTGAATCGCTGTTATGTTGCTTGGTGCATTGGCTGTGCTGATAAATCGTGATTGAAAGATAAACCTATTCTTTTTCCATTCTACTTTGTTCTGCTTTTATTCCAGTGTCAAAAGAACTGCATTGTATGGTGTTTTACATTGATTTTCTGTTCTATCAAACTTGAATAATCATTCTGAGGAAGGAAAGGGAATTGCTAACATTCCCGGCACAGTCACCTTTAGGCCTCTGACAAATGAGTGGAGCATGCTGTGCAGCTCATGCTCATCCAGATGAGCCATTATATCTAGCAGCACTTTTGCTATAGCTGGAGGTTCATTGCGGTGTGTGTGTGTGTGTGTGTGTGTGTGTGTGTGTGATTCCACAGGTGTCTTTAATAGTCCTGGCATGTAGATTTATGACGTGATTGCATTTTACATCTATTGTGTTCTTTTTGTGTGTCTGTGTCGCTGATCTGTTCAGTATAATTCAATGGTTATGAAGAATAAGACTGCAGAAGAGGCTTACCTGGAAATGCTCAAGCCTGCAGAAATGGTCACGTTAAAAGTCCAGCAACGAGTGGATGAGTTTAACCAGCTTAAAGATACTGCTGGAGATGGATTTTACATCAGGTACTTTGGAGCACTGTCTCCTCAGCATATTTATTCTTTACTAATTAGTTTCACATAGGCAGCTGTTCTCGCTGATATGCTCCGGTCTAAATATGGTTCCAAACTGTTCAAGCTCTGTAAAGGAAAGCCTTTAATCTCTTTAATTATATGAGAGACCGGGGTAGAAATTGTATCCCCTATAAAAAGCTCTATTTAACTGTCTGCCATTTGTCAAGTCTAATAATGGCTCTATTAATCAGGTAGTCGGAAAACGGATCAAATATCTGTCGTGGCAATGAAGGGGAGCAGTGTGCTGTTCAGAAATAGATCAGTTTGTTTTTATAAATGTAAGTTTTCTTATTGCAGCTGTGCTAGTCGTACATGTTCTGTTTTGTGATCTCCCACCTGTCCTTATGACCTGGATGAATCAGCAGGTCTAAGGAGTCTTGTGTGCATTATTAAATCTGTAATACAATAAAGACACGGTGTGTTTGTATTTCTCTTTTTCTCTCAGGACACTTTATGACCGAGTGGCTGAGACAGAACAGGATCTGTCCTTTAAGAAGGATGATATTCTTTATGTGGATGACACGTTACCCAGTGGCAACTTTGGCACCTGGATGGCATGGCAACTTGACGAAAATGCTCAAAAGATGCAGAGGGGACAAATTCCCAGTAAATACATGTAAGTGAAGTTTGATTTAATACATGTGATGGTTTTGTATTTTAAATGAACATCTGTGTATAATATAGAAATGTTATTTAGATTGGAGGTACTGTTTGGGTTGGTTTCAATGTGTGACAGGATGGATCAAGAGTTCTATCGTAGACACAGCATGACTGAATTGAAAGATGAGACGGGTTCGAGTAAAACGCTCTCCGCAGCCGCACGCAGATCTTTCTTTCGCAGGAAACAGAAGCATAAACGCAGCAGCTCCAAAGATGGAAAGGACTTGCTGGCCCTGGACACCATTAGCACAGACTCCATCCCATTTTTAGAGGGTAAGACTATGTCTAGTACTTCTAGGAGGATGTACATAATACAGTAAATTATTATGTAATGGTTATTTATTGTGCAGTAGGTGGATTGTGTAGTTTGTGGAGGTGTGACGATTCAGTTATGAGCCGATTCGATTCGAATCCCGATTTTTGCCTCTCGATTCGATTCAATTTGATTCATATGTGGATTCTAGTTTTATTTTCTGCAAAATGTGCACTTCAAATATATCAAGTAATAATTGTCTGAACTGGTTATTCAATACCATTACTCAACTACAATTATTAACATATATCAAAACATGAAAATAAACAAACGTAACCTTTATTTGTTTCCAGTTTTCCACCAGTTACATATTGTGAATGTAATCTGAATCTACCATTTAGAGTGTCAGTTTCTGCATTCAGAGAAACAATTCAACAACAAATATTTGCTTCTCGGTTCTTACTTTTGAAATTTGCACAGATCAAATGCACATGTTAATTTTTAGTCCAATTCACATTCACGCTGGAGTACAGTAAAACCTCCGCTGACGAACGCTTAAGCTCATGAACTTTTCACCTCAAGAACATTACATTTGCGAGCATATAGTCTCTGCTGACGAACTAGTTTTCGGCGGACGAACCAAACCACGCGGTCGAACAGCGCCACGGTGGCGGCCACGAGAAGCTGACGACGCCACGGCGTCCCAGTTAAATCACCCCTTTCTTTGAGTGCGGAAGTGGTTTGTGTTTGATAGACATTTTGGACCATATTGAGTGTACTTTTGCTATTATGGGACCGAAAAAGACCCCACCACAGGCGGAGATCATTGAAAAACACGAACGAGGTGTGCGTTTGTGTGACTCAGCGTCCCAGTACCAGTACGCTAAGTCTACCATTGCTCCCATCCTTAAGAACAAGGAAGCTATTAAGGGTGCGTGTGTGGCTAAGGGTGTTTCCAAACAGTAGGCGTTTCCAAACACTCCTTCCAAACAGTAAGTCCCTCCCTCCCTCCTCCTCCCACTCCATTCCATCAAGCCATCAACTACCATCACAAAGGTAAATAAAACCACTTTATTATACAGTACAGTTTATTTCTTTAATTACAATACAATAGACATTTATTATACATAAAATAAGGTATATTTTTGTGTAGTTTTAAGGCTTATTTAGTAGAAAATGATGTTTTATGGGGACCTGGGAACGGATTATTCTCATTTTAATGGTTTCTTATGGGAAATAAATGTTCGGAAGACGAACTTTTCGCCTTACACACACTTTCTGGGAACCAATTATGTTCGTGAGCAGAGGTATCACTGTATTTATATTTCAAACGTCAACTCAATAGCATAAAGATATTAAAGAACCAATCCTTAATTTTTAAGGACTCTGAACAAAGGTAATGTTTTCTTCCTAATGTTTAAACTATGAACATTAAGAGTAAACGGTCATAACACAAATTCACTCATTTGTAAACACAGTCAAACAGATTGAATTAACATTAAACTAATTTAGCAATAATAATTACACAATAAATGATTGTAAAACTGTTAGTGGTGAACTGTGTTAATGTGTTGTGAATAATACTGGTTGATAACTTGATATTGAAATCTGGAAGCTCTTTTTAAGGAATATCATCCTGTTAACATGTTTCCACTTTAATGCAGCCCTCTGTACTGTGATCACATCTCCTGCACTTGAAAAAACTCTCAGATGGAACTGAAGTGGCTGGGATGCACAAAATGGATTTTTGGATCTTTGCTACCGGCTCACCGTGTAGGCTAACTTTCGGTGTGACATCGGTCAATTGTCTTGTGATGACGACAAATGTGATTCTGTAGATTAGTTGTGTTGCCGTGGTAAGGGAATTTCATCTTGCAAAGTCTGCACAAAACTTGTTTCTTGTCACGGGATTGCAAGAAATGAGCTCAAACTGGGCTTTTGTGTGCCGCTGCCGGCTTGACGACTTCAGTGGCAATCGTCATTTTTGTTTTTCCAAAGTCTCGTTCCTTGCGAAATTTCCGTAGAAACGGAGGAAAATGGCTTCACCCATTAACAATTGTAAGATCTCATTTCAGCGTTATTTTTATAGCTTTTTGTGAAAATATAAAATAAATCGATTTTAAAACCCGTTTGAAAATGGATCGATTTATTAGTAAATCGATTTATCGTCACACCTCTATTAGTTTGGCTGAGCTATTTTTTTTTTCTTACATCAGCTGTAAGTTCATTCGAGGGTTTTCAGCTTTTGATAAGAATGTGTGCTGTATGATGTTTGGTTAGACTCTGTGAGCCTTGCCTATCAGAGAGTACAGAAGGTGGACTGCACTTCTCCCAGGCCAGTACTGTTGCTGGGCCCGTTGGTGGACCCAGTTAAAGACATGCTTGTCCAAGAGTCTCCAGGGAAATTCAGCAGATGTGTACCTGGTGAGTTCCCACTGGCACGCAGTGACCCTTAATATTCCTATATATGGCCCATTGCACTTTGCTGCTGCTGATTTTGTGAGGTTTACATGGATCTGGTGAAATTGTTTAATGTTTTGCTGGTAATGAAGCATACATGGGCTTTTCAATGTGAGCCCCACATCCATTTGGGGAAAAAAGGTTTGCAAGGCAGATTTAATCCATTGGTTTGCAACTGCCTGCTTTGTCCAGTAAAACGCAGCCGAGTGTAATTGCACATGGGCGCGTAGCCTCACTGAGTCGCATACATGGATTTTGGTTTTCTCAGCCCTGTATATGTGAGGTTATTATTGATAATAAGCTTGTAATATTAGGCTTCAGGAAAAACTGAAATCTATTCTTCTGTCTCCCCCCGCCGTGATTCAGAGGTGATGAAGGCATCTCAGCAAGCCATTGAGCGAGGGGTGAAGGACTGCCTTTTCATTGACTACAAACGAAGGAGCGGCCACTTCGATGTCACAACTATTATTTCTATCAAGGAGATCATGGAAAAGGTCTGTCGTGCTTTTGACTCAAATTGAAGTGCTGATAAAAGGTTTCAATGTGAATTGGTTTTGATGTCATTGATGACCTATGATGTCATGTAACCTTCATGTTATCACCTTCTCCTCCCCAAAGATTTAAGTCGTCAGATTATTTTGTTGCCTAAAAAAACAAGGTACCTACTGCATATGGCACATAGAATTCAGTTTACATTTTTAATGTATTTTTATTTTATTTACGCCTTTGTCCAGGGTCGGCTCAGATGGGTGCCACCCTCCCCCTGATCTTAATTAGGACGAAGTGGCTGTGAAAGAAAATGAAATAATAATATTTCCAGCACATAATTTCGAGTGTTTGGATGGAAACTGATGGCAGTTTTCATGTATTTAATTTTTCTTTTTCCATGGATGTTTTTTTTTTCGATTCTCTGATTTGAATGATGGGTGACACAGTGATGTCGTGTTTAGCTTGGTTGCCTCACATGAAGATTCTGGATTTGAACTGCACGGCTTTCTATGTTGAGTTTGTATGTTCTACCAGTGCTCTGGGTACTCCAATTTTTCTCATATTTAGGTCCAATGGCTCCTGTAAAATGCCCATGGATGTAAATGAGGTGTGAATCGTTGGTTATCTCTATTATACCCCTGTGATAGATTTGGTAACCTGTCTAGGGTGTACCACACTGCTCACCTAATGTCAACTGAGGTTGGCTCCAGCTTCACTTGAAACCTTAGCAGACAAGTGGAATATATTGGCTGGATGAGTAGTACGACCTTCGTCTATACAGTACATTTAAAAACAGTCATTCACTGCTATTTTATGCAATCCTATTAAAGTTTTTGGTAATCATTATGAACATGTACATTTCAGTCTTTACATTCTGCAGGTTGTTATCCAATGAGCTCTTCATAAGGAACGTTGTAGTATAGATTAGTGCCTCCCTTTGCCCTCTAAACAGCTGCAGTTATTAGTGGCATGGATTCCACAAGATACGAGACTCCTGATGAGATGATTGCATCACACTGTTCCTACTATTTGTTTGGTACATTTTCCAGCTGTGAGTCGTCCATTATTCCATCTCCAAATGGTGTTCTATTGGATTCCATTGCGGTGCTTGGTTAAGAAATTGAACAGTGAACATGAAACCAGACCAAGTTGTAATTGTTCATGTAACTTTGAACTGAAGTTACACTTTGCTTTGTGTTTTTCTTTCTGTTTTTTTTTTTTTTTAATAGGACTGCCACTGTCTGCTCGACATTGCACCCCATGCCATCGAAAGGCTTCACAGTGTTCACATATATCCAATCGTCATTTTCATTCGCTACAAAAATGCAAAGCAAGTAAAGTAAGTGTTGGAATCCTTTTCTTTAATGTCTTTGTTTATACAGTAGGGTACATATAACTATTTAAAGGGGTAGGAGTTTTGCTGCTTTTTGAGTTTTTGCTATTTCTTCGTAAATAAATTATTTGCTTGAATGCTGATCAAAGCCCTGTTGGGCTCACGTTTCCTGGCAAGCTTGGAAATCTTCTGCAGAGACCAGGCTTTCATTTATCAACAATGAACAAGAATAGTTTTGTATAGAAACACATGCTCATGTTGCTATGCACTTTTCGACTTTTTAAAATATACAGCCTTCTTGGCATACAGAGTAAATTGTTGGCTCAAGTAGATTTCACCAAAAATTTGGGATATGTTTCCCATCAACATGTAGGCCAAAATATGATATTATTATTATTATTATTATTCATGCTGCTTTACAATAGATTTCCCAATACTCTCTTTAGCCATTTAGTTAAGATCACCTGGACATGTAGTTCTCTTATCAGCCAATCACCTGCCCTGCCAAAAATCTTGTTGTACATAACGAACATAAAAGACCCGATGCCACAATGTAATTTTGCATCTGCTTGTGGATGATGTTGGGACTTGTGCATCGGCCATGATTTGAAATAGAACATAATCCTGTTTTAATGTCCTTTTCTAAAATTGTATTATATTCTGAAATGATTACTGACTGCAGACTCGGTGGATGTTGAAGTGAATAGCCGTATTCTGTGACGTCCACCTCGCCTTTGCTGGTTAATTGTTAAATGTATATTTCACTGCTTCACACTTGAGTGTACATGTAGAACTGCATAGACCTCCATGGTGTTGAAAATGTGGTTTTACTAAATTTATGCGAAGAGTAAAAGATAATTGATGATGATTTCATCCCACAAGTGCACTATGAATTGAAGGGTTGCCTGGAGTTGTCAAAACCAAGCCTATTGTGATGGTCGTCATTCATGACATGTTCGGTATCACTAACTAGATCACCAAATGAGTTGAGGTTGCAGGAAATCACACTATATTTAATTCAGCCTTTTTTTTTTTTTTTTTTAAATAGCAGTGTTAATTGTATTTTCAAATCTGTATATAGTTATAATCATAACATGTCCTCTTTCCATGTGCATTGTACAGAGAACTGAAAGATCCTGTGTATCTGCGGGATAAAGTTTCTCAAAAACATTCCAAGGAGCAGTTTGAGGTTGGCCAGAAGATTGAGCAAGAGTTCAGCAAATTCTTCACAGGTTTGGATATTTCGTTAACTTTTTTCCTAGTAGAAATTTTAAGTTTGCATTTGAGATGATTAAGTTTAGCAGTACAAGTAGTTCTGATTCTATGAGCTGATGACGGTTTCTTTTGCAGGTATTGTTCAAGGAGGCACTTTGCCCTACATTTGCACTCAAATCGTGACTATTGTGGATCAGGAGCAAAGTAAAGTCCTGTGGACTCCGCTGGGCTCGCCATAGGTGGCTGAGCCAGTGCTTTCCACCTATTGCCTCACACGCATCTGAGCTTATAAACACTATGCTTTTACACTCGCACTACACACAAAGGTACACTACAGTCAGCATTGTATCCTCCTTTCTTTTTATTATTCCTTTATGTTTAAATGTTCCTTTTTTGTTTAATTGTAAGATTTTATGTGTAATTGTAATTGAGTCGTGTGAGTGAAAGTGTGTGTGTGTGTGTGTGTGCGCGCATGTTTGCAAACCAGGATTATAGCACTGAAGTTTTCGTTGTTTTCCTCTGGTCTTCCCAACAGACATCCATCGATTAGTAATGCTGCATCTAAAACACTTGTTTACAGATGAATCAAGTCCATGAATTGTTATTTAATGTCTGTTTGAATGTGTCCTCTTCCTGTTCTTAATGAAGTTATATCCCTGGTCTCCACTCCCTCCTCCCAGTCCAAATCCACCCCTCATTCCCAAGTCCTTTTTTACCAAAATGGTGTGTGTGTGTGTGTGTGTGTGTGTGTGTGTGTTCTACATCAGTAAGAGGACTGAAATTTCATTGTAGATGATGAGTAAGCTTCGGTAAGCTTGTTTATGTAAATGGTTTTGGGGTTGAAGTAAACAGCATCTAAGCATTTTACAGGGCAATAGGAAGTGCCTTTGGAGATCCCCTGAGCGTATGACAATGGCACATTGAAAGTCTGGTGATTGAAACTCCTCAGATTGCACTCCAGGGCTAGACAGACCACTGTGGCAACATTCTTCTAGAGGAAAAGCTGTTTAAAGGAGAAGGTGAAATCTCATTAATACAGTTCTGAAGTTGAGACATTCACTTAACCTGTATGTATGCAAACTTGTCTATAAATAAATAAATACATATATATATATATATATATAATATAAAAATATATAGGGATCCCTCACTTTCCGCGGTTAATTGGGACCGAGCTATCCCCCCCGCGACCACTGAATTCCGTGAAGTACGATCAACACCCCCTGACTGACGTATACGTACATGTATATGTGTATATAATATCAATAAATACATATTCAATGCGATAAATGCTTTTAATAACAATTAAACACTAAAAAAATGCAGAAGATGTAAATAAAATATAAATACACACACATACAGATGCGCGTGCATGCACTCAGATGTACACCTCACAAAAATGTAAGTTGTTTTGATGGGAGGTTTTGGTTTGTTTGTTTATTTAGGGTTTTTTTTTTTTTTTTTTTTTGTATAGATGGACTTGGTTTTGCAGCATTTTCCTGAACTTTTCCCCCTATTCTTCCCTAATTTCCTTATTGTTTAATTTGATGAATATTAAAAAAAAAAAACGCGGTGCACTGAAGCGGCGTGGATTGAAGCGCGAAGTAGCGAGGGATCCTTGTATATGTATGTGTGTGTATATATAATATATATACGCATACGAGTAAATAAAATGTATTTTGACTAGGCTATTGGCCTAGGGGAGTGCGGTAGGTGTCCAGTCAGGTCTCAGCAGATATAAGCATGTTCCTTTTATGTTTTTCTGGATTTTTTTTTTTTTTTTTTTGGTCAGTAATTTTTATATGTACCTGCGAAGAAACACCATGGAAGGAAGAGATGCAGGGTAAATATATTTGGGTCTTTTTTTTTGCTAAATCTGTTTAAATTGTAGTCATTTTCAGGCATATTTCATTTTTTTTATTCAGTAGTTACATCCTTTTGTTCAGACCAGTAAATCTCACCAGTTCATATTGTGCCAAAATTCAATGTGTCCATTTCTTTTATTTTTTCTTTTTTTTTCTTTTGCACTTGCAATATTATGGACCCTAAACAATAGCTGTTGTTAGGTTTCAAGTAGAGGTTGAAAATAGGTACTATACTTATTACTTTTGTGATTTATTATTCATTTGTGTATCGTTTATGTTCCATACATTTCATGAATTGTCTCCATTCTGAAATTAGAAGAGAACCGTTTGCATTGCACACTCTCATTTAAAAAGGGATTTCTTATTGCACAGTTTTCTCAAAGGAGAATCAGTCCCAGCCTTGTCTACTGGGCTGAAAGTAGACCTTTTTGTTTTAAAGGCTATTCATATCTAGGTGTTTTTCTTTTCTAAGAAGCTTATGGTTTTAAATGAGAGGGATGCAGCCAATACAATTTTGTTTATGAATGACTTAGATGACAGGTACTGTTATTGAATGGGATTTTCAATATTACAAAAGAATGTGATTTGTATGAAATAATGTTAAACACATTAACATAAGAATAAAAGTCATTTTCTGTATCACACTTCAATTGTCGAACAAATCCAGGTGTTTTTAAGGTGTTTCCAGTCTGCTGTTGGCATCCAGTAGATTGACAGCTGATGTAATTTAGTGATGCACTGAGTTGCTTATTGCTGGCTTCGTTATTATACTGATGGAGATCATGATGAGCCAAAAAATATGAGGCAAAGTATGGAAATAAGGATTTAATGAGTGAAACCGAGCTTTAAAACACATCTGGGGGCTTTTAAAGAAATGGTTCTGGTTAAACGTGGAGAATTTGCCACAAAATTGACGTTTATTTCAATTTTACCTCTAAAATACAGAATACTTTGTTCAGTGTATAGCACACACTAATCTAGTGCAATTCTTTACCTAATTACTAAAGATTCTATGAATTGGACTGGCTGTAGTAATGAAAATGAATTAAACTTGATACGGGTTTTATTTGATCGAATCTAATGGTTGTGACCGAGAGACAGTGAGTAAAAGCCGAATGTGGTTTCGTTCAGTACCGCCTGTGTGTTGTGACTAAACTGGCTTTCAAAGATACTGCATAGAAATATGAAGGGTTTCTTCATTCTCAGGAGATCATCTCACCATTTCAGACATTTGCAAAGCCAAACATTTTTTAGGTTTTGCCATGAAAGTAAGTGGGGGGAGGGGCCAAGTGCAGATTTAAACAAGATGTACTAATTACAGTACCAAGTATCTGGGCAGTGGTGGCCTGGCGGTAAAAGGTGCTGGATCGCTGATCCTAAATTTGGGGGTTCAAGTCCCATTCTCTTCCAATCTTTACCTGCAATGTACAGTCACCATCAACTTTATCTATTCAGACAATCATGTGGCAGCAAACCAGTGCGGAAACATACCGATCAAACTTCAGTTGATGTTCCCCTTCAGGATACAGTGGTACCTCACTTTACGAAATTAATCCGTTCCAAAGCCTTTTTCGTAAGTTGAACCGTATTTTACATGTAAAATGCGTGATTCGTTCCAAGGCTCCCAATACTACCCCCTAAACTGTTTAAAAATGATAAAATCATACCTTTTAAGATCCCTTTCTGCTTCAATATCGTACCAATGGTAGACAGGTTTGGCCATGTTCCTTTGTGATATCACTCAAGCCCGTTTCTTCTTCTCACTCGCACCCGAAATCACGTGTGTGTGTGTGTGTACATTTGTGTTGATCATGTCTTCTTAGCAGTTATAATCTTACAAATGTTTATGGAAGGTTAAAAGCCTGAGTCAAGAAATAAAGCCTGAAACAATAGTAACTCTGTCCTTTACACGAAAAGCATCATGGTGGATTCAGCTCCATAATAGGCAATGGGAGGTAGCTGCGTCATTCCGCCTAGCCGATAGGATCCCTGTCCAAGATGGTGTCAGGTGGACCTGTCCAAGATGGCGCTCGAGTGAAGGCGACATTAACGACAGCACAGTTGTTAGCCAATGGGAGGCCAACAGGGTGGGATGTTTGAAGGTCATTGATGGGAGAGCAGCACATGCATTGTTTGAATGTTTGAATGGCGCGTTTGGATTATTAAGATGGCGCTTTCGTAACGGGAGCTAGCTTGTTTCGTATGCAGAGACAAGAATTTTAGGAAAATGCGTTTCGTGACTTGAATTTTTCGTTTGGTGAGACTTTCGTAAAAGTGATGTACCACTGTATTTTATTTTTCACACCGTTCTGTGTAAATTCCAGAGATATATATGAAGACCCCAAGAGATCAGCCAGTTATGAAATGCTCACCTAGCTCGCCTAGTATCAACATGTAACACAAAGTAAAGCTCTTGAGCTTTATCTCCTTGGTTGTATGTATTATGGTGATGCTGTTCCATGATTGGCTAGTTTAATGGCTGCATGAATGTACAGGTGCTCTTCATAAAGTCTGTGATGAGTGAAAACATACAAAATAAAAATAATCTGCAGACCTGACAAAGGCACCTTGTGTTGACCTTTCAGTACTGCTGCATATTATGTGCTATTTTCGCATTCTACCAGTCACATTACCCTCCTGATGGGTTATCTGTTGCAGCAGCTGCCACCAGTTTATTGAAGCTTAAGTAGATACATGGCTGTCTCATACTGATCTTTCTAGTTAATAAGGCCTTTCATCTTCAACTAAAACATGAAGCACAGCCTCTGATTTTCCCCGTTTCATGTATGACACTTTTTTTTTTTTTTATCTTGCACAATTTGTATTCTTCAAATCTGTTCCTTAGCCTTTAATCTGACAGTTGGACGTGGTGTGTGGCAAGGCGATCAATTCTGGATTGCTTTTCTTCATGTAAAGATATCCACTCGTGACATCCCTCCTAATTACTCTTCATTTTAATCCCTCACTCATTTGCTGACCTGTTTAGATCTGTTAGGGTCACGAGGAGACTGGAACATATGTCAGATAACAACATGTGAAGGCATATCCTTGGGATGTGGAAGGAAAGTTAGCATACCATGTGGAAACCCATGCATGCACCAGGAGAACATGCAAGACTTCACGTAAACTCTTGAATCGAGGAATCGAACCTTGGCTCTTCTTGCTGTGAGGCTAATGTACAAACCACTCTGCCACCTATCTCCCCGTATTAGTTAACTACTAAAGGATAAACGATAGTTACTAAAGGTATATGGACACCCCAACTAATCCTTAAGTGTTTTGGTCACAGTCGTTAAGTACTGATACAGAATATCAAGAACATTTATGCAATCTCAATTTACAAATGATTGACCAACTTCTGACATTTTTTGCACGTTTTGTCACCGTCATCCAGTTCAGATCAAGCAAACCTAACTGTTATACAACGATAAAACACAAGTAAACACAAAATGCAGTTTTCAGTGCGACTTGCATTTATTAAAGGGGGTGGGGTGGGGTGGGGGGGCATCTGAATTTACAAGGGTCCATGTGAATAAGTAATTGCCCTCCTCAACCTAATAGCTGGTTGAACCACCTTTTGCAGCAATAACTGCAGTCATGCGTTTGTGATAACATTTGTGAAAGAGTCTTTCACATCACTGTGGTGAGATTTTGGCCCACTCTTCTCTACAGAATTGTTTAAGATCAACCAGATTGGATGGTTTTCAGGCATGAACAGCCTTTTTAAGGTCATGCCACAGCATCTCAATAGGGTTCTGGCTGGGACTTTGACTAGGCCACTCCAAAACCCTCATTTTGTTCTTGTTTAGCCATTCAGAAGTGGACTTGCTGGGGTGCTTCAGATCATTGTCTTGCTGCAGAACCCAGGTGCGCTTTAGCTTGAGGTCTCGAACTGATGGACGAACATTCTTCACCAGGATTTCTTGGTAGCAAGCAGAATTCATGGTTCCATCAATCATGAAAAGTCGCCCAAGGTCCTGAAGCAGCAAAGCAGGTCCAGATCATCACACTTCCACCACCATGTTTCACTGTTGGCACACAATGTTTTTTGTTTTTTTTTCTTATCAAATGCAGCGTTTCTTTTGCACCAAATGTAATGGGATGCTTTTCTCCCAAAATGTTCAGCTTTAGTTTCATCAGTCCAGAGGACATTTTCCCAAAAGCATTAGGGATGATCAAGATGATTTTTGGCAAAAGTGGCTTTCGCCTCAGAACTCTTCCATGGATGCCATTTTTGCCTCGTATCTTTCTGGAGTCCTGAACATTGACATTAACTGAGGCAAGTGAGGCTTGTAGTTGTTTAGAACTGGTTTTTGGATCCTTTGTGACTTCTCCGGTTAGTCTGCGCTGTGCTCTTGGAGTAATTTTGGTAGGTCAGCCACTCGCGTGAAGGGTCACCACCGTGCCATGCCCTCTCCATTTATGGATAATGACTCTGACAGTGGTCTGCTGGAGTCCCAAAGATTTACCAATGACTTTCCTTTCTTTCCATTCTTTTCCCAGACTGAGACATCTCTATAATCTTGTTTGCTGTTGAAGCTCACTGGATCACGGCATCATAACGTGTGTTCAGAATGACCTACCTCACCTTGTCAGACAGGTTTTATGTTCGGGATCTCCTGATTAGAAATGTCTGGCAGCAATCAGGCCTGGGTGTGTCCATGACATTGAACTCAGTTTGCCCCAATAATAGGATTAATCACAATTACTGTACCTCACCTTTTAACAAGGGGGGCAATTACCTTTTCAGAGGTTTATTTAGGTTTGTATAGGATTTTTCTCTTGACATATAAAATCACAACAGGAAAACTGCATTTTTTTTTTTTTTTTTAATAAATATTTGGGTTATCTTTGTGTAATGTTTAAAGTTGCTGATGATCTGAAAAATTTGTGTGACAGAGGTGTAAAAAAAATAAAATAAAATAAAATCAGGAAGGGGGCAAAAACTTTTGCACAGCATTGTATGAGAGCTGGCCGTGAACAAGGTTTGTTTATAGATATAAAGCTGAAAAGGGTAAAGGGGACTGAAGCTAATGTTTCTACACCTTGTGCTGTCAGTAATGGTAATACTACTGTTACTCCCTTTGGGACTCATCACAGATTGTAAACACTTTGTAATCGCACTTGAGATTTGCATCCATTTTTCTGTCCAGTGCATGTTTAGTTCTGAAAGAATTGGCCGGTTTCACATTCTCTGCTCTTTTGAGGTCTCGCAACAGACTTTTGATTATCACCAGGTCGGGCCATAGCAACAAAGCCTTTTAGGTCCTGCATCTTAAGGTCCACTGTGTTGGTCCGGTGCCACTGACTACAGCACAAGAGATATTCATATCATTTACAGTAATGCACTTTTGCACCTGACAATCAGAACATTTTTTAAATTATTATTATTATTATTATTATTTCAGCAGCGCACAGGAATTGTTCGCAAGAATGTGGCTGGCTTATTCAGGTATTCATTCCTCTGCAAATTTCAGTGTTTTTGGCATGAGAGAAAAAAAAATTTTTTTTTTCTTTCTCATAACTCTATCCTGAAGATCATATTTATGCGGACAGCATCTGTACAGAAAAGTCTCCTCTGAAAGTCTTCATGGTCTACAAGATCTCAAAAATTTCTTACTGCTAATAACTCAGGAAATGGAGACCTAAAATACTTTGCTGATATCTTAAGTCTCTTTTGGTTCTTGGGTATCAATAATTTTATTTTTTCTGAGTGTTCGGCAGCTGTTTAGATGATGGTTTATCAAGTTTTGAAATTTGTATCCCTGGGCTTTTACTCATGAAAATTGTGAAAAATCTATATAATAAGAGTAGAATCTAGTGAAGAGTGAAGAATCTATATAATATATATGTTAATTGGATTGGAGACCTTGGTAAAAGCTGTGAGAGCTAATCTCTCCGGGTACCCACATTTTTGTATGGGTGTTTTTTTTTCCCCCCTCTTCACATTAATCTTGGTTACAGTCTTGAATTGGCTATTTAATCATTATCCATCAAGTTCTGATCATCTTTTTCTTATCAATTATTTACAGTCACAAAATTTTGGATTGGAGTGCCAAGACCTTTTGCATCCCAATGCTTGAATGTTTCTAAAATTATATGACAATACTGTATAGACAAGCTTAAACTGCAGATACAATGGTACTTCACCTTACGATAGTCCCAGCAAATGAAAAATCCCGGTTACGAAAAACATTTTCCAAAATTTTTGTCTCTGTGTATGAAATAAGTTCTTACGAAATATGCCAAATGCGCCATTCAAACAATGCATGAGCTGCTTTCCCATTGACTATCTTCCAACATCCCACCCTGCTGGCCTCCCATTGGCTAGGAGGGATGACGCAGCTCCCTCCCATTGGCTATTATGGAGCTGCATCCCCCATAATGCTTTTCATGTAAAGGACAGAGTTACTGTTTTTTTACTCAGGCTTTTAACCTTCCATAAACATTTGTAAGATTATAACTCCGCTAAGAAGATATGGTCAAAGCATGTGCGCGCGTGATTTCTGGTGCGAGTGAAAAGAGGAAGTGGACTCATGATATCGCAAAGGAATACGGCCAAACCCGTCCACCATCGGTACGATGTCGAAGCAGAAGGAGGTCTTAAAAGGTATGCTTTTATAGTTTTTAAAGGGTTTACGGGGTAGTATTGGGAGCCTTGGGACGAATCACACGTTTTACATGTAAAATGCGGTTCAATTTACGAAAAATCCAGGATAAGAAAAAGTCTCTGGAACGGATGAATTTCGTAAGGTTGAGGTACCACTGTATAAGATAATATTGAATGTCCATAATGTATTTTATAATTGAAATCTTCTTGTCCATATGTGCACATTTTTATTTTTTATTTTCAGTGGTCTGGCTAAAAGATCAGCTAGAAAGTACTGGACTTGATTCCTAGGCTTGGAGAGTATGTGTGAGTGAAGTTTCATATGCATGTTTGTTTGGGTTTCCTCCTGGTTACTCTGGTCTTCTCTCACACTCCCAAACGCGCACATTAGGCTAACAGCCTGTTCTAAATTGCCCCTAGATGCGAGTTTGAATGGTTGTGTGTTGATCCTGCACTGAACGGAGATCTGCTTCTCCTACAAATGGATGAACCTGTGGAGACCGAACAGAACCAGAAACTTTGAAACCCGAAACCATTTCTATAGTCGCGTACTCATTTATTCACATAACATTATTTAACGGAGCGTTTTAATACTATAAATATAAGATATATAAAATGTAGTTTAAAAACCAGTGTCACATTATTGAACAATTGTGGAACTTGACTTCTTAGGCAGAAATTAAATAATTTTTTGTGGGAATTTTAAAAGATTTTCAGATTTGGAAAAATTGTTGAATAAATTAAGGATTTGCCTTTTTTTTTTTTTTCTTTTTTGGGAATTATGTTTATATTGGTTAAGGAAGGACATGAGCTGGTAAAACAACATATTCTTCACTTCAAGAGAAACAAATGCCAATTATTCTAATTAATGAGTCCATGAGATTGTATTGGCTAAAAAAAAAAAAATCTTGCACCATGAATGTGAAAGTAACTTACATATGCTTGTTCATTACCATAATTTATGTTTATTTAGATTAAGTATTTTATTATGGTCTATATTAGATGTCCGATCATAATATAGAGGACGGAGCATACAGTATTTGAATTGATTTATTTGGCACAACCACTATTTACATTTGTAATTGGCCCAAAGCTTTTTTTTATTTGTTTATTATGTACATCTCAATGGAAATTTACAAAATAAAGCTGACTAATTAAACATTGAGATGATCAGTCTTTTCTTTTTATGCTATAATCTATAGACTTTGTATGATTTTAAAGGATTTTTCCAGGCTCTTTGTATGTGTGCTCTTTATTATAGCATTTAGCCGTTAAAAATTTTGATTACATGCATACCGCCACCAAGTTACTTAATTTGGACTTTGAGCCTACACATACTAATATAGCTTTTTAACTGTTACCTCATTTTTTTAAATAACTAATCTACACTCCAGCCCAGTCATCACTTTTGTACACACACACACACACACACATACACACATACATATATATATGTGGGTCAGCACCTTATCCTTAATGTCTGGATTTCTGAATTGGCCCATAGTGGGTTCTTCAGGCCTGTCAAGACAGAACAGACACTTTCAGCTGTATAACCTTGCAATTTCCTAATTGCCCACCAGGAGGTGAAATAACCAGGGCCTCTAATCTCCGGTGGCCCAGCAGTGTTCATCCACCCCTTCTTGATAGAGGGTTAATAAAACGTTTGAAATTAAACTTGGTTTCTTGCTTGACTTCAGAGCTTTAGCACCAAATTCATGATAATTTTTTATACAGAATGTGCAGCCATAGAGTTATCTAATGTTCTCACAATATGATCATAGCATGTGCTATCCATCACAGTTCAATCCCATATAAATCACCTAATTTATACAAATATATCATTATAATTACAATACAAATTTATGCATGTATGAATATATCCTGGGCAACACCTGTTGTAGAAGCTAGTGTTGTCTGCCCTAATGCAGATTCTCATTTAAACCAGAAGCTTCCCACTCTAGTGGTGGAAGACCCCCTGTCCAGCACATCTCGGTGCGTTCCTTGCTCTAATCACACAGAGCTCTTAATTTGCTGATTAGTCAAGTTAGATGAGTTGGGATCAAGGAGAACATTTCAAATGTGCAATTCAGGGGATTCTCCAGGACCGAGGTTGAGAACCACTGATTTAACCCTTTAATATTTAGCAGGACCATATGGTCCTCTTTCAAAAAAAAAAAATACTAGGCGCATTCTATACTTGTTATGGCATCGCCTGATGCAACACATTGTTCTCACGTGCCTCAGTCAGCTGCAGGATTGTGTTATTCATGAATTTGTGAGTGTTATTATGATTATTATTATTAGTGTTATTATAATGCTGTTGAAAGAAATGTGTTTTGGGGTGTTTCCTTAGGCCTTTTTGATTCGGAAAAACTAGTGCTAAAGCTTTTTAACTGCAAAAAATAATTCGGGCGTTAAAGGGTTAAGTGGGCCCATTCACTTCCCAGGCTTATTACATAAGCATGAACTACAATGTTATCTGGATGGGGGGGGGGACATGAGTGCCAATAACCCCTGGACTGGGTGTGATCATATAAACATCACCATCTTTCTTTTTTCTCCTCGATGTGGATGTGAATGTTTTCACCCTGTGATGGTCAGGGTAGATATTCAGGGTGTAAGCGGAGTTGGCTGAGATAGGCTCCGGCCTTCCTGCGAGACTAGTAGGATTAAATGGTTTAGCAAATCAGAGGGATGACAATGTCACCAAGCAAGCCGCACACATTAATCATGATGGGGGTTATTCTGAATTCTGAATTTATTTTTAAATGGATGATGAACGGTGCGTTGTTGAGCAGATCGTGACACTGAGCGTCTCCTTCACCACCGGGATGCGACAGCAGGCTCCTCGTTCTATTCTTCACAGTTTATTGTCTGAGAAGAGGGGTTTTTTGTTTTTTTTTTGTTCTTTTTTGCGTGCGTCGCATTTAAGTCAGTGAAGCAGCAGAGAACAAGCGTCACCACAAACACGAGTCCGTCCGTCATGCCGCTTTTATTACACAGCCTCAGCCTCCCCGCTCAATTCCGCTCCAGCACCATGGCCATCTTTATTATCTGTGCCTTGGCCCCGCCCTCCTACCTGTAAATCTGTCGAGCAGAGCGAGAGCGCGCGCGCGTGCGCGCTTGTGTGTGTGTGCGCGCGCTCGCGCTCTTTCTCTCAGTGAGGAAAAAGCGGTTAGCAGGGACAGAACTGTCCACCTTGTCGGCTTCAACCGAGCACAGAACATTCAGGAAAATAATAATAACAACAACAATATTGATATTTATTCCAGTCATACATCTGTGGTGAAGTATTTTCTCTGAGAAATTTTGTTATTTTTTCGGATGTTTATGGTTTATTTGGCGTTTTTGGGAGAGAAATGACGGTTTGTCACCGCTATCCCTGAACACTGGACTGTTGTGGAGGCGCTCGAGCTGATTGAAGAGCTGTTTTCTTTTCTTTGTATTATTTCTGGTAGTTTTTTTTTTTTTTTTTTTTTTTTTTTAAGCTTTAGGTGTGAGAAGAGAGGTCAGCAGGACATGTGACACGTGATAAAATGTCTTCGTGGCTGATACTTGTTGTTTATTTCGAGTATTTTGGGAAGCCCGTGCCGTTCATGCGGATTTAAATGTGTCCTCCTGCTGTTTGTCGCTCGTATCACACCACGCGACATTTCGGGGTTAAAGATCCTCCTTCATACTGAGGAGAAAGCAGGGGGCGGTGTGTGTGTGTGTGTGTGTGTGTTCGAGACCGCCACTGTTGCGCACTGAGGGCTTTTGAAGCAATATGGCTGATGGCTGGGGCTGGGGGCGCTGGCACGAGCTCCCCAAAGCTACTCGATGCTAGCTGTGGCAGATCGCAACCTTTCCCGCGGCGGCGACGGCACCTCTAGAATGACTAATAATATCGACAACAATCAAGACCTGGACTCCTCTGTCTTCATATCCAGGATGGATGTGGTCATCCCGTTCTCCCCAGACGTGCCGTGCGATCCCAGTGGTCAGCGCATGTGGTGGGCTTTCCTCGCCTCGTCCATGGTGACGTTTTTCGGGGGTCTCTTTATCATCCTCCTGTGGAGGACCCTCAAGTACCTGTGGACTGTCTGCTGCCACTGTAGCGTCAAAAACAAGGTACCTCCAACTGGGCTGCTCATCATGCTTTGAATTTATATACACTTACACACAAACATCATCATCTTTATCCAACGCAGTGATTCATAGTACCATATATTCAGAAAAGGGAACCAAGCAGTGCTTGGTATATATTCAGCAATAATAATAATAATAACAATAATGATGATAATAATAATAGTAGCACTTATGATTTGAGCATGTTTGTGCCTGTGGTTTAACCTTGCACTCTCACTCATTTGCCCAGCTACTTAATCCTACTAGGGAGATTGAAGCCTGTCTCATCCAACACTGCCAAAGGCATTGTACACCTTATCAGACCACCCTAGGGCCAACACACACATTACCGTTCAGACCAAGGACAAATCTGGACCAGCTAATTAGCTTAATGTGCATGTCTTTGGACCGTGTAAGCATGGGCCCGAACATGTAGAAGCATCTAGGAGCACTAGACCATTGAGTGGCCAGGGTTTAATATGTATGTCAGAACATCAGTGTATTAAATGCTCTGATCTGTATATAAGTTTAAAAGTAGATGTACTGTACTGCTTATTATTTACCTGCAAGTTAATCATAAAACAGTTTGTATGTAATGCTGAGAGTACTTCATGGCAATGCAGTGTAATGAATAACTGCTGGGGAATTGTTTTATATTTGAATATTTGGTGAAGTTGTTCTATTCAGGGTATTGTCCATAGAAAAGGTTCTGCAAGCATCCGAGAAATAAATAATGATGTGAATCTCCAACCAATCAACACAAAGTGGAGTCTGTAAGTCATGTTGTTGACCAACTCAGGAAATTTAGATAGGTACGTATAGTCTGTTGGGCTTTTGCACCTGAGCTTACTGGCTCATTTGGTGGGGCCGGTGGTGTAGTGGTTAGGGTGCTGGGTACATGATCGGGAGGTTGTGTGTTCGAATTCCAGTTAGACCCCCTCTGTGCTAAGACCCCTGGGCAAGGTCTTAACCACAAGTGTGCCTCTGTCCATCCAGCAGTATAAATGGATTCCAGTACAAATATACTGGGAAGGTAACCTGCGATGGACTAGCGTCCCATCAAGCAGGAGTTGTACTCCTGGTCGCTTCACACTATGGAAACCAGAAATAAACACCGGCCTGGTGAGCCACTAGGCTCGGGTGTAAAAAGCCCAACGGACTTTTACTGGCTCATTCAGGCTGGATCTTATCCCTGTAGTGTGTAGCTACTAGGAATTCACCTCCTCCTGGATGGAACACCAGACCAGTTTTCCCACACAGTATTTTTTACTGGCACTCTTGTGGTTATGACCTTGCCCAAGGGTCTTAACACAGTGAGGTGTAAAGGTGGTCTGAACCCATGACCTCTCGATCATGAACCCAGCACCCTAACCACTACACCACCGGCTCCAGTTCATCTCCAGAGGGTTGTTTTAAAATGGTTCCTGAAATGCTGGTGTTTTTTGGTGATTACAGCATTGAGTGAGTCATTAATGAGCAGGTGGATTTAGGATTCGGAATCTCCTCCAGATTTTCACTTACTCACATTATACCTGTTTGTTGTTTTTAGCACATTGTGGTTCAGCAGTACCAACAGACTCATTTTTCTTGCAATGCTATTATTGCTTTGTTTGTGGCCATGTTGACAACCAGCATGAAATATTTCTTTCTTTTTTTTTTTTTTTTAAATCTTATTTGATAAAATGGCTGTGAATTTTATTTATTTATTTATTTTTTTTTTTAATTGGAGCCATTTTGTTCTCAAAAAAAAAATCCCAAGATGAGGAAAATGCTAAAGCATATCCATGGCACAATTACTTGATAGCAATAACTAATTGTATACATTTGTTATGAATGAAATCAATTGGACTTTAACCGTATTCTATGTGTTTCTCTGTTTATTTATTTTTGTTTAGTTTATTATGGGTTTTTAACATGCTTTCAGCAGCCGTAGCGTTCATTGTAATTTTTCTTTGCTAATAATTGTAAGGATTTGGAGATCAATGTTGAGTCCGTGTTTATACGTATGGGCAGTTCCAGATACCTAGAGGGTGCTCATGAGCGTTCTTTTGATTCGGGTAAAGAAATGTTGAACATTTTAAATAGTGACTGTGAATTTTCTTTTTGTGAAAAAAAATCACTGATGCTCCGCCTTCTGTCTTCAATAGGTAAGAGGTGTTAATGAAATTCCTTTATATCTGAAGTGTGATGCAGTGATGGTTTCAGGAAAATGTCACGAGGTAAAGTCATGTGGTCAGCATTTAGTAGTCAGCATTGGGGAAAGCCATGTTTGGCTGTATGAACAGTACGGTTACTTCTCTCACATGCTCAGTGATCCTGTGTAATGACGTAAATTCACTGCAGCTGGTGGCTCTAAACAGGCACACCATAAAGTAACCTACAGAGTTCCATGGATTTACACAGCTGTTCATCTCATCAGTCCTGGAATTAGTTGGCCTTGGGAAAAAGGATCTTGGATGCATTGCACCATGTTTACTCAACTTTAAAATGCCATTTCATTTAATTTTCTTTTCATTTATTTTGGTTGTGTGCAGAGACTTGTGTATTTAACCCATTTGTGGGTTTCCTCAGAATTCTCTTACTCCCGGTTCCCTCTGTAAAACATTTCAGTAGGTGGTTTTTCCCTAATTGTGTGTGTGAGTGTTTCCACCACCCTGCACTGAGAGGAACAGTCACAGGTCTCAAACCCGAGATAATCTTGCTGTACCGTTGTTTGAGAGTTTAATAAGTTCTTGTGAACGATTTGAGGAAGGTGTGAGAATGTCATGGTGTTCCGTTTCATTTATTTGAATCATTCTGTGGGTATGAGTGTAAGTGTGCCAGGCTTGTTATTTATTTAAATGAAAAGGGTTAATAACGTCTGTGAAGTCTCCAGTCTTCATTACCTTTTAATTACCTACATGAACAAGCGTTCCAACAGAGCAAGCAGCCCATCCGACACTGACACGGTGCCTCTTCAGAGGGAAGTTGTTGAAACACAATCAGGCGCATGTCTGGATCTTTAGCAACTGGGAGTGGTGGAATTAAGTCATCATTTCATTTGGCCCGACCCATAGAAAGCCATGTTATAAACTGGAACACCACATCGTGCTCACTTTGTAATCCGGCCGTGCTAATGCTTGCTAAATGTGTATCAGATGGTAATTCATGATGCACCATTGAGATATTGTCTCACACTATCGGGTTTCCTTTAAGACCTGAGAACAGTGCTGAGGAGGATAATCACAGATGCTGGTGTTACTAGCAGGGACACATTTTGGACTGGGCTTTTACACCAGTTACTTGTTAGGAACGTTAGGCAGCTGACCGTAGATGCCGTGCCTCCTTGGTGTGGTGCTAATAGCAGGAAGTAGACTATGACACAAGAGAGACAGATTCTGTGGTATGTCATAACTAGTGTTGGTCATGTTGCACCAACTGGATTGGATCAAATACTACTTCATGTCTTGTGTAGCTTCACAACCTTGCTTGGAGTGTAATTGTCTTAATGTTAATAAAGATGGGTTTTGTTAATAGAATTTACCAGGTTCTAGTCAATGAATTGCATTTCCAGAGGCTGATGTAGCTGATTGGCCTGTTTGTAATTCATAGCGGGCATAGCCATTTACACAACAATGCTTTGCTTCAGGCCATTTCTCTCAGCAAGAATGTGTGTGTGAAATGGAGTATCTTCATGTTATCAGTGTAGCAGGGAGAAAGTGTGAGCAGCCGTGCATAAACTTCACATTTTATAGGTGACCCTTTATGAGCAATTTTTGCAATTGAAAATGACAGATTACACCAGCAGCAGTCAATACTGAAATATTGAAAAGGTAAAATGGTAGAAGGGAGGAAATCCAAAGAAATTACCCCCCCCTGGTTATTCTCCTGAGCTCTGCTTCGGTGGATTCAAAAATCTTCATAAATCAAAACAAAACGTTACACAGTTTAAAAGAAGCTGCTTTTATATCCTGTGGGTTTGAAGGTAAATGCTTTCTAATGCTTCAAATCCACTCTGAGCTGATCCATGTGCCATTTTCCGACAGCACCTATAATAAGCATCGAGAGAGTTTTTTCTTTTTTTTTGTCCAAGGGATGATGTTTGTTTTCCTTCAATGCAGACAGGATTGTAGATATGTGTTCCGAGGGTTGTGTGTGTATATGTGTGTATCCTCTCATGCTTGGCAACGTGACGACTGCTGTTGAGCCGACAGGCGAACAGCACACACCCAAAGATCAGCTGTCCCTCTTTAACACCTCGGTGTCCTTCACAGAGCCCATGGGCTTGATTTCTTATAGCAGCATTTCTCAGCTCTTGTCCTGGAAACTCACTGCCTGGCACAGTTTCAAATTTGTCTTGTTCCCGACACACCTGACCCAACTCCTGGAGGACTTAATACTGTATATAGCTGACATGTTGGGTCAGGTGGATTAGGAAACATGAAAGCAGCTCAGAAAGATAAGAAAACCTTGCAGGGCACAGGGCTGGATTTCACCTATAGTGAGTTTACAACATACTTTTATTTTATTTTTTTAAATTCAGTAATTCACACTGCCAGGTAACCAACCAATGACGGTCAAGTCATAAGTTTTATCATCAATTTGCTAAACAACAGCGCAAGCAAAAGCTTCCATGATCTTCCACACTCCCATGTTTTGGCTCTTTGAAAGTATAATTGACAAGGCAAAATTCTGGTAGTTTACTAAATGTATAGTGAAGTATCAAGTTTAATACTGACTATGGGCTATAATTCTTTATTTTAGAGATATTTATCATTTTTAAACAAAGTTTCTAAAGTAGATTTTTTTAAACTAAAGAAAAATAAATCTTTTGCAAAAGTTTTCGTCAATTACAATCCAAAACAGGATCCTGTTATATTCAGACAGCTTGAGATTAACAACCCAAGATGGCGTCTGAATCGCTTGTGGTTTAAACTCCAATGAAATATATGGGCTCCTGTGTTTAGTGCTTAAACTCCAAATGAATTCAAATGTTGATGAATTTTTACAAATCAGGGCTTGTGGATCGTTTCATAAGAAGATATAGTGTCACCAAAGGGCTCTTGCAAACTTGGGGTTTAACACCATACAAAAAGAATAGAAAACAAACAGAACTACAGAATCACTCGGAGTGTGGTGCAGGCTTGTCGCAATAGTCAATTAATTACCCCATAGTACAATGAATGGAAATCAATCATTTTCCTGATCATGATTTAAGTCTCATAATGTGTGCGTGCAGTGGAAACTATCTTCTTTTCCTTTTGGCTGTTCCCTTCAGGGGTCTCCACAGTGAATCATCTGTCTCCATCTCACCCTATCCTCTGCATCTTCTTCTCTTACACCAGCTACTTTCATGTCCTCCTTCACCACATCCATAAAGCTCCTCTTTGGTCTTCCTCTAGGCCTTCTGCCTGGCAGTTCCAACCTCAGCGTCATACTACCAATATATTCACTATCCCTCCTCTGTACATGTCCGAATCATCTCAATCTAGCCTCTCTGACTTTGTCTTCAAAACCTCTTACATGCAGTGGAAACTATATAAGGGAAAAAATATATATAATATATCTCGTTTTTATAATTCTATATAAGAAGAATCTTTTTATAATTTTTATAAGGGGGAACAATGCTCAGATTCTATTGCTGCTCTCTAGCGGAAGGTATCTATTACTCTATTTTTTGTTTTATATTTCGCATTACAGCTTTTGAATGTTTTAAAGGAATAAATGTCCATTGATATTTGAAAGCATGTTCCTACATCATTATATTTATCATTACAGTTGTAGCCAGAACATGCCACTAGTGTTGATAATCTTGATAGTTTCTGGGACATCATCTATCAAAAGCAGTTATTGTGACGGACCTAGTGCAAGGTACCTCCACTGTGCAGCTTGGATAATAAGGGCCCTTATGATATTCCTTTTAAGATATATAATATAACATAATAATCATCATAAGGGTCCTTATGATATTACCTTATGATATCGCTTTTCTTTCAATCTGTTATATAATATTTGTTTATGACCCAAATTTGTGAAGAAAATCTTGTATTAAAAATTTTGCAGATGGCTGGAGTTTAATCTTTTAAGGTTCACCGAAGGTCAAATATAACTGTCTATCTTGTAGGTCCATATATCCTTCAGTATTTCATAGTAGCCGCACATTTATCAGCAGTTGTTTCAAAATTATTTGCGCTCAAGGTAGTATGATCTTCATTTTGACCTTTGAGGGTACAAGACGGTGTTGAGGCCAGCAATGTTGTATGGTTTAGAAACAGTGGTACTGTGTAAAATACAGGAGGCAGAGCTGGAGGTAGCAGAGATAAAAATGTTGAGGTTCTCTTTGGGAGTAATGAGGAGGGATAGGATCAGGAATGAGTACATCAGAGGAACAGTACATGTAAGATGTTTTGGAGACAAAGTCAGAGAGGCTAGATTGAGATGATTTGGACATGTACACAGGAGGGATAGTGACTATATTTGTAGTAGGATGCTGAGGTTGGAACTGCCAGGCAGATGGCGCAAAGAGAAGATTTATGGATGTGGCGAAGGAGGACATGAAGGTAGTTTGGAGTAAGAGTAGAAGATGCAGAAGATAGGCTGAGATGGAGGCAGATGATTCACTGTGGAGACCCCTGAAGGGAACAGCTGAAAGGAAAAGAAGAAGGTAAGGGGAATTTGGTCTCCTATTAGTCTGGTGAAAAGCCGTATGTAGGTATTTTCAGGTTTTTGTTCACAAACAAATTGACTTAGAAATGCTGCTGAGAAGCCTCAACCTTTTTAAAAATTTATGTTATAGTATGTACTGTACTGAAACAATTATTTATAGAAAGATTGGTGGATATTGCCGAGTAGTCCATGACTATGCAGTGATATTCACGAAGTCTGATTTATGCATGTCTGCTACATGACCCTGTTACTTTGATAGTGCCTGATGTCTATTTTATATTTTATAGATTATTCTTGTGTAGATGTCTTTTCAGTTAAGTGAATTTGACAGTGAAAAGCATGGACCAGTAATGTCCATGGACAGGTTGTAGTGCAGGGGCTAGAGCTCATTTGATGGGGAAATTTGTGTAAGAAACCTGTGGGTTGCTAAGCCAGCAACTGAGCTCTTGCATTTCAGTCATACATTGTTGGCAGGTACAAGCATGTACTGAACGCAGGGTAAAGCCGTACCAGTTTCCACTGCAAAATTATTGTCACCAGATCCAGTGATTAGGTTGTACACTCAGGATTCATTATTGTATGATATAAGACACTCTAAAAATAATATTTCCCATTTTAAACCTTGTTCCTCTTGGCCATGATTCAAGCAATAACCATTTTTTCAGATGAGCAAATGCACAGCCAACTGTTAAAAAAAAGCTCCCCTGCTGTGCTGTTGTGCCTTTCATTCATCATAAAACTATTAATAGGACTATAGAACCCCTGTAAAACGAAAGGTATGGGTGATTCTGAGAAAGAGCTGAAGGTGGGCATTTCTCACAGCAGGGAAATCCATCCTGAGTTTAAACCCCCCCACCCCACCTCCCAAAAAAAATCCAGTAGTAGACTCACCAGCAGGGGAAAACCGTTAGCATCCTGTCTCATTCTCAGGCTAATAGAGCTGAGCTACTACTACTAATACAGTGAACCAGAACGCTCTACAAGACCCATCTTGAAGGCTGAAGCCTGGATCGCTTGGAAAAGTAGCTGCTTAAGTTGCTGTGGTCTTTAGTGCGTTTTGTAAGGACTTGCCAGGGGTCAAAGGAGACACTAGTGATAGTGGCAAGTCCTTACAAAAGCTCATGTTTCATGAAATATCAGTTGTCTTTCAAAATTTCCGAATTAACTCTGCCACATGGTTGTCGGTTGCTCTAAATGATGATAGTATTGTGAGCTCCTTCAGTGAAAAGCCGGCTCGGTCAATTATTTAGGAGGTGATTGCATGATCTTTTTTGAAATGAAACCTAAATACAGAGACAAACATGACGAGGATTTTGTGTTCACCATCCCTTTAATATTTATGATACTTTCAATTCACATGCTTTGTTATTTGCAATAAATGATGCAGTAATAAGCATGGACAGGATAGTTGATACTTTATTTTATTCTTTGGGTTTTGTCTGTGGTTAGTTTTCATCATAACTTTGAGTGCTCATCTTGCTCCATCTGAAAAACCTCTATTCAGTGACACTAGGATTTTGTGGCCTTTTTGTGATTTGTGGAAAATCTTACATTAAAAAAAAAAAAAAACTTGCATTGTACCTCGCATTGATTTAAGTGTTTATTGCAATGAAATTGTGGGATCACCTGAAAATGGCAGAAATACTATTGCACATGTCCACAGGTAAAAAAGGTCAAGTCTTGGGTTTTTACACCCGAGCCTCGTAGTCATCAGGCCGGCGCTTATCCACGGTTTCCATAGCGTGAAGCGACCAGGAGTTCAACTTCCCCTGGATGGGACGTGAGTCCATCGCAGGTTACCTTCCCAGTATATTTTTACTGGTACCCATTTATAGTGCTGGGTGAACAGAGGCACACTTGTGGTTGAGACCTTGCCCAGGGGTCTTAACACAGTGAGGGTCTCGGTGGGATTCGAACTCACAACCTCCCGATCATGAGCCTAGCACCCGAAACCACTATGCCACTGGCCCCATAAGCACATGTCCACAGCTTACCATTAATGTATTTCTCAATGTTTTCGTGACGGGATTCCAGGTATAATGCAGTGATTGGCTAAATTACAGTATTGGAAATGTTGCAGTGATTGGTTAAAATTGTGATGTTGTCCAGAATGCACGGGGATTGGTTGAATTGTCATGAATTGGTGACATTGTGAAATTCCTGGAGATAATGTCTAATATTTCACTGTTTGGAAGATGCTGCTCTTAGATGGAGATCAGACTGACTGGCAGGAGGGACAGCATTTCCTATAGTTATCTGTTTAGCAGTAACTTGGGAGCAGACTGTTGCTTCTTGTTGAACTTGAATTTGAATTTCTGAGCACAGTGCAATGCTCAATAGTGTCAGTTTAATGTATCCAGGGAATGGTTTGCACCGTAAGGTTCGCATAGATGCAGGACATCTGAAATGAAAAGATGAGAATTTTCAACAGTGGAAAAAAACACACATCACAGTAAAATCTGTTTGCCCTCCACTTCAATAAAGGACCTCTTCAGGAATTTTAGCAGATGATGATATTTTCTGGGCAGCATATTGTTGTAGCATTTAGCACATCCTCCAGAGCAAGAAGGTTCTGCGTTCAAGCCTTGTGCCCAGCGAGGGTGTTTCTGTGTATGGTTTACATGATTTTGTTGTATCTGTGTAGGTTTCCTCTGGGTGCTCCCCGATGGTCCAAAGACATGTGTATTAGGCTAATTAGGTGTTCTCAGATGCATCTAGCTGTGACTGAGTTTGAATGGTTGCTAACTGTTCAGGGTGGGGCCTGGAGTTGGCTGGGATGGGCTCCAGTATCCCCTGGACCCTTATAAAGTGCAAAGCTGTTCAGAAAATGAGAACCGTTAATAGATACTGTGAGTGTTTTACAAGAAAGCTTTCTTTTTTTATGCACCCAAAACAAATCTTCCTCTCTTTACCTCTGTCTTTTACACTGTGTATTCTTTCTGATAGTCCTTTCAAGAGCAGTACTCTATTAATGGTGTCCATTATCCATTTTCTTCCTTAACGATGTCCATTTTTCCAAGTCATTTTTCTTTGTTTGCTGGTGTCGGCCTCTGACTGCTCAGCATGCTGACTACGGAATTGCGCACATCATGAGCTTAACGTTCCAATTGGTGCTCAGAGTGACGCACATGATGCAGGGAGCCGAAGAGAGAAGAAGCACTTGCTAGAGGACGTTTCGGTGACCTTCAGGCATGTGGGCTGCTTTTCTGGAGCTGCTCACTCATGTGCTTCCATTTCTCCCTTGTGTGCTGAGACGCTAATAACAGGTTGTAGCGCTGATGGCAGGAAATGTTAATAAGCTGTTTGGCTGTTCGCACACGCCAAAATACATCGGGCTGACGGGATGAAATGGTTTCCACAGGTCTTGAGAGGTTAAGTGTTTGGTTAGCAGAGTTTTAATGATATTTTAGCCTGCAGTCTCTTTTAGGCTTAACTACCTCTTCTTTTCTGTCTACACATTGGTTTGAAATCCAAGTCTTGTTCTTTTCCCCCCTAAACTTCAGTATATGAGCTTCTCTGAAAGAGGACCATATTGTCAACACGAGATGAATTTTTACAAAGTGAGCTCTCCTGTTTTGTTTAATTGACATGCCTTGTAGACATCATGTACAGATGTTGTCCAGTGGAGCTCAGTTTCACAGAGAATACCTCATTAAAAATAGATGATAATACACTGCCGTATTGTTTGCTGATGGATGTTGACATTTGGAGTGTTACTCGATCAATAGTTTCAATGCTATTGGATTTCCCCCATGATCCCTGAGGGAATGGAGGAAGGACTATATGTTTAGAATTAGAGTGGGAGGAGTGTCAATATCTATCACTTCTGTTTAAATAGCCTAAAAGCTACTTCACTCGCGACCGATATAGTTACGCCTAACTAGATTTTAGATTTCAGCTCTGTTCGGACTGCTGCGCCATGCTTAATTTATCGCTTCATGGATTCATGTATTAGGGGTTGTTGTCGTGTTGAGGTCTGTTAAATTGGCATTTTATTAATGGTCCAGGTTTTCTGTTGAAAATAGTTACAGTATGAGCACGAACATGTCACCTGCTTTAATTACGATGTCTCAAAGATTCAAGTACACACATTTATTTATTCATTCATTTTCTGAACCGTTAAATCCGAACTAGAGTCATAGGGAAACTGGCGTCCATCTCAGTCAACTCTGGGTGAGTGCACCCTGGACAGCTCAACAGGCCATCGCAGGGCAAAAACACGCAGACAGCAATGCAGCCTACTCCTTTCGAATGACGGCAATGGTTCTATTACATGCTTCTCACCACAGAGACATGGCTATCCTTTGATAACCCAGTTAATTGCATGGGGGTGGTGGTGGTGGTGACAACCAGTGGTAGTGGGGCTTGAATGCCCAACCTTCGGATCAATACAAATGACAAAGGTTGTCCTAGAATATTTATGGATGTTCTTGCTGTAAGCTAGACCTGTATGTGTGATGCAATCGAAAGAAGGTGTGGGTATCTTTTGTTTGTATTTACTTATACTGTAAACTTGAAGTTCATTAGGAAGAATTCTGTGGTTCAGGTGATGTTTGTGTCAGTTTTTATGACCTTTTTTTCTGGTACTGAATTTTTGAAAGTGCTCTTTGATGCCCTTGCTTAATGACCTTTGCCAATTGACAGGGGAGGGTGTGCATTCACCAGTATCTGTTTTTTGCTTGACTGTTTGCAGGAGTACAAAAGACAAAAACTACTGAACTTATTTTCATGGTGGAGGAATAGGGTATGAGCCTGGTGTGAAATCTTAACATTTTGGAGCAGCAATTTATTAAAGGCTTTTTAACAAGCCACTAGGCTCGGGTGTAAAAAGCCCAACAGACTTTACTTTTTTAACAAGCAGTCACTTAGAATTTTTCCTGATACTGATCTGATCTTCACTAAACTTGGTGGAGTCGTGGGCTATGGGCCTGGGAAGGTCCCATTAAATTTTGGAGCCGATACAGATCACAATCTGGATTCAGGAATTTAAGGGTTATTCACAAGCATTCACAAACTTTCAGACACTGCCAGTGTCCTATACACATTTCACCACCCGAACAGGTATACGTAACTCACATGGCACTGTCCCATTGCTTAATTTCTCGTTATGTAATGCTCTGTAGATGAGATTAGATAGTAAGTTAAAATGAATAATGCCGGAAGCAGCTTTTCTCCAAGTTTATATTATGCTGTTGTAAATATCTCCTCTCTTGCCTGCACTACTTGTACTATTACAGCTTCAACCATCTAAATCTGAGCTACGGTCTGACGTCAGGGTGAACAGCTGAATAATGAACTTAATAAAAATAGCTTGCATTGGGGCTGTGGTGTGCTGGTGGTAAAGGGTGCTGGATCGCTGATCCTAAGGTTGGGGTTCAAGTCCCACTCTCCACAAGGTTGTTACCTTCCCCCCAGTGCAGCTAACTCGGTTATCAAAGGCCTGCCATGTCTCTCACTATGTCTATGGTTCGAGGTATGAAAAAGAACCATTGCTGACTTTCGTAAAGAGTAGGCTGCATCACTGTGTTTCTGCCCCTTGCGAAAGGGTTGTGTCAGGAAGGGCATCTGGTGTAAAAACCTTTGCCAAATCAAACATGCGATTCAGATGATTGTGTTGATGTGGCAACCCCTGAAAAGGGGAAAAAGCCGAAAGGAAAAGAAGATAAACATAGCTTGCATGATCATGTACATCACACATATGTATGAAGAATTTCTCCCAGGTGTACTTCCTGCTCAGTATTTCCATACTCGTGTGAATCTATTCAGCTTGAAAGTCCAAATGCATGTTTCAGGCTTCCTCTCAATGTTTGTACGGAGTTGTCATGTTCTAGCATTTCTACACATCTGACACACTATGACATCTGATGCAATCATTCACAATCCCCTGCTCAGTCCTGTTACTGCACTGGGCTTGTTAGCATTCAGTCGCTCTCCCACATCTAAAATGCAAAAAGCGATGGTGCTGCTTCAGTGAGAGTGTTAAGTCTCACAGTTCTGGGAACGTGCATAATGCATAACTGTTTTACAGCCTCAGTGATTCTGTTGAAATTGAGGCTTTCAGCACCATGGAGAGCACCACCGTCTTCGCTCTGTTGACCTGCAGTGTTTCTCAGACGATCATGAAGCAGAGATGTGCACAGAGTCCCACATCACCAGGACAGGGTTTCTTTTGGAAATATTCAAAATGTGTCTAATGTGTAAAACCACCCAAGTATGAATATTAAGGATGAGAGAATTACTGAAAATAAAAAACCCAAAAACAAGCTTGAATTGAATACTGAATGTTTCTGTGTTTGAATGTTGCTTTATTTTGGTCTTGATCTATGAAGGGTGTGCTACCAACCACGACTGGAGAAACACATCATTAAACCCCTACCTCAAACAACCTGCAATTTTTTTTGTAGTATGAATTTGGTGGGGTTACAACAGTAAGAACTGATGTAGGTTGTGGTGAGGTGAACAGCACCACACTTGTGTTCACATATAAAGTAGAGAAAATAGGTCAGGTGTGCAAGTCAAAACAGACAAGTCATTGTTGCAAAAAAACAACAACAATCAAACCCCTCCTTGTATGATATTCCTGAGAGACTCAGTTGATGAGCGACTGCAGTAGGGATGTTGCGTGACCAAAACTAACACCGTCATATAAATGTGGTATGATATGTGTGGTTGTATCAGAGTTTAACTGCAATCAGAGGACTACTATAAGAAAACCATCCAGTTATGAGATACTCAGATGACCTGATGAAAAGCATATGAAATTTGTATGTCTACTTAGCCATAGGATACTGTTGGGCATCACACAGCAAACCAAGGCAGCTGTGGCTTCGTGGACAAGGTGATGGGTTACTGTTGGGTTCTTGAGCAATATGCTTTTAACCCTCAGTTGCTCAGTTGTTGTATAAAAAGGATAATCGCAATTTACTCTGGATAAGGGTGTCTGCCAAATGCTATAAACACTGATCTGAAGGTCAACCCTAAGAAATGGACATGTCATTATGAGATACGAATGATATTGAACAGACTGATGTATGATATGACTATTTATATCGTATGTCAGAATAAAAACATATATTTCTCTGTCTTTTATATTGTCACAAATCACATGCTTTATGACAATAATTTTGGTCATTTATTTATGATATTGCAACACAAATAAACTTGCATATCTATGACTGTGCTGTTTGTCTGAATGACAGGCTGTTAGTTTATGTACTGATGACCCGCCCAATTTTATCAAATCTTAAAATTATCTACCTATTTACCGGATACATTCCTGATTTATTTTTTAATTTTAAAACATGTTTTTCTTATTCAATTTCTATGAGTTTATAGAAAATTATTCATCATGTTTTTCTGTCGTGGACCTGGTGTGTGACTTCTGTGACAGAGAGTTGATTTAAAATGGACAGAGTCCTTATTGAACATGCAATGCTTGTTCCCGATTGGACACAACCCAAGGCTATCACTAGGAAGAAGAATTAGACTTTTTCTTGCCTGTGACATAACAAAGCGATTTGTGATGGGATTTAATGCACGGTTGTTTATATTAAGGTAAAGTCTGCTGAGCGTTTTACACCCGAGCCTAGTTTATATTAAAATGAGGTTTAAGTCTTTCTTCTGAGTAACTTGGTTTCTTTCAGGCAGATTGTAACGTTTGCCTGCTGTAATTGTATTATTGTATTGTAATAATGATAATGCTGTAAAGTTTGTCTTCATATCTAAAATGGTATCATATGGAAAAGCAAGGCTGAGTAAAAGCATTAATAGTGGGATATTTTATTTGTATTTGAGACGTTCTTTAGTTTCCATCTCCTGCCAAGATTGCTCAGAGAGCACAGAATAACTCCTAGTCTTGAGCCACAGTCCAGGAGATTTCTCTTTTTCCTTTCAGCTTTGTTTCATTAAATTATTTTATGGTTTAGTTTTCTATTTTAAAACCCCGTAAATAAAAACACCACCTGTTACAAGTGAACGTGAAAAACTGAGTGTCAATCGTTTTGATTCAGGTATTATCCACTCAATATAATTTTTTCTTTTAATCTCGAGATAGCACACTCAATTCGATTGCATCATTCCCATGTTGTAATGTGTGCTGTAGCCATTCAGCACTGAGAACGTGAAGCTGCGTTTCTGAACTAAAATATTTTATTTATTGGTACGTTTATTTTTGTTTTATCGCTGTAGTCTATACAATCTTCTATTAGTTTGATCATCCTTTGTGCAATTTTTATTTATAGTACCTCTTACAGTTTTTTTTTGCATTTATTCCTGGATCTGCTAGTGACCATCACCGTATCTTTTAGTTTCTTTGTGTGAAGTGAATCTGAATAGAGTGCTTGGTTTCAAGGATGCGGCTCAGAAGCTCTGGCCTGCATAGTTCTGCATTTAAATATTGTGGGAGCAGAATCGACTATCTGACGTTTCGGGTCTGCAGAATAATAAATTATGAAATATATTAGAGCCTTCGTTTAAAACGAGTTTCGAAATGTATTTTAAACTAGACTGGATCCTGAATATGAAGTAATGTGTGTTATAATTATAAGGATGTTTATCATTAAAGCAAACTAAGGTCACTTTTTCATTTCCGATGACTTCTGGCATGTACTGTCAAATTACCTGCTGACAGTTAAAAGCTGCACTGCAGTAAGCTGCATGATGAAAGACTGTTCTAAAAGCCTGCTGATATAATGCATTTTGTACTGTATAGTTTTGATTCACGGCTGTACTTTGATATGCTAATGGAGACTTGTGAGGATCTTTGGTTAGCAGTTAGTGGTGATGAGTTTGAGAGCTCAAGCTACACAGCTGCTCTGTTTTTATTCTCAAATGAGCACAACTGCTGAAAGTGCTGGCACATGCTCAAAAGCTCAGCTTGCTCTCGTTCCAACTCTCTCTCCGCCTCCATTTTGAATTTTCCTAACCTGACCTGGCAGCAGAACACCCCTTCCTAAATTCTAAGTGTGTCTGTAGTTCGTGTTGCTTTTTAACCCCTTGTTGTTCATTTTATAGTATGATATACTATGAGTTATGCAGAATTTCAAGTGAGGGTAAAAAATTTAGACCTGCAGTTACAATGGGAGGAAAGGACATGCTAATAAGCCTTTTGAGTTTAATGGGCTAAGATGTGAGATTTTACCCGCTGGGAATACATGTATTAGTCCCAAGTCTATGACATAGTGGCTCTTGCCTTTCACTTCTACTAAGAGGGTCAGCATTGTCTTTGGCCGCCAATTGCTCTATAGTAACAGCACAAGCGTGTATTTTTTATTTATTTTTTTATACGATGTAACTGAAGATAGATGGCGAGTACTTGTTAAGCTGACTCTGGGGACTGGCCAAGTAAATGTAATGTACTCTTTAATTACTCAGCCATTTCACAGTCTGATGTTGTTCACTGTGTTAAGCTTGCATCCGTTCAGCCTCCTACCAATTTCCATTTCACTCTATTTAAAATTATGTAGGGTTAAATTACATTAATAAATGTCAAGGTTTATCCCTTAGAAATGAAACCAGCAATATGATTATGAAGGATTAGAGGTTACATTATGGACAATAATAATAATAGTAATAATAATTGTGTGTGTATGTGTGTTTGTGTGTGATTGTTCGTTCTCTAGTGTGTTCTAATTTTTCCCCACCCCTTGCTAGGTCAATTAACAGCTGTGTTGCTCTTGTGTAAATTTGCGTATGGTAGGAAATGTCGCTGGAGCAAGGATAGACATTTTTTCACACACATTTTTAATTCTGTTTGGTTGTTTGCACTCGTATCAGCATGGTTTTAGTTGTGTGGGTTTTGAGATGAGATAAATGCCATAGCCAACTACAGCCAGATGGAATAGAAGGAGAAGTGCTCTTCAACTTCATTGGTCCCTTTTCATTTTAACTCCAAACCAATCAATAATAAAGCTCATGCACGGTCACTGCTGACATTTACTCTGTACAGGTTAAAAACAATGCTAAACTATGCTGATTCATTGATTTAATTCTCTATTAAATACCAGACTACTCAGGTACATGAATGTTTGAATAATCAACTTTAAATGTCAGACAGAAGTGTCTTTGTTAGATAAATAATAATACAGTAATCTTCTTTTCCTTTCGGCTGTTCTCTCCAGGGGTCGCCACAGCAAATCATCTACCTCCAGCTCACCCTATTCTCTGCATCTTCTCTTACGCCAGCTACCTTCATGTCCTCCTTCACCACATCCATGAATCTCCTCTTTGGTCTGCCTCTAGGTCTTCTGCCTGGTAGTTCCAACCTTAGCATCCGTCAACCAATATATTCAGTGTCCTTCCGCTGTAGATGTCGAAACCATCTCAATCTATCCTCTCTTACTTTGTCTCCAAAACCTATTACATGTACTGTCCCTCTGATGTACTCATTCCTGATCCTATCCATCCTCATTACTCCCAAATAGAACCTCAACATTTTCATCTCTGCTATCTCCAGCTCTGCCTCCTGTCATTTTCTCATTGCCTCTATTCCTAAAACATACATCGCTGGCCTTTCCAGGGCATACCTCCACCTCTCTAGATTTTCCTCCTCTGCTTTCACTACAGATCACAATGTCATCTGCAAACATCATACTCCATGGAGATTCTTGTCTAACCTCGTCTGTCAGCCTGCCATCACCATAGCAAACTGCTTCATGCAGTCCCACCCCCACCTTGAACTCTTCTATCACGCCGACAGCACACCTCACCACTGTCTTACATCTCTCATATACAGTGTCTGTAACAAGTTGGAATTTCCGATTTATGTTGTATTTCAGCAAAATTGTCGGATTTTTGTTATTTTATGCCGTTTTTCGGTTTTCTGTCTGATTTTAAAAAATATCACTCGTAACCATACTTGTTTGACATGTTTTGTATGTAAATAACCGTGCTTACTCCTCCGGGTTCATGTGCTCGCATGCACTCATACAAGGTTTTCAGTGGGAGGCTTGGTAACTGTTGGAACGGCTCTCTGAACTCTCGCTATGTTCTCTCATAAGACGTTTATTTACATTATTTAGTGCCATATTGAATAAAAGAAGCAAACGCTGAAGGAATTTACAAAGGAACTAGCACAGGAGTCGGGAACCTATGCCTTGCAAGCCAGATGTGGCTCTTTTGATGACTGTATCTGGCTCTCAGATTCTTTCTTAACAGAATAACGAATACATAATTTCACTGTCATTTAAATAAAAATACAAAAAAAGCCATCAAATAAAAGAAAAACAGATGAATAAATCTCGCGCATTTAAATCTATATATCTATTTTCAATGACACATGTCACTGTGGCACACAGTGGAGAGCCAATCCTTTCTGTACTCCAGTATGCGGGCGGGTCCGATACCTTGACACCACAGCCAATGTGATCAGGGAGACCGGTAGGAGAGTATTTGGTGTGTCCTCTGGAAGGAAAGTAGATAAGGAAACTTGGTGGTGGAATGAGGAAGTGCAGGAGTGTGTACAAAAGAAGAGGTTAGCCAAGAAGAAGTGGGACATTGAGAGGACCGAAGAGAGTAAACAGGAGTACAGGGAGACACAGCGTAAGGCGAAGGTAGCAGTGTCAAAGGCCAAACAGAGGGCGTATGATGACTTGTATGATAGGTTGAACAGTAAGGAGGGAGAAAATGATCTATACAGGTTAGCACAGCAGAGAAATAGAGATGGGAAAGACGTGCAGCAAGTTAGAGTGATAAAGGACAGAGAGGGAAATGTATTGACTGATGACAGAAGTGTGCTGGGAAGATGGAAAGAGTACTTTGAAGAGCTGATGAATGAGGAAAATGAGAGAGAAAAAAGAGTAGAAGGGGTGACCGTTGAGGAGCAGGAAGTAGCAAAGATTAGTAAGGGAGAAGTGAGGAGGGCATTGAAGAGGATGAAGAGTGGAAAGGCAGTTGGCCCTGATGACATACCAGTTGAGATATGGAAGTGTCTAGGGGAGGTAGCAGTAGTTTTTCTGACAAGAATATTCAACAAGGTCTTAGAAAGTGAGCAGATGCCAGAGGAATGGAGGAGAAGTGTGCTTGTGCCCATTTTTAAGAACAAGGGCGATGTACAGAGTTGTGGCAACTACAGAGGGATAAAGTTGATGAGCCATACAATGAAGCTATGGGAAAGAATAGTGGAAGCAAGACTAAGGGCAGAGGTCAGCATTTGTGAACAACAGTTTGGTTTCATGCCAAGAAAGAGCACCACAGATGCAGTGTTTGCTTTGAGGATGTTAATAGAGAAGTACAGAGAAGGTCAGAAGGAGCTGCATTGTGCCTTTGTGGATCTGGAGAAAGCATATGACAGGGTGCCGAGAGAAGAACTGTGGTATTGTATGAGGAAGTCTGGAGTGACAGAGAAGTATGTTAGAGTGGTGCAGGACATGTATGATAGATGTTCGACAGTGGTGAGGTGTGCTGTCGGTGTGACAGAAGAGTTCAAGGTGGAGGTGGGACTACATCAAGGGTCAGCTCTCAGCCCCTTCTTGTTTGCTATGGTGATGGACAGGCTAACAGATGAGGTTAGACAAGAATCTCCATGGACTATGATGTTTGCAGATGACATTGTGATCTGTAGTGAGAGCAGAGACCAAGTGGAGGAAAATCTAGAGAGGTGGAGGTATGCCCTGGAAAGGAGGGGATTGAAGGTTAGTCTTAGTAAGACAGAATACATGTGTGTGAACGACAAGGACCCAAGAGGAACTTTGAGGTTACAGGGGGCAGAGATAAAGAAGGTGGAGGATTTTAAGTACTTAGGCTCAACAATCCAGAGCAATGGAGAGTGTGGAAAAGAGGTGAAGAAGCGCGTGCAGGCAGGTTGGAATGGATGGAGAAAAGTGTCCGGTGTGATGTGTGATAGGAGAGTATCGGCAAGAATGAAGGGAAAAGTGTACAAGACGGTGATGAGGCCAGCAATGTTGTATGGTTTAGAGACAGTGGCCCTGGGGAAAAGACAGGAGTCAGAGTTGGAGGTAGCAGAGATGAAAATGTTGAGGTTCTCTTTGGGAGTAACGAGGATGGATAGGATCAGAAATGAGTACATCAGAGGGACAGCACATGTTAGATGTTTTGGAGACAAAGTCAGAGAGGCTAGATTGAGATGGTTTGGACATGTACAGAGGAGGGATAGTGAGTATATTGGTCGTAGGATGCTGAGGTTGGAACTACCAGGCAAAAGGCCCAGAGGAAGACCAAAGAGAAGATTTATGGATGCAGTGAAGGCGGACATGAAGGTCGTTGGAGTAAGAGTAGAAGATGCAGAGGATAGGGAGAGATGGAGGCAGATCATTTGCTGTGGCGACCCCTGAAGGGAACAGCCGAAAGGAAAAGAAGAAGAAAGAAGAAGAACAGCAGCCACAGACTGCCAGTGTTGTTTTTGAGTAAAGAGGCAAATTTCCTCATTTTTGATCCGCTCATTTGCATGAAGCCAAGCACAGCTGGCAAGCAAACACAAATAGACAGACAGAAAAACTTCAACCTGCAGACCAGCTGATTACCAAAACTTGGGATGCGCTTCCTGTCACATAATCACGACAGCATGTGAGTCTTGCCGTATTGACCATGTTTGGCTGTACATATGCCTGCGAGCAGTCCTTCTTACACCTGATAAACATCAAGCTGTGGTCACGTTTAACAGATGGAAGCCTACACGCCTGCTTGAAGCTGAACCTCAGCACGTATCAACCAGACTACAAAGCCATCAGCAAAACCATGCAGCACCAGAATCAAATTAATAGTAAAAAGTACTTTTCTTATTAATAAATAACTTCATTACAACAATGTTATTTAAAATGAATTCAGAGTCTTATTATACTCTCAAATTGTTGGTCTTCTTTTTCAATTTATTTGTATTCAGTATGAATATGTACTTCATATATATGGCTCTCAGAGGATTAAATTTTAAAATGTGTCTTTTTTTTTTTTTTTTTTTGGCTCTCTTCGTCAAAAAGGTTCCCGCCCCTGCACTAGCGGCAAGTAAGAAACCAAAAAGTGTCCTTTGGCTGATGGTTAAACTAGGGAAGCTAAAAATCAAAAATCTGAAAAATTAATATTCTCATGGTTACTTGAATAGTTGCCAAAACAGATTTCTTGTTAGAATTTGAGATTATCTTGTTACTTATTAAATTTATGAAATTATTGCCACTCCTATTGCATGCATGTATTTTCTTGTTTCAGAAGTTTTCACTGACACATACTTGTTTTTTTTTTTTTTTAACATTTGGAGGAAACACTGTCGTATTTTTGGAGAAGTTGTGAAAATATTTGTGCCAAGAATTGTGAAAGTAATGTTGTTAGCGGTTAAGCGATATGTTCAGTAATTTTGTGAAATTGTTTAAAATGTTTAACATTGAGATAATTTTGTTTTTTTGTGTCAAACTAGTTGTTATGAAATTGATGCAACATAGTATTATAAATAAACTGAATCTCCACTTGAAATACTCAATACAGTAGGCCCTTGACATTCGTGGGGGTTCAGTTCCAGGCCCTACCGCGAATCAAGATAATCCACGAGTTCTGTACCCGGAAGTAAATCCCCATGTATCATATCACATGCGCGAATGAGCAGCCGGAAGTAAAATACTATGTATCTATTACATGCGCTAAACTATGCTTCTTGAACACATTCTATAGACAGTCTTACTCATTAATTCAGCATTAATGTAGTAAAATGTAGTAATGATTAAGAAAAACTTAATCATCATCATCTTCCGCTTCGTCCAGGGTCGGGTCGCGGGGCAGCAACCTAAGCAAAGAAGTCCAGACGTCCCTCTCGTGAGCCACTTCCTCCAGCTCTTCCGGGGGGGACACCGAGGCGGTCCCAGACAAGCCGAGAGACATAGTCCCTCCAGCGTGTTCTAGGTCGACCCCGGGGTCTCTTCCCGGTTGGACATGCCCGAAACACCACACCAGGGAGGCGTCCGGGGGGCATTCTGACCAGATGCCCGAGCCACCTCAACTGGCCCCTCTCAATGCGGAGAAGCAGCGGATCTACTCCGAGCTCTCCCCAGATGGTGGAGCTTCTCACCTTATCTCTAAGGGAGAACCCCGCCACCCGGCGAAGGAAGCTCATTTCAGCTGCTTGTATCCGCGATCTTGTACTTTCCGTCATTACCCAAAGCTCGTGACCATAGGTGAGGGTTGGAACGTAGATCGACTGGAAAATTGAGAGCTTCGCCTTGCTGCTCAGCTCCTTCTTCACCACGACGGACCGGTACAGGCACCGCTTAACAGCAGAGGCTGCAGCGATCCGTCTGTCGATCTCTCGCTCCATCCTTCCCTCACTCGTAAACAAGACCCCAAGATACTTAAACTCCTCCACTTGGGGCAGGACCTCATTCCCGACCCGGAGGGTGCATTCCACCATTGTCCGACTGAGAACCATGGCCTCGGACTTGGAGGTAAACAGTGTTTGTGAAGAACTGCTTCCCCCGCCTGAGGCGTCGAATGGTGGTCCAGAACCTTTTTGAGGCCTACCGATAATCACTCTCTAGGCCCTCACCGAACTCCTCCCACGCCCGAGATTTTGCATCTGCAACGGCCTCGGCTGCAGCACATTTGGCCTGACGGTACCCGTTTGCTGCCTCGGGAGTCCCACAGGCTAATAAAACCCGATAGGCGTCCTTCTTCAGCTGGACGCCACCGAGCCGCTCAGCCACGCCCCTCAGCCGAAGCGGAAACGGCCAGTTAGAGGAACAGTGCCAAAATCAAAATCCCCCAAAACACGGACCATAACAAAAAGGACATAAAAGAACAAGAAATGTCATAAATTGGATAAACAAAACAAAGTGAGAAACATGCTACACCACAGTAAATAAAATCACACACAAACATTCTAAACATTAACTTAGGTAATGTACTGGAATAATAATTGAAAAAGACTTCAATAGTGGAGTGTTTTACAACAGTTCAGACGATTAATCCTCTTCAGGCACTTCAGAGGAAACTGTCGTTTCTTCCAGAGAAAGTCTTATTTCTTCAGAAGAGACATCCAACGTCGTTACTTTTTCTGGTGCTTAGCAGGTGTTTGAGTGACATCATAGAACTTAACTGGTAATTAAAACACACTAAAAAAAGGCTAATTGACAACTTGTGCGCGAATAAGGAAAAATGGGCGTTACATCATCTCAACCAATCAGTAGGAAGGAGGGCAGCCATTGGCTGAATTTGAATCGTGCGAGTTGCTCGGCAGTCCGCGAATGCTCAAACCGTGAGCGCAAAACCACAAATAGTCAAGGGCCTACTGTACTGGATAACTGTAAATGTTGAATTTTTTTTTTTTTTTTGAGAATGCATCTCAAAGCTCCCATTTTGAAAAAAATTCTTGGGGGAGGCCCCCCAAACCCCCTGTGTCATTAATCACTCTAACTTGCTGCACATCCTTCCCATCTCTATTTCTCTGTTGTGCCAACCTGTATGAATCATTTTCTCCCTCCTTACTGGTCAACCTAGCATACAAGTCGTCATACGCCCTTTGTTTGGCCTTTGACATCGCTACCTTTGCCTTATGCTGCGTCTTTCTGTACTCCTGTTTACTCTCTTCACGCCCCTCAATGTCCCACTTCTTCTTAGCTAACCTCTTCCTTTGTACACACTCCTGCACTTCCTCATTCCACCACCAAGTCTCCCTTATCTACTTTCCTTCCAGAGGACACATCAAGTACTCTCTCCTACCTGTCTTCCTGATCACATTAGCTGTAGTTGTCAAGTCATCTGGAAGCACTTCCTGACCACCCAAAGCCATTTTCAACTCCTCCTTGAAGTCAACACGACACTTCCTTTTTCAGCTTCCACCATTTTGTCTTCTGCTCTGCCTTTGCTTTCTTCACCTTCCTCATCATCAGCATCATCCTGCACACCACCATTCTATGCTGTTTGGTAACACACCCACCCACTACTACTTTGCAGTCACTGACTTCCTTCAAACTGCATCGTTTACACAAGATGTAGTCTACCTGTGTGCTCCTACCTCCGCTTTTGTAAGTCACCTTATGCTCCTGTTTCTTCTGGAAGAAAGTATTCACCACAGCCATTTCCATCCTTTTTGCAAAATCTATCAACATCTGTCATTCTGTGTTCCTGTCCTGGATACCAAAACTGCCCATCACTTCCTCGTCCCCTCTGTTTCCTGCACCAGCATGTCCATTGAAGTCTGCACCAATGACCACTCTTTCACCTCTGGGGGTACTCTGCATCACTTCATCTAACTCAGTCCAGAATCTCTCCTTCTCTTCTAGCTCACATCCTGCCTGTGGGGCATAAGCACGAACAACGTTGAACATCACACCTTCAATTTCTTAGTTGAGACTCATCACTCTGTCTGACACTCTTTTCACTTCTAGAACATTCCTGACCAACCCCTCCTTCAAGATGACTTCTACTCCATTTCTTTTCCCATCCACACCATGCAAAAAACAGCTTAAACCCTGCTCCTAAGCTTTTAGCTTTGCTACCTTTCCACCTGGTCTCCTGAACACACAGTATGTCCACCTTCCTCCTGTGCATCATGTCAGCCAGCTCTCTCTCGCTTTTCTTTGCATAGTTCCAACATTCAAAGTCCCTACTCTCAGTCCTAGACTCATGCTTTTCCACTTTTCTCTGCCTACGGACATGCCTCCCGCCTCTCCTTTTTCGATAGTATGCTTGTAAAAGTTTTTCGGGACGTAATCGTTGAAATATATTGAATCGGAAACTTCAGACAATCGGGTACTTTGGACCATTGTTCCCCCCCTATTAGTCCATTAAACCGAGGCATGTACCGAGGCATATATTTTTTTTTATATATATAAAAAAATGTACTTACGAAATTAATCCGTTCCAGCGCCTCTTTCGTAACGTGGACACATGTGCTCTGCTGAATGCATTTTAAGACAGGGAATTCCCTGCTTGACACAGATCAGAGGTCCAAACTCAACTTTAACTTGTATCCTTGAGGGATCGGAGGTCCGGATGAGCCGCGTTTTACTCACATTTGGCGGAGCGCGCCACATTTATTAAACATTTACTGAATTAAACAACTTAAAAAATGAAAAATAAGCTGCAAAGTGCTCTCTTGAGAGTAAAGAACGCCTCCTTTCATCTCTGACTGACTCTGTATGCAGTCTCACTCTATCTCTCTCACACACACACACACACACACACACACACACTGTCTCTCTCTAGCTCTCTCTCATGCGTGCACACACACACACACACACACAGTCTCTCTCTATCTCTGTCAATCTCTCTCTCTCTCTCTCTCTCTCTCTCTCTCTCTCTCTCTCTCGCACTCTCACAAACACACAAACACACACAAAACTCCCTGGTGTGTTTTGCCGAATGCAGGCTCCGCCCACACGTGGCCTGGAGCTGACGGTGAGAATTGTATTTAAATTTTTAAATGGACGAGATGTTGTATTTAAAGCGGAATTACAGTACCTGTTTGAAAGATCAGAGGTTCTGATTCAATATTAACTTGTTTCCTTGCGAGATCGGAGGTCTTGTCCCACGGAGCACTCTGTTTCCATGCTCCTTCTGCTTCAATATCGTGCCGAAATAATCGCCTCCGTCACTGTATTTCCGCTTTTCAGTATTTTCCGGGTCCAGGGGGCAGTGGTGGTCTAGTGGTATAGGGCGCCGGATCGCTGTTCCAAAGGTTGGGGGTTCGAGTCCCACTCTCCACAAGGTTGTCACTATCCCCCCCAGTGCGGCTAACTGGGTTATCAAAGGCGGGCCATGTCTCTCACTGTCTATGGTGAGAGGCATGTAAAAGAACCATTGCTGACTTTCGTAAAGAGTAGGCTGCAAAGTCGTCAGCGTGTTTCTGTCCCTTGCTAAAAAGGGTTGTGACAGGAAGGGCATCCGACGTAGAAACCTCTGCCAAATCAAACGTGCGAATCAGATGATTCGCTGTGGCGACTCCCGAGTAAAAGGGAAAAAGCCGAAAGGAAGACGGACATTATTTTCCGGGTCCATGATGGATAACGAAATATAACACTGCAATGATTTCTCATAAAGAACTCACGAGCCAACATTCATGTTCAACTCTCCTCTGTCACGCGTGTGACAAACAGGAAGTATGGGTACAGTTCAGCTGTCTCCTGGCCAATGGAGGCCAGCAGGGCGGGATGTTGGGAGACAGCCAATGAGAGAGCAACTCGTGCATGGTTTGAATTTTGAATGGCGCGTTTGGCGCTTTTCGTAAAAAGAGCGTGTTTTTGTAAAAAGAGGACAAAAATTTCGGAAAATGTTTTTCGTAACCTGGAGTTTCGTACCCAGAGGGTTTCATAAGTAGAGGCATATATACATATGGAGAGGAATGAAGGTTAGCCTCAGTAAGACAGAATACATGTGTGTGAACGACAAGGACTCAAGAGGAACGGTGAGATTATAGGCAGCAGAGATAAAGAAGGCGGATGATTTTAAATACTTAGGCTCAACAATCCAGAGCAATGGAGAGTGTGGAAAAGAGGTGAAGAAGCATGTGCAGGCAGGTTGGAATGATTGGAGAAAAGTGTCCGGTATGATGTATGAAAGGAAGGTATCGGCAAAAATGAAAGGACGGTGGTGAGGCAAGTGATGTTGTATGGTTTAGAAACAGTGGCCCTGGGGAAAAGACAGGAGGCAGAGCTGAAATAGTTGAGGTTCTCTTTGGGAGTAACGAGGATGGATAGGATCAGGAATGAGTACATCAGACGCACAGCACATGTAAGATATTTTGGAGAAAAAGAGAGGCTAGATTGAGATGGTTTGGACATGTACAGAGGAGGGATAGTGAATATACTGGTAGTAGGATGCTGAGATTGGAACTACCAGGCAGAAGGCCAAGAGGAAGACCAAAGAGACGCCTCTCCTTCTTCGACCAACAGTAGTCCAGTTTTCACCAGCACCCTGTTAGTTAATAGCACTGATGGCGGTCGTTGTTAACCCGGGCCTAACCGATCCAGTATGGAAGTCATATTGATGCTTTGCATATCAAATCTGGAGCAGTCAGATACGTCGGACGCCCTTCCTGACACAACCTTCTGCATTTATCCGGGCTTGGGGATGAACACTGGCTTGTGCCTCGATCACGGCTGCATTAGATAAATGACAATAGTGATGATGATAATAAAAGTAATAATAAGCATGATGATGATGATGATGATATGCATATATGGGATTGTTTAATAGAAAAAAGTTCATTAACTGCATGACTTTTGCAGGACCTTGTTAAGGAATATGACATTAAACTGGCCAAGGAGAGCATGCCCTTTGACCCTCGCCATTTGTGGCAGGTTTTCTCTATAAAATCCTCAAATAGTTTTCTTTACCAATTCTCTCTCACCTTTTGGCCGGCCTCCAAATCTGGCAGGACCAAGCGTGCAGTTAGGGTCTCCTGGGAACATTTGGCGGAGGCTCCCGTCAGAGTGACCTTTAACTCCCACCTTCGACAGAGCTACAACCTCGTCTCAAAGGAGACGGCGACATGGAATCTGAATGTTTCGTGCCTCTATTGCTGAGGCGGCAGCCCAAAGTTGTGGCCGGAAGATCATTGGTGCCTGTTGTGGCAGTAACCCCCGAACCCGGTGGTGGACACTAGGGCTGCAACTAACAATTACTTTAATAATTGATGAATCAGGTATTGTCTGTCTTCCTTTCGGCTTTTTCCCTTTTACTCGGGAGTCGCCACAGCGAATCATTTGATTCGCACGTTTGATTTGGCAGAGGTTTTTACGTCGGATGCCCTTCCTGTCACAACCCTTTTAGCAAGGGACAGAAACACACTGACGACTTTGCAGCCTACTCTTTACGAATGTCAGCAATGGTTCTTTTACATGCCTCTCACCATAGACCGTGAGAGACATGGCCCGCCTTTGATAACCCAGTTAGCTGCACTGGGGGGAATCAGGTAGTCATTTGTTAATTCTGTGATTGATAGGTAATCATAGTTCAATATATATATATATATATATATATATATATATATATATATATATATATATATATATATAAAAAATATACATACATACATACTAGTCCTTCTAAAAAAATTAGAATATTGTGATAAAGTTCATTATTTTCTGCAATGTACTGATAAAAATTAAACTTTCATATATATTAGATTCATTGCACACCAACTGAAATATTTCAGGTCTTTTATTGTTTTAATACTGATGATTTTTGCATAAAGCTCATGAAAACCCAAAATTCCTATCTCAAAAAATTAGCATATTTCAACCGACCAATAAAAAAGTGTTTTTAATACAAAAAAAGTAAAGAAAAATCAAAAATCCCTATCTCAAAAAATTAGCATATTTCATCCGATCAAAGGGGGGGGGGTGTTTTTAATACAAAAAAAAGTCAAATAATTATGTTCATTTATGCACTCAATACTTGGTCGGGAATCCTTTTGCAGCAATGACTGCTTCAATGTGGCGTGGCATGGAGGAAATCAGCCTGTGGCACTGTTGAGGTGTTATGGAAGCCCAGGATGCTTCGATAGCGCCTTAAGCTCATCCACAGTGTTGGGTCTGGTCTCTCAACTTTCTCTTCACAATATCCCACAGATTCTCTATGGGGTTCAGGTCAGGAGAGTTGGCAGGCCAATTGAGCACAGTAATACCATGGTCAGTAAACCATTTTCCAGTGGTTTTGGCACTGTGAGCAGGTGCCAGGTCGTGCTGAAAAATGAAATCTTCATCTGCATAAAGCTTTTCAGCAGATGGAAGCATGAAGTGCTCCAAAATCTCCTAATAGCTAGCTGCATTGACCCTGCCTTTGATCAAACACAGTGGACCAACACCAGCAGCTGACATGGCACCCCAGACCACCACTGACTGTGGGTACTTGACACTGGACTTCAGGCATTTTGGCATTTCCTTCTCCCCAGTCTTCCTCCAGACTCTGGCAACTTGATTTCCGAATGACATGCAAAATTTGCTTTCATCCGAAAAAGTACTTTGGACCACTGAGCAACAGTCCAGTGCTGCTTCTCTGTTGCCCAGGTCAGGCGCTTCTGCCACTGTTTCTGGTTCAAAAGTGACTTGACATGGGGAATGCGGCACCTGTAGCCCATTTCCTGCACACGCCTGTGCATGGTGGCTCTGGATGTTTCTACTCCAGACTCAGTCCACTGCTTCCACAGGTCCCCCAAGGTCTGGAATCGGCCCTTCTTTCACTTTTTCCTTCCCTCAGATGTCCCACTGAGGTGCCTTGATACAGCACTCTGAGAACAGCCTATTCGCTCAGAGATTTCTTTCTGTGTCTTACCCTCTTGCTTGAGGGTGTCAATGACGGCCTTCTGGACAGCAGTCAGGTCGGCAGTCTTACCCATGATTGCGGTTTTGAGTAATAAACCAGGCTGGGAGTTTTTAAAAGCCTCAGGAATCTTTTGCAGGTGTTTAGCGTTAATTGGTTGATTCAGATGATTAGGTTAATAGCTCGTTTAGACTACCTTTTCATGTCTGTCTTCCTTTCGGCTTTTTCCCTTTCACTCGGGAGTCGCCACAGCGAACCATCTGATTCGCACGTTTTGATTTTGGCAGAGGTTTTTACGTCGGATGCCCTTCCTGTCACAACCCTTTTAGCAAGGGACAGAAATACGCTGACGACTTTGCAGCCTACTCTTTTACGAAAGTCAGCAATGGTTCTTTTACATGCCTCTCACCATAGACAGTGAGAGACATGGCCCGCCTTTGATAACCCAGTTAGCCGCACTGGGGGGTTTCGACTACCTTTTCATGATATGCTAATTTTTTGAGATAGGAATTTTGGGTTTTCATGAGCTGTATGCCAAAATCATCAGTATTAAAACAATAAAAGACCTGGAATATTTCAGTTGGTGTGCAATGAATCTAAAATATATGAAAGTTTAATTTTTATCAGTACATTACAGAAAATAACGAACTTTATCACAATATGCACATTTTTTTGAGGACTAGTATGTATACACATATATATATATATATACAGTGATACCTCTGCTCACGAACATAATTGGTTCCCAGAAAGTGTGTGTGAGGCGAAAAGTTCGTCTTCCGAACATTTATTTCCCATAAGAAACCATTAAAATGAGAATAATCCGTTCCCAGGTCCCCATAAAACATAATTTTCTACTAAATAAGCCTTAAAACTACACAAAAATATACCTTATTTTATGTATAATAAATATCTATTGTATTGTAATTAAAGAAATAAACTGTACTGTATAATAAAGTCGTTTTATTTACCTTTGTGATGGTAGTTGATGGCTTGATGGAATGGAGTGGGAGGAGGAGGGAGGGAGGGACTTACTGTTTGGAAGGAGTGTTTGGAAACGCCCACTGTTTGGAAACACGCATAGCCACACACGCACCCTTAATAGCTTCCTTGTTCTTAAGGATGGTGGTAGACTTAGCGTACTGGTACTGGGACGCGAAGTCACACAAACGCACACCTCGTTCGTGTTTTTCAATGATCTCCGCCTGTGGTGGGGTCTTTTTCGGTCCCATAATAGCAAAAGTACACTCTATATGGTCCAAAATGTCTATCAAACACAAACCACTTCCGCATTCAAAGAAAGGGGTGTGACAAACTGTGACGCCGCGAGCGTGCGTCAGCTTCTCGTGGCCGCCACCGTGGCGCTGTTCGACCGCGTGGTTTGATTCGTCCGCCGAAAACTAGTTCGTCAGCAGAGACAATATGCTCGCAAATTTAATGTTCTTGAGGCGAAAAGTCCGTGAGCTTAAGCGTTCGTAAGCGGAGGTTTTACTGTATATATAAAATGTGTGTGTATATATATGTATGTATGTATGTACGTATGTGTGTGTATTTATATATATATACACAGCTCTCAGAGGATTAGATTTTTAAATGTCTTTTTTTGGCTCTTTTATTCAAAAAGGTTCCCGACCCCTGCTGTAGTCACTTACCCTGTTGATGGGCCGGCTTCCTCATCAATAATAATTCCTATATGTTTTCTTTTAAGATGCTCCCACGTCACTGTAGCGCTCCCATGCTCAGCCGTCTCACTTTTACAAAGCCTGCATTTAGGGCCCACATTTTCAGGGGACGATGTAGATTAAAATGCTCCCAAACTTTTGAAGATTTCGGTCAAACATCCCAGTGCCACTGGCAGTCGACTGAGCCATGTTTTGTAATGTTTATGAAAATGAAAAAATGCGAGGCACACGTCTGACACGTCCATTCAACTCTGTACTGAGTGACACTTGTCAGTAGTGGCTGACTTATGCAATAATTGTAAGACTTATTGATAATGAGATTTGTTGCCAACACTTTCAATAAGCGATTTTATCGATTTGTTGTTGCAGCACTAATAGACAGCTGTGGTGAAGGTGGCCGTCCAGCTGAAAAAGGAGGCCGACTGGGTCTTAATGGCCTGTGGGAGTCCCAAGGCAGCAGTCAGTTGCTGGCATGCGAAACGTGTTGCAGCCCGAGCTGTCGCTGATGCAAAATCTCAAGCGTGGGAGGAGGTCGGTGAGGGCCTGGAGAGCAAGCGATTATCTGTTGGCCTCAAAAAGGTTACGGATCACCACCCGATGCCTCTGGAGGGGAAGCAGTTCTCCAAATTTACAGTGTTTACAGTGGAAGTGGGGAGCTGCTCACCTCGACTGAGAAAGTTATCGGGAGGTTGAATGAATACTTCGAGGACCTCCTCAATCAACACGCCCTTCATGGAGGAGGAAGCCCCTGGGGGTTTGGGTGGGAGTCCACCCATCACTGGAGCTGAGGTCACTGAGGTAGTCAAAAAGCTCCTCGGTGGTTGGGCTCCGGGGGTGCATAAGATCCACCCTAAATATCTCAGGGCTCTGGATGTTGTAGGACTGTCTTGGTTGACATGTCTCTGCAACATCGCATGGTCATCAGGGGCCGCACCTCTGTATTGGCAAACTGGGGTGGTAGTCCCCGTTTTTAAAAAGGGGACTGGAAGGTGTGTTTGAATGATCATGAAATCACACTCCTCAGCCTACCCAGGAAAGTCTATGCCGGGGTGCAGTAGAGGAGGATCTGACCGATAGTTGAACCTCAGATTCAGGGGGCGATAGGAATTTGCCCAATCTGTCCACATGTGCTTTGTGGATTTAGAGAAGGCTTTCAGCCATGTCCCTCAGGCTATTTTGTGGGGTGTGCTCTGGGAGTACGGTGTTCTGGACTTGTTGCTACGGCTATTTGGATGCTGTATCATCGGAGCCAGAGTTTGGTCCACATTGGTAACAACAGGTTGAATTTGTTTCCGGTGAAAGTTGGAGTCTGCCAAGGCTGTTGTTTGTTATTGATTGTGTTCAGAATTTTTATTGACAGAATTTCTAGGCACAGCCGAGGTGTCGAGGGGTTCTGGTTTAGTGGCCATCGGATCTTGTCTCTGATTTTTGCGGACGATGTTGTCCTTTTGGCTTCATCAATCCGGGGCCTGCAGCTCTCATTGAAGCAATTCACAATCAAGTGTGAAGCGACTGGGATGAGAATCAGCACCTCCAAGTCTGAGGCCATGGTTCTCAGTCGAAAAAGGATAGAATGCCCCCTCTGGGGGGGCTGGCTGGGGTGAGGATGTCTGGAACTCATAGCTTAGACTGCTGCCCCCACGACCCGACCCCGGATTAAGCGGAAGAAGATGAAGATTTTTCTTTAACAATTCTGTCTTTATCGATTTTCACCTTCCTTTCAAGCATTTGTTGTTGTTTTTATAATCCCAAAAGTAATCTTACAAAAGTCTTCATCCATCACAGTTTTCTGTGTACTATTCATTCGGTATTTTTATGTTTGTTGACAGTCACATTCTCGATGCATTACAGAGTAAAAGCATAACAGATTGTCAGGTCAACTTACACTACTAAGCAATATTTATTAAAGGGACTGGCAATCTATAGAAATACACCGGAAATGGTTAATAAGAACACTAAAATAATTATGAATTTAAATATTAATGTGTGTGTATATACATATGTATTTATACAATTTATTAATGCAAATAGTCGTAGTTCATATAAATATTAATAAATATTACTTTACTTACATTTCTTATTCTGTTACTCATTTTCAGGTGCTGAAGGGATATAGTTCTGTCCATTACTGTAATGGTCACTCATTGGGGAACAGCACAATGATGTTCCAAACGATTGCAAGTTGTCGCACTGCATTCAAATGTGGTTAAAGTAAACAACAGTCATATGTTGCATAATATGTTGCAACTAAACAGCAGTCATATGCAGTAATATAATAAACAGTGCACAGAGATCACTTTTTGAGGTACAGTAAAGCTATTTATCTTGGTAGCTAGATGTGAACTAGAGCACAGGGTAGAGATGATATCCATACACTGCTTGTGGAATAGAGATGGGGAGGCTGATTCAGTAATATATCACAATTCTTTTATGTGGTGATTCATACATTGCCACACTGGCTCTAAAATAGATTTTTTAAAAATTCAGTATTATTATTATTTTTTTAAGAAGTATGCTAGATTGTAATTATTAATGTTCGATTTATTTACAGAACTCTCAATACTTGCACAATCACAATACACATCGAAGTGGCACCTATGTAGGTATTGAGGTGCTCCCTAATAATTCCCATTTTGTAATTCAAAAATACCCAATATTATTAAATATTTTAAATACCGTATTTGACGTAATAAGGTCCCTGCTCCAATAAGCCCGCCCCTCAACCCAATGTTTTTGATCTTGCATCTAACAACTGTCCATGTGTACTGGTAACAAATGGTAGATCAAACTTACCAGCTTTATTCGATCAGTTTCTGTAACCGTAAAATGAGGCGTTCACCGCCTGTAAATGTGAGTTTACATGGTATTTCAAGACCCCTTGCCACTGGGGAATGTCTATAATGTTCATCAGAAACAACACATTTGATTGTTCCGCCGTGCTTTAAAAAAACAGGAAAATATTTTGCTGTGTTTTCTTGGTAAATGTCCAACAACCGATGAACCATTAGAAACTGCAAAACTACGGGATGCTCTGAATGAATGGAGTGATGAGCCAGATATGGACCTATCAGAAAGTGATGAGCATTTTTCACCCGATTCTCCTGATCACTAACTTCATAAATTTAAGCACGTTTCTGGACATGTGCTTTTGTTTATGTTCGTATTGATTGGTTTAACGTGCCATGTGCTAAAGTTGACATTCGTGTTGAGTGGCTCGATTTTACTTTCGGGAAAATGTTTAAAGGAACAGCAGCGGGAAGGAAAAGTAAAGGGTCTTTTTTTATGTCATTTTCTGCTTATTTTCAGCTTTCATGTAGGTTGTTTGGTTGATACCACAAAACGAATAACACAAATACCAGTAAAACTTTTATTGTTCTGTTATTATTCATGTTTTCCCACCTCGATGGCAATAAGCACTTACCGTTCCACTCCGCTGGTAACATTTCAATAAGCGCCCACCCGCCTCCAATTTTTAAAGCGCCCTGGGCACTTATCACGTTGAGTACGGTATTTTTAATTAAAAATACTGGTAGTAATTATACACTACTCAGGAATATAAACAGTAATAAGTTTTGCTTCTTGTTTACTTTTAATGTGGTATATTGATGTATTTATGATTACCACATGAGGGGCAGAGATGGCCCAGTGGTAGAGTGCTGATTCCAAAGTTGGGGATTCAAACCCCAATGTCACCGGGTTGTCACTGCTGTCTCCTTTAGTGCAGCTAACTGGGTTATCAAAGGCCGGTCATATCTCTTACTGTCTGTGGTGACTGTCATGTATAATGTCATTGCTGACTTTCATAAAGAGTAGGCTATATTGTCATCAGCGTGTTTCTGCCCCATAATGACCTCGCGAGTTGTCTGGGCAAGGTGTACATTGCCCCCTCCCAGAATTGACTGAGACGGGAACCAGCCTCCCAGTGACCCTATAGGATTAATCATATCAGAATGAATAGATGACCACCACATGCATTTTAAGGGTCACTATTTGAAAGCTGTCTCCTGTATTCCACGAGCACCTGTAGCTCCAGGGGTTTTGACTTTTTCTAGTTTAATGTTGAGTCTTCTCTCTCTGAGAGAGAGAGAGAGAGAGAGAGAGAGAGAGAGAATGTTGAGTATGAATGTACCCGACATGGACAACAGTAAAGTGCTGATAGGCTGAGGGCATACTAATCAAGTAGACTTGAAAATGATACCCTCTTGCTGTACAGGCAATTTTTGCAAGGTTTGTTGAATTGACATTCTAAAAAAAGGGTTGTTTCAAGCTGCGTTGGTCACGCCAGTTGATGTTAGGAGTTGTGCTTGGCTTGTCACTGTTCTGACTTTGAGATGTTTGTGCTTTGAGACAGATTACATCTGGCTTTTGTCAGTCCAATTATAGTCTAGTAGGAAGAAGAGGGTTCATTTATTTATATATATATATATATATATATATATATATATTGGTCCTAAAAAAATTAGCATATTGTGATAAAGTTCATTATTTTATGGTAATGTACTGATAAAAATTAAAGTTTCATATGCTTTAGATTCATTACACACCAACTGAAATATTTCAGGTCTTTTATTGTTTTAATACTGATGATTTTGGCATACAGCTCATGAAAACCCAAAATCCCTATCTCAAAAAATTAGCATATTTCATCCGACCAATAAGAAAAAGTGTTTTTAATAGAAAAAAAGTCAACCTTCAAATAATTATGTTCAGTTATGCACTCAATACTTGGTCGGGAATCCTTTTGCAGAAATGACTGCTTCGATGCGGCGTGGCATGGAGGCAATCAGCCTGTGGCACTGCTGAGGTGTTATGGAGGCCCAGGATGCTTCGATAGCGGCCTTAAGCTCATCCACAGTGTTGGGTCTGGTGTCTCTCAACTTTCTCTTCACAATATCCCACAGATTCTCTATGGGGTTCAGGTCAGGAGAGTTGGCAGGCCAATTGAGCACAGTAATACCATGGTCAGTAAACCATTTAGCAGTGGTTTTGGCACTGTGAGCAGGTGCCAGGTCGTGCTGAAAAATGAAATCTTCATCTCCATAAAGCTTTTCAGCAGATGGAAGCACGAAGTGCTCCAAAATCTGATAGCTAGCTGCGTTGACCCTGCCCTTGATAAAACACAGTGGACCAACACCAGCAGCTGGCATGGCACCCCAGACCATCACTGACTGTGGGTACTTGACACTGGACTTCAGGCATTTTGGCATTTCCTTCTCCCCAGTCTTTCTCCAGACTCTGGCAACTTTATTTCCGAATGACATGCAAAATTTGCTTTCATCCGACAAAAGTACTTTCTTCTGCCGCTGTTTCTGGTTCAAAAGTGGCTTGACTTGGGGAATGCGGCACCTGTAGCCCATTTCCTGCACACGCCTGTGCACGGTGGCTCTGGATGTTTCTACTCCAGACTCAGTCCACTGCTTCCACAGGTCCCCCAAGGTCTGGAATCGGCCCTTCTCAACAGTCTTCCTCAGGGTCTGGTCACCTCTTCTGGTTGTGCAGCGTTTTCTGCCACACTTTTTCATTCCCACAGACGTCCCACTGAGGTGGCTTGATACAGCACTCTGGGAACAGCCTATTCGCTCAGATTTCTTTCTGTGTCTTACCCTCTTGCTTGAGGGTGTCAATGATGACCTTCTGGACAGCAGTCAGGTCGGCAGTCTTACCCATGATTGCGGTTTTGAGTAATGAACCAGGCTGGGAGTTTTTAAAAGCCACAGGAATCTTTTGCAGGTGTTTAGAGTTAATTGGTTGATTCAGATGATTAGGTTAATAGCTCGTTTAGACTACCTGAACATGATATGCTAATTTTTTGAGATAGGAATTTTGGGTTTTCATGAGCTGTATGCCAAAATTATCAGTATTAAAACAATAAAAGACCTGAAATATTTCAGTTGGTGTGCAATGAATCTGAAATATATGAAAGTTTAATTTTTATCAGTACATTACAGAAAATAATGAACTTTATCACAATATGCTAATTTTTTGAGAAGGACCAGTGTATGTGTGTGTGTGTGTGTGTGTGTGTGTGTGTGTGTGTATATATATATATATATATATATATATATATATATATATATATATATAAGCTGCATTTGTACTATCCCTGAGGTGAGATAATCTCTATATAATGCATCTCTATATAATATTCTGAAATCAATTACTAAGTAGTGCAGTGAAAATACCAAGGGAACGATACATACTAAACTGTATTTCAGGATTCATTGGATCATGGAAGACCTTTTACTATTACAAAACTGTGTCAAACTGCAATTTCACAGGAAACATATTCCAAAAATTAATTTTTTCAATATTTTCAGATATTTTGTGGACAAGGTTATTAATGTTGTACTCAAGTTAATTTATTTGTTTTATTTTTAAAAATTGCCCATACACATACACTTCTTTCAAGCAAAGTAGAATCCAGAAGATTCATTCACTAAGGTCAGGGTGGGTAATCAAGACAATGAGTTTTGACTATGTGCCCTTTTGATCCCTGATGACATCATCAATGCCCTAATTGCATAATTAAAAGGTTGTTGTGATGGTGCTGTTCATATCTTTTCCAATTATACCTAATTTGTACCTGTAACTCATTTCTTTCTATGTGAAAAGGTCCTTCATATTTCGTTTACCTCTAAACTATTTTTGCGTCCCATGAAATCCAAGATGGTGGCCAAAAAAAAAATAGGTAAATGACCCACATGGGACATTTTTTGGAACGGTAACAAAGAAAAGTCTGTTCCAACACACCATCATGGGGTGCATGGGAAGTTTATCTTCCTACTAAACTATTGCATCAGACACTGCAAATTTCCATTTTGCAGAAGCAGACAACAAACACATTCATCAGCCGGTGAAATGCTGGGAAGTTGGATATCTCTGTGGTGCAGTTTCCCTTTTGAAATCAACTATATCACTTGCTACATGTCAGTCCACACGTGGAAACCTACAATAATCGGGCCCAGTGACATTTCTCGTGCTTGTATTCTCGCGCACATGTAATTCTGGGACGTGCTCAGGTGAGCATAAATATTCTGTTAATGGCTGACACTGGCTCACAGCATCACTATAAACTTGTGCTTGCTCACAGTACTTTTGTCTTTGCACATTTTCTTTTTGTCAGAAATGGGACTGGTTTCAAGACAATACAGTTCAGATCCCAGACCTTTTTCATATTTTAGGGGAGTAAACAGATATTGCTAGTGCTCTTGATAGTAGGTACTGATAAAGCCACAGAGCGAGTCGGGACAGGGGGCTTCCTAAGTTTTGTATCTCAGTGTTCGCTGACAACTCTTGCGCTGTGGGTATTAAATACCAGCCCCAGTGCCCTGCACCGCAAACATTCGCTGTATAATCAAGATTTAAACTCCTATATCCAACCAAAAATTACTTTAGTTTTTGTTTCTGAAATAATACACTATACAAGAACAGTGTGAGTAAAATTGTCAATATTGTTTTAGGAGTATTTGCATTAATTGTAGTCTGATTCGGGTAATATAATTACACTTGGTAAGAATATTTTTTAAATAAGAATATTATTGAAGAATTTTTTCTTAAGCATAATTGTCTCATTGCATTCATTCATTCATTTTCTGTAACCGCTTAATCTTAATTAGGGTTGTGGGGAAGCTGGCGCCCATCCCAGTCGACTCCAGATGAGGACAGAGGACACCCTGGACAGCTCGCCAGGCCATCACAGGGCAGAAACACGCTGACTGCTATGCAGCTCCTCTTGCTATGGTTCTTTTACATGAACCTTACACCATAGACAGGGAGAGACATGGCCGGCCTTTGATAACCCAGTTAGCTGCACTGGGGGGTGGGGGTGGGGTGTTAGGGGTCAGTGATCCAGCACTTTACCACAAGGCCACCACTCCACTTATCTCATTGCACTTCCAGGTAATTTAAATTGATTTAAGAGGATACAAATTGAAATCAAGAAAAATATTCTTAACACAATTATTAATAATTTTACACATTCTGTTCTTAAATAGTCTATTATTCACAAAGCAAGATCAAAAATCATTTTTAGCTGGAGAAAAGATTTTAAAATCTTGATTAAATAGTGAATTTTTGCAGTTTAAATACATCCTGTATACAGCCAGTGCCTTGAATCTGTTTCACACTTCAGAATGAGGCAGCATACGACTCCCATCACGAGGCGACTGCCCTTATCATCGAGCTCAGAGGATTATACCACTATGAATATAGAATTAGTGTTTATGTGCATTGATTTAACACTGTTTACTTCAATTTTATTTGTATAGCACTCTTTACAATTCACATTGTCACAAAGCAGCTTTACACAGTAAAAGTATGAGTCTACATAGTATACACACATCCCTAGTGAGCGTCACCCGCAGCGACAGTGGCAACGAAAAACTCCCTCAGTAGATGCGAGGAAGAAAACTTGAGAGGAACCACGCCCAAAAGGGAGACAGGTCCTCATTTGGGTGAAACCATAAGAATATTAACCATTCATTCATTAATTTTCTGAACCACTTAATCCTAAATAGGGTTGCATGGAGGCTGGTGCTCATCTCAGCCGACTGGGCGAGGGTGGATACAAACCATATACGAGAAATTCATTCCAGTCCAAAATGTAGTCTGGTTGGTTGCACAACAACTGTAAATCTTCATAATTGTGGTGAAGAGAGTTAATATCACCAGCACTGAAAAGTCATCTTCACAGTATGTTAGTGCACATCTGGGTACATCTAGATCAGGGGTTCCCAACCAGGGGTGCTCACACCCCCCTGGGGTGCGAGAAGCAGGGCTGTAACTTTTGAAATAAATATCTTCTTTTGATAAAATTTAGTATGATTCCACATCCTTTATCCTTGAACAAAGTATAAAATGTAGGGGGTGCGAGGTCAGAGCAAAATCCTTTTAGGGGTGCAGGAGTAAAAAAAGGTTGGAGACCACTGATCTAGATCTTCATCAGTTGGAAGGAGGGGCCTCCAAGATGAGAACTCCAGCCAGCATCAGCACAACAGGACAGACCACACGACTCAGAAAGCAGAAAGAGCAGGATCACCCACATCCCACACAAAGAATATGTACCTCAACGCACACACACACACACACACACACACACACAGCCACACAGCGAGAGAGAGGTTGTTAGGTATAATCATAATAGTGGAATGGAAATATAAGAATTTATTATTGCTGAGTGCAGCAGGGACTCCGGCATGACTGGCTATGGCAACACAACTAAAAGAGAGAGAACCAGAAGGAAGGCAGACATGAGGGCACCTGTGCTGCTGGGCAATCATCCACCCCACTGTCAAACAGACCTGGGTGATATTACCCTGAGGGAGCATGTAGTATAGAGAGAAAAGCAACGGGCCGAGGTTGGAGGCCACCTTATGGGTCTTTTGCCACCTTAACCAGTCCTGTCTATGTACTATGGTACTAAGACGTGACTGATACATTTTGTGAATGTTTTTCCTACAAATAGCTGCGCTTACAGATCTTAGAGAGAAAAGGGAGGTTTGATATTGATTGGTCTGTAGTTGACCGGTGATATGGGTCGAGATCAGGGTCTTTTTTTTTTTTTTTCCTTTGGGTCAAAGGTTTGATAACTGCGAGTTTAAAAGATTTAGGTACAAAACCAGTGCCGCATGTATGTGTTCTAGATTCACCACCCCCTATGCTGCTCGGACAATTAACAGCAATTAACAACTGCTCTTATATGAATGAGTGTAAATGTGCCTGGTGTATGATTTCACAGCTCATGTTTTATTTATTGTGATTTTTTTTGGGCCTTGTTGCAACTTTAGTTTTGACACATTGCTCTCAAAAACAAAATATAAAGTAAGAGATACAAACAGTTACTAGATGTTTCCCAGATGCATAATTTATTATTCATTGTGTTGATTCGTTGTGTTGTAGACAAAGATACGTACTTGCATCTTGCATAATTTATCATGTTTTCTGGTTGACTGGTTGATGAATGTTTCCTGCCTCTGCCGCTTAAATGATTAGGATAAAAATGCCGATGTGCTCGGTGACACGAGTGCGACTGCTCATTATTTCTGATTTCCTGTTGCTTGTTTATGATTAATTTGGTATAGCTTCAGGATATTTATCATGGATAAATATATTAAATTCTTTTTCCACAAAGCACTGTATCCTTGACATTTCACATTTATAGCAATGTGACCCTGGTAGAGGGATGCATGGCGTGTACAGCTGGTAGCGGTGGTCTGACTGTACAGTGGTAGTAACAGGTTAAAGTGTCAAGGTGATGGCTTACATTGTTATTGTACTTTCATGTTTTTATATCCAGATCCAAAGGCTGTGTCACATTTTGTTCAGTATAAAATTCTACTGGTTTATATTGCGTTTGTATTTTTTTTTTTTGTATGAGGAATGCTCATCATCTTCCGTGTAATCTGGGGTCGGATCACGGGGCAGCAGCTTCATCAATGAGGTCAGACATCTGTCTCCCCAGCCACTTACGCCAGCTCTTCTGAGGGGTCACCGAGGCATTCCCAGATCAGCTGAGAGACATAATCCCTCCAGCGTGTTTTAGGTTTACCCTGCGATCTCTTCCCTGTTGGACATGCCCGAAAAACCACACTGGGTACGTATTTGTCAGGAGCTCTAACCAGATGCCCGAGTCACCTCGACTGGCTTTTCTCAACGTGGAAGAGCAGCAGTTCTACTTTGAGCGCCTCCTGGTTCTCTAAGCTTCTCACCCTATCTCTAAAGGAGATCCCCGCTAACCTCATGACCACGGATGAGGGTTGGAAAGTAGATTGCTTGGTAAATCGAGAGCTTTGCCTTTCAGCTTGGCTCCCTTCTCACCATGACAGACCGATACAAACTCTGTTTTACAGCAGATGCTGCACTGATCAGCCTGTCGATCTCTCATTCCTTCCTTCCCTCACTCGTGAACATGACCCTGAGATACGTAAACTCCTCCACTTGGCAGGAACTCATTCCAGACCCAGGGGTGCATTACACCCTTTTCCGTTGGAGAACCCTGGCCTCAGACTTGGCAGTGCTGATTCTCATCCCGGCTGCTTCACACTCAACTGCGAATCACACCAGTGAAAGCTGGAGGTCCCAGTTTTATGAAACCAATAGAACAACATTATCTGCAAGAAACAGAGATGAGATCTAATGGCGACCAAACCGGAGCCCCTCAATGCCTCAACTGCACCAACTGAGAAATTCGGTGCACAATAATAATTTACAGAACTGGTGACAAAAGACAACCTTGGCGGACTCCAACCCCCATCAGAAAGGAATTCATCCTTATTATTACCAATGCAGACCAAGCTCTGTCTTCGGTGATACAGAGACCGAATGGCCCGTAACAACGGATCCTGTATCGCATACTCCTGGAGCACACACAGTTGAAAGCCTTCTCTAAATCCACAAAACACATGTGGACAGATTGGGAAAACTTTCATGCCCCTTCCAGGATCTTTGAGTGTACACAGCTGGTTGAGAGTGCCTTGCCCTTGATGAAAACTGCATTGTTCCTCCTGAATCCAAGGTTCAATTATCGATCAGATCCTCATCTCCAGAACTCCTGAATAGACTTTCCTGGGTATTCTTAGGAGTGTGATTCAATGATAATTGGAACACCCTCTTCGGTCCACCTTTTTAAAACGTTCCCAGGAGATGCTAATTAAATTCTTGGGCCTGCCAGGTCTGGAGGGCAGCCCCCCTGCCATTGGAGCCAGCTCGCCACTAGGTGATATTCAGTTGACAGTTAATATTGGTGGTGATCGGTTGGCCGCAAGTCTGGTGACATGGCGACAAAGTTGATCATCAGACTGCGGCCAGGGTGTTCTGGTGCCAAGTGCACTTATGGGACACCCTTATGGTTGAACCCTTGTGTTCGTGATGGAGAAACCATGATGGATACCAAAGTCCAATGACAAAACACCATTTGGGTTCAGATTAGAGAGGCCATCCCTACACTGTTGTTGCCCACATGGTTATTGAAGTCTCCCAGCACAACGAGGGAGTCCACAGGGGGAGCGTTTTCTTTCATTATTTGCGTAAGCTCAATCAACAGTCAGGACATGTCTCTCCATCCTTAGGTGGAGGGACATGTCCTGACTGTTGTTGCCCACATGGTTATTGAAGTCTCCCAGCACAACGAGGGAGTCCACAGGGGGAGCGTTCTCTTTCATTATTTGCATAAGCTCAATCAACAGTCAGGACATGTCCCTCCACCTAAGGATGGAGGGAAGCTACCCTTTCTTCAACCAGGGAGAACCCAACAGGTGAGCACTGAGACAGGGGGCAACATGGATGCCCACACAGCAACTCCAGAATGGAATAAGGTCCAGCCCATCTCGAGATGGGTGGTTTCAGAGCCCAAGCTATGGGAGGTGAATCTGACTATATCGAGTCGGTATCTCTCAACCTAACACTCCAGCTCCGGCTCCTTCCCCACCAGAGAGGTGACATTCCATGTCCCATGAGTCAGAGTCAGCCGTCGAGGATTGGTCTGACAGAACCCATGCCTTTCTGGAATGCTGTGTTGCAGAAGTATGAGTAGCACATGTTGATATTTTCTGAGGTTAATTGGCAGTGACTGAGGAGGAAGAAGCATTTGCAATCAACTTTAATCTCAGGACTCCAATCCTTTAAGTGTATCAACTGCTGCCAAGCAGCCAATTTCATCTGTTTGGGGGAGAACATTAAAGCTTTTGTCACAGATGCCATTATTGCTAATGTAACTGAAGTTATTTTTACAGGAAGGCCAGGCAGACTAGCAACTACTATTTCATCCTGTTTTGAGAAATTTCAGCTTCAATCGAAAGGATTAGAAAACCCAAGACCTGAACAGTTAATAGGTACACGTGAGTCTTCATTTTGATGGACACGTGTGATGGTGGAGTGCCAAATAAAGTATGAGTCCAATTATTAACATGGCATAAACGGAATCAATAACACAATTTTGAGGATTGTATGTAGATAATATATTATTAAATAAATTATAGAGTGGCACAATGGTTGCGGTAATGGTTAGCACCATGGCTTAGATTCCCTGGTTTGGATGTTTCTCTATGGAATTTGTGGGTATGTATATAAATGTACCACTTTATTGCCCATGTTCATTGCCTTATTCAGTAAGACAGTGATGTTGCATTTTTACGTTTAAATTTATGTCAAATAATTTATATATATATTTATATGTGAATCTGGGTTAATTTTTCTGTTAATTTTTCCATACTGTATTAATCCTGTAGTGGGGCTGGTGGTGTAGTGGTTGGAGTACTGGGCTCATGATCAGGAGGTTGTGAGTTCAAATCCCACTGAGACCCCCACTGTGTTAAGACCCCTGGGCAAGGTCTCAACCACAAGTGTGCCTCTTCACCCAGCAGTATAAATGGGTACCATTAAAAATATACTGGGAAGGTAACCTGCGATGGACTAGCATCCCATCCAGGAGGAGTTGAACTCCTGGTCGCTTCACGCTATGGAAACGGAAACCGGGGATAAGCACCGGCCTGATGAGCCACTAGGCTCGGGTGTAAAAACCCAACAGACTTGCCTTACCGTATTAATCCTGTAAGGAAAATTTGGTTCTGCATTCAACTCATCAAAAATAATTACAAACTCTTAAACAGTGGCCACAGAAACTCAGAACAGCTGCCACATGTCAGTGCCTGGAGAGTGGTTTGGGGATTAAGCGCCTTGCTCAATAGAACTTCAGCCATGAAGGTGGAAAAAGGGGAGGTGCTGGTCAAACCAGTATTCTTTTGAGTACAAACCTGCTTCTCTAATTATTAGATCATGGCTGCCCATAATATAAAACATATGTGTATGTTTATGATGAACAGATAAGGTAAGGTAAAGGTGTTGGGCTTTTTACAGCCGAGCCTATTGGCTCATCAGGCCGGTGCTTATTACCGGTTTCCGTAGTGTGTGGCTACCAGGAGGAGTTCAACTCCGGGACACTCGTCCATCGCAGGTTACCTTCCCAGCATGTTCACTGGTACTTATTTATACTGCTGGGTGGACAGAGGCACACCTGTGGTTAAGACCTTGGCCAAGGGTCTTAGCACAGCATGGGTCTAACTGGGATGAATAGGGAGGCCCACCTTTAATGTCATTGTAGATCAGATCTGACCAAGTTCAAGTAAACATATATGATTATGTTCCCCTTTTTATTGTCCTCTAATTATAAATTATGTGCGACCAAAGACAGGTTCAAATTGAATGGCTTTGACATTCTCACCTTTTGTTGTGTTTTACATATTAAGCAATACAAATGAAAGCCACTGTGTTTCCTGTGCCACAGAGTTTCTGTGTCCTTTTTGCTAAGGGAACTGCTGAATGCTTATCCAGCAGTGTGAACAGGGACCACGGGCAGTGATGGCGGGGAATCACATTACCATGTGTGTGTGTGGAGCTGTGCATAATGTCTCTTTTACTTCCAGAAGAAACCTAAGATTAACACTGTCTTCTGGAATATATTAACTAACATTTAGTCATAATCCCACTCCTGCATTAAACACATGTCGAGTAAAAGCGTAGTTGGATTTAAGTGTTTGTGTGTCTGTGTGTGTGTGTGTGTGTGTGTGTGTGTGGTGGTAGTAGTGAAACAAGGTCTTGGTCTTTTAACACAAAATAATGTCTGACATGTACTTTTTTGCTTCTTTGTGCATTTCAATTTGTGCACTGCCTCCACGTTGCATTGTGGAGTAATGGTTTATTAATGATGCAGACAATGGCACGGCTTATCAGAAATACTATTAATTTGAGGGAAAGGAGGTTTTGAAAGAACCGTTGTATGCAGTTAGAGGGAAGTTAGAGGCCAAGCATTACCATACCAGCCATAAATACATAGCAGAAAACATAATAATGGATAATTTAGGTGATTAAAAATGAAGTGCAGTTTTTATTAATATATTTTAGATAAAGAAATGTTTTTCTGAATGTGCTATAACTTATTCTGGCTGGTTTGATCTTTTTGAATAGTTGAGCATGATGACATTCTCTTCATTGCATCTGACATTTAAGCATCAAGTATTTCTCCACATTTTGTGAGTTGACCTTTCCCACAAGGAGATCTTCCAGTTTTGCCAGCTATTAAAAAGTAATGTGTTGAAGCTACTCCTTAAATGTAAAGACTTCAGGGTAACCACAACACCACTATCCATATACTGTATTACTATTGACGTCAGAATCACGGAATCTTATTTGAGGAATGCTTTAGATGAAGGCATGTTGCATGTGTATATACAGTATCTGCATTTGAATTTTTGCATTTAAAAGATTTGGGATGACAACTGGGCATGAACTTGTTCTGATGAACTGGAACTGCAGTGCTGTTGGAGCTCAACTCTGTTCCTTTGCGTACATTCTTTCAAAGATCACATTGTAGATGTAAATTTCATATTCCAACTTAATTTGCAAGATATTGACATATAATCACCAAAATAGAATGTATCAGTAGGGAAATTCCTGTCCGGAATGTGTATTTAGTGAGGATACAAACACCTGTAACGTGTGTCACTGTGAATGAATAGTTCACATTCCTGTGAAACTTTACGGAGAAGCCTGCAATTTTTTCTGCGATTTTGTCGGCCATCACAGAGCATCCGAGAGTTTTTAGATCCTTGTTACAGCTGCTCTGTATGAATGAAGTATGGAATTATTTTGAGTACATATGCTTAATTTCTGTTAAAATACCACATACAAAAAAATTGTCTTTGAAAAACCATCTGCCTTTAATAATTTCGGGCTGTTCAGAGGTGGCATTTTAGGTTTAAAAGTTATGGGGTATGGAGCAGTGGTGGGTTAATTATGTATGCGATGGGTCACTAATCTGAAGGTCTGCGGTTCAATACCCACTGTCATCACTGTTGGGTCCTTGAGCAAGGCCCTTGACACTCAATTGCTCGTTATATATATATATATATATATATATATATATATATATATATATATATATATACACACACACACACACACACACACACAAGATATTGTAAGTCCCTATAGATAAGAGCGTCTGCCAAGTGCTGTAAATGTATGACAGTATTTATGCAGAGGGATATTTCCATATTTATAGTTAAAGGACCAAAGTGCTGAAGTTGATCTGGGATCTCCATTCAGATTATTCTGAGGACCTCCACATATCACAGCATCACTGCCAGATTATTCGCAAGTACAAGTTTGTATAAACAGAAAGCACTCGCCTTTAAATCATAAAACATTCGCGGGAGGGGTCCAGACACAACCCAGAGCGTTACTAACTGGGCAAGGTCCTTAACGATCAATTGGTCAGTTGTATATACATAATACATGTAGGGCACATAAGAGTGTCTTCCAAATGCCATATAGAGATTTAGGCGGTGTCTCAAAGAGGAGCTCCCATATGATTATGCTTCCTCCACATGTTTTTCATGGGAACTCTCAAAGCCTATACAGTACACGTATCCTAAGAATGTCGAGAGTTATTCATTTCAACGTTTATAGAAGGGAATAGAAATGAGGTAACCCAACATGCAATCTTACTCTCGATGTAAAATACACTGTTTATAAAACCGTGGATTTAGAGAATGTTTCAATAACACATAAATAGAATTAGTTAGTTCTTTATTTCATGATCAAGAATGATGTCACATCATGTTAGCTGAGTATTATACGCCTCTTGTTCTCTATATTTTTTGCGATATACAGTATGCCCGATATTTGCGGGGGTTCGGTTCTGGCCCCTCCCGCGAATGAAGATAATTTGTGAGTTCTGTACCCGGAGGTAAAACCCCCTGTATCATATTACATGTGCGAATCGGCAACCGGAAGTAAAATACTATGTATCTATTACATGCGCTAAAATATGCTTCTTAAACACATTCTAAACCTATTTTTTTTACTGTTATATTTATTGATAATATAAACATTATACAGCATACATATAAAAACACCTTTAAATGCATTCTCCTTGAAGTTTTCAAAAATGCCCACTAGAGGAACGTATTGCATTAGGCATGAGATGACTGAATTCATGTATCTATGCCTTAAGTCCGAGCAGCTCAGCCACACTCTTCAGCCGGAGCGAGTAGAAAACAGAGTTGTAGAGTGACAGCGTTAGAGAGCGTTACAAACCAAAGAAGCGGTGATGTGATGTGAGTTAATCCTCTGGCGCAGAGGTGAACCTGCTTTTGTTTATTGGGAGTAAATGAGAATAGTGAATTCAGTTGTGAGCCACCTAGCAGCTCAGCCACGCCCCTGAGCCGAAGCGGAGAGTAAACAGTCAGAGGCACAGCGCCAATATCAAAGTCCCCCAAAACACAGACCATAACAAAAAGGACATAAAAGAACAAGAAATGTAATAAATTGGATAAACAAAACAAAGTGAGAAACATGCTACACCACAGTAAATAAAATCACACACAAACATTCTAAACATTAACTTAGGTAATGTACTGGAATAATAATTGAAAAAGACTTCAATAGTGGAGTGTGTTACAACAATTCAGACGATTAATCCTCTTCAGGCACTTCAGAAGAAACTGTCGTTTCTTCCGGAGAAAGTCTTGTTTCTTCAGAAGAGACATCTAACCTCATTGCCCTTTTCTGGTGCTTAATAGGCATTTGAGTGACATCGTAGAACTTCACTGGTAATTAAAACACACTAAAAAAAAGGCTCATTGACAACTTGTGTGCAAATGAGGAAAAAGGGGCATTACGTCATCTCAACCAATCAGCAGGAAGGAGGACGGCCATTGGCTGAATTTGAATCATTTGAGAGTTGCTCGGCAGTCCGCGAATATGTAAACTGTGAGTGCAAAACCGCGAATTGTCAAGGGCCTACTGTATACAGTTTTCAGAGAATAACACAGTGTTCTCATGTGTACATGTACTCTGGAAGGATGGAGGACAGAGGGATAAATGGACGAATGCTATAGGATGTTTTTGGTGTTCCAAAGGGAACTCGATGCATAGATGCCTTTTCATTATCAATGGTGCTCAGCTAAAAATGTAAATTGTGACATCATAACTGGTGGAAAGAAACCTATGCAGTGAGCGAGAGTACAGACCGCAATAGTTCAAATGTGGAAATTAGCCCCAGATCTTATAGCTGTGACGAAGTATTACCATATTCATGTCTTGACCTTAAATGGTACTATATCATTTTTTTTTTTTTTAGAGTAGTTACAGCATAGGGGCAGTGGTGGCCTGGTGGTATAGGGCACTGGATCGCTGATCCTAAGTTTGGGGGTTCAAGTCTCACTCTCCACAGGGTTGTCACTGTCCCACCAGTGCAGCTAACTGGGTTATCGAAGGCCAGCCATGTCTCTCACTGTCTATGGTGAGAGGCATGTAAAAGAACCATTGCTGACGTTCATAAAGAGTAGGCTGCAAAGCCGCCAGCCTCAGCTTCAGCTTCAGCCATTTCTGTTTCTTGAAAAAGGGTTGTGTCAGGAAGGGCATCCGACGTAAAAACCTATGCCAAATCAAACGTGCGAATCATTGACCCCTGAAAAAAGGGAAATCTCAGAGAAGTTAAAGCACAGTTCATACTTTTCCACATGATTTCACATCATCATATTGAACTGTGATTCAGTGCTGCTGATATTGCACAAGAATAATCAAAATAGTGTGTAGCGGCGACACGCTTCTTGTTTTACTCAAACTCCAGTCCACATTTGTAATGCTCATATGAATTCTGAGTAGTGCTGAGGACTCAATTACATCTGATTAATTTTGGTATGTAATCTTCACTGAACTTGAAGCTAATTTCAGCTGTTGTGGCTTTTTCCAAAAATTATTTGTTCTAGAGTATAGTTCTGTGTTAGATGCAGCTTTTTAACAGCTCAGTTGGTAGACAGGTAGATCTAATCAGCATTATCTAGTGTGTGTGTGTGTGTGTGTGTGTGTGTGTGTGTGTGTCTGGGGGGGGGTGGGTAGAATTGATGTAGTGTTTATGTCCTTGTTATGTACTGTGCTCTACTGCAGGCAGCACTGAGCTCCTGAGTGATGGGTTGGGGCCTGTGTGGGAGCCATTCAGCCATTTCATATGATTGGAAGCAATAAGAAGGGTTGGAGTCTCAAGACACTACTGGGTTTCCCCTCATAGCTACTCTTATAAGACATCTGAACAATTTGAAACACTTGTTTCCATATACAATCACTATCCGAGTTACGACCTAAATCAGTTCCGACCAACCAGTCATAAGTCGGATTGGTCATAAGTCGGATATTTAACGCAATGAAACTGAAACCACCCAGCACTCGCAATGAATTCATGTGAAAGCGTATTCTTCACCTGCACGTTCTTTCAACATGCGAAATAAACTTGTAGCCTCAATACCCCACATTTTACTGGACTACGTCATGCAAGGATTGTAGCGGAAAGGCACGAAACGCAGCCTACGGAAGAGCTTTGGCATTTTTACATGAAAACGGGTGCAAATCCTACAGAAAAGTGGAAATTCTTACACTCTCGGAACGTTCACAGCATGTGCGGAACAGGTACTGCAAAGTACGCCAAAGTGACCCCACGGAACACTCACGGAATTTTTTTCTGTGAACGTGCTTTTGAACATGTTCAAAAACATGTTCACGGAATATTTTGGCCTGCCGGAAGCATACGGAATTGGAGGAAGACTTGAAGCATAACTATGGAATCACACGGAAGATGAGGGAGCAATTGCGGAATGTTTGCGGATAAAACATTTGTGCTTTCGTAAGTCTGCCGTGCTCCATTGAAATGGGGGTATAACTTTGCACTGCTCGCAACATCACTTTCACATTTCTTTGCCTTTTATCTTCTAACCACGTGTATAGCAACTTTCCCTTCTCTGCAATCGGTTTTTCACGTTGCTTTCACTGCTTCCTTAATGCGGTCCTTGTCCTTCGAAATTGTAGAGACCGTGAAGTGGGAGGGATGGAGATTTCACTTTCATCTATGTCTCCAGCGACAGTGCCGTCCTTGCTTTCTTGGTAGAAATGCCACCTGATGAATCGGACTTCCTCTTGGGGGCCATGGTAACGGTGTACAGTAAATGAATGTAAAATTGTATTGTAAAAGAGATGTTACTGCGACGGTATCTGGTCACTGAGTGTAGTGGTAGAATGCTGCGAGTGTGAGATGCTGGGATTCTGTGCTGCCACTTACATGTTGTTTTTCTGAGTGTAACTACTCATAATCCAATACATTGGCATACCGGGTGCAAATTGAATATTTCAGGGTATGAGTCTTTTAAAAAAAAAAAAAAAAGTCATTTAGATGGTACAGTGCAGTGGTTAGCACGTCCGCCTCACAGCAAGAAGGTGTGTTTTTGTGTGGAGTTTGCATGTTCTCCCTGTGCTTGCGTGGGTTTCCTCCAGGTACTCCGGTTTCCTCCCACAGTCTAAATACATGCACAGTAGGTTAATGGGCTGCTCCAAACTGCCCCTAGTTTTGAGAGTAAGAATGAATGAATGGTTACGTGAGTGTTGGCCCTGTGATGGCCTGGCAAGCTGTTCAGGGTGTACCTTGCCTTTGCTCAGTCGGCTGAGATGGGGGCCAGCCTTCGCGCAACCTTAATTAGGATTCAGCGGTTCAGAAAATGAATGAATGAATAGATGGTGCAATGACATAAATCAATCAGCCATAAAATGAACACCACCTGACTGGTCTCTGTTCAGGCAGCCCCATACGTAGCAAGCTGTACTGTACTGTCCTGTGGGTTCTGAGAGGTTTCTCTCATAAACAGCATAAACAGTTCCATCAGTTTGTGCTATCGTAGCTCTTCTGTGGGATCAGACAAGATGTACTCTCCTTCACTCCCACGCATATCAATGAGCCTTTGATCCCAAGCCATTTCACTGGTTGTCCTTCCTTGTATCGTATTTGAAATGCATACCCCTCATGGAGGTTAATCGACATGGTTGTTTACCATCACAATGTGTTTCTTGTCAATTTCACTCAAGTCCTTATACTTGCTAATTTTTTTCCTTCTTTCAACACATTTCTTCAACAGACTTTCTGAGTAGTACAGCCCACTGCGTGGCAAGTGCCACTGAAACAGGATAATTACAATTATGCACTGAAGGTGAAGTGGATGTCATGAAATACTCGCTTTTGTGGCATCCACTGAGCCTGAGGTGGATAATTCATCATTCATTCATTCACTTTCTGTAACCGCTTAATCCTAATTAAGGTCGTGGCGAGGGCAGAGTACGTCCTGGACACCTCGCCAGGCCATCGGGGGCAGAAACATGCTGACGGCTATGCAGCTACTCTTGTCAAAAATCAGCAATGGTTCTTTTACAGCCTCACACCATAGATAGTGAGAGACATGGCTGGCCTTTGATAACATAGTTAGCTGCACTGGGGGGACAGTGACAACCCATTGAGAAGTGGGGCTTGAACCCTCAACCTTAGGATCAGTGATCCAGTACATTTACCACCAGGCCACCACTGCCCGTGAGGTGCATAATTATTTAAGTATATTGTAGATTCCAGTCTGATTTTAAAAAAGGGATTTCCATTTATACATCATCAGTAAGCCGCTCTAATGTGGGAAGAGTCACAGTGGACATGAAGTCTACCTGATAACCATTGGATGGGACACCATGTCCATTACAGGACAACATGCATACACATTCAGTCAATCTAATGGAATAACTGTGGTAGGTAGGACGAAAGCCTTGAACATGAAAGAACCCAACAGGTATCAAAGTAGAACACGTACAGATAGTAACTCATGCTCAGGACCAAACCTTTTCTCACGTTTATGAAATGTTTCACTTTTAACATAACCACTGTATCTGTGCACAAAATGGATCCTAACAGTTTTTTTTTTTTTTTTTTTTTTTTTGCCAGTTTAAATTTATTGTGTTTGTCTCACTCGCTCACACTCACTCATTTGCTGAATCACTTAATCCTATTAGGGTGGCATTAAGGTTGAAGTGTTTCTCAGCAGACACTGGGCGAAGGCAGGGTCCATTCTGACTAGCTCTCCAGAACATCACAGGAAAAACCATATATGAGCGCTTACACTCACATTCGAGTGCAGTTTGGAACAGTCATTTAGCTGAACATGCATGTCTTTGGACTGTTGGAGAAAACCGGAGTAGCCAGAGGAAACCCAGTCAGGTCCAGGTAGAACATTTAAACTCCATACAGACATGCTCTAGCCCGGAATGTGAACCTTCTTGTTGTGAGGTGGATGACTGCCCTGTTGTATTTTTCATTTTAATGTTCTACAGTGGTAGGGCACTGGATTACTGATCCTAAGGTTGGGGGTTCAAGCCCCCATTATCAACGGGTTGTCAGTGCTGTTCCTCCGGTACAGCTAACAGGGCGATCAGAGCCAGCCGTGTCTCTCACTGCTGTGGTGAGAGACATATAAAAGAACCATAGCTGTATGAGAGTGTTGAAATGGGGACAGTGGGAAAAAATATCTGCCTGTGATCTCTGTTTGTTAATATTGAAGCATTTAGCAACTGTTCAGCTTGTGACCACACTGTGGTGTCTGGTTACTCCCTTTCATGCTGTTTTTATTGCCACACAAGTAATACAAGATACTGTTGTGTCGTGTGATAACATGAATGCCACTAATGGTTCATCATTTGAAAATTACTTCAAATGGGACAGAAGTGATCGTATTTTTTAAATATTTCTTTTGATAATAGTAAGTTGGAATTCTATATTCTAGCAAGTGGCTTTATTAGTGTGTATACTCTCCCTGTAAGTTTTTTTTGTTGTTGTTTTTATTATACTGTATGCATGCCAAATCTTGATCTAAAGCTATCACTGACTTCCCAGGTGTAAGTTGTCCTTGTGTTACTGGGTATATGGCAGGGCAGTGAAGGATGTTCCTTTTAAAACTGTATCGTGAGGCTGTGTGGTCAGAAGCCTTCTGTGGTTTGTCATAACTGCTTCTGAAAATACTCTGGTATCCTGTCACCTGGATATGGGAACCTGCTGCGATGTAGCCTCCCTTCTAGTGACATTGTACAGCAGAACGAGCTCGTTCTTGGACTCCGCATGGTGGAGAACACGTGCCAGTCTTCTTGATTTCTTTAAGAATGCTGGGTTATTTTTCCCCCCTGTGTAATCTATATTGAAAGTCACTCATTGAGCTTGCCAGATGTCTGTTCTAAGATGAGACACAGTTCAGTGGAGGTCCTTAGGGTTAAGTTACTTGAGCTGATTAATTAAATAGGTCGGTCATATATTTGAATTGCATGTACAGTATGTGAGTACAGAGAATGTACGGAAACTACATAACTGTAATATCATCGAAACCTTCTGTTAGGGACAATTGAATTGTATGTGCTTGTGTCGTGTCATTGAGGAGAACAGAACTAGCTTTCGTGCATCAACAGATAGTATTTAGCCTGTGTTCTCTCATATTACGGGGCTCTAGCTTTTGATAATGTGCCTTATTTGTTTGCTGTTAAACAGGTGTTAATTAGGTAAGTGCTCAGCATCTAATTACCAGTCGTTCATAATCATTAATTTTTAAGCTATAAACCAACTCGAAAATCTTCTCTGCTGCCTGACTGTTTCATTCACTCTCTTCTCCTTTTCTCTCTCTCTCTCTCTCTCTCTCTCTCTCTCTCTACTCCACACATTTTTCATGCACACACCTACAGTCTACCAACCAGGTCTCTGTTGCTAAGCGACAAGCAATGTACGTCGGACTGCTCTTATGATGGTGGCGTTGGTCCAGCATGGTTTTATGAGAACTGATTATTTTACTCTGAATGTTTTAGGAAAGTCTTTGCTTGCTCATAAGCAATCTGTTGAGAACAAATGTGATATGAAGTATCCTTTTGTTTTTAAGGACCAATGAGGCAATGTCAGTAGAATTGATGCGGTTATGTCTGCAATTGTTTATTTAGACCATTATAAACAGCACATTTTTTTTTTTTTTGGTCTCTTATTGATCTTGAATGCCTTTCAAGTTTTATTTAGATCAGTGAATGTGACAGAACATTTAGTGCCTATTGATGAATTGCTCTATTATGTAAGGCTGTAAGATGTCTTGTGTGCTGTACGGTTGTGGCCTCATTGTTCTTAAAGAAGACATGCAAGTCATCGGACTAACAGTGAAGACTGGATCACGGTAATGAAATCAGGCAGTGCTTAACTCTTTTAAAATGATGATTTCAGGCCCAATTTCGGGTCTAAACACGTGAAGCTTGCGACACTACTCATTGCCATTGGCTGTCTTTTCTGAGACTCACCATAATAGCACAAACTGTTGGGTTTCATACAGAGCGTCCATTATACTGGATTGTTTAAATACACATGGCAGAATGTACAGGTGCACTATAAAGCTTGAAAATAGTGATACTGTACAAATGAGGGATGCGTACAGTATTTACTGTTATTGTATTGCCATGTGTAAGTTTAGTATGTGTGTGTGTGTGTGTGTGTGTGTGTGTGTGTGTGTGTGTATGTATGTATATATATATATATAAATGATCTTTTAATATATTAGTAGTAAGTATATTTTTGTAGGATTACAAAAGATCTGCTCTTTGTGTGCTTCTTTGTTTGTTGGTCACCAGCCAGTGGTAGCAGCATGAACTGCTAGTATGTGGGTGTGAGAAGAAACTATGTGATTCACTGTTTAAATTTTCTCATAGAAACACTGGTGTCACTTCATTCTATATTTCGCTTTGTCATGACCTTTTCTCTGTAGTATTTTTCTAGCCGGAACAGTTGGTATGAGGAAGTGAAACGGGGCGGGACAAGCCCAGGTTGCAGGCAACATGGTTAAAGTCTATAAGGTGTGTACTGAGGATCATGGGTCTTCACTTGGTGTTTTCCAGCTGAGAATAGGGAGGATGGACATGGTTACATTCACACACATGGATATAAAGATCTGCTATTACAGTGATCATGCACGTGGATCAATAGATTCCATGGTGCAAACGTCTCTCACAGTGCTCTCTAACATTCACATTGTGATATTTACAGTCCTTGAAAATCGTGAGGTGAGGTTCTCAGAGTTTGTCACAAAAGACAAAAAAAAAAAAAAAAAGCCAAAAATATACAATTAGATTCCAGAGTCATGAAGGAACTGCAGTACTGTCTGTTCTTTGGCGTTAAGGGGTGTGTGAAGGCATTGAAATGATCACCGTGGATTGTGTCTTTTTTGTTTGTTTGGTTTCTTGGCTATTTGAAGTTCAGTCACACATACAGGTGCACTGAGGGTGCGTGCAGTGTTATTGCTAATTAAAAATGATTCATAGATTAGTGGACTACAATAGAAATATATTTTTTAAATCTTATTGAGTACTGCGCCCCTGCTCTCAGTTTAGTCTCACTGTAGCTGTGTCTGCATCCAAATTTCAAAGTGGCCATTCTCCTTACGAAACGCGCCAAACGTGCCATTCAAACGCACCATTCAAACAATGCACAAGCTGCTTTCCCATTGACTATATTCCAACATCCCACCCCGCTGGCCTTCCATTGGCTAGGAAGGATGATGCAGCTCTCTCACATTGTCTATCTCCCAACATCCCGCCCTGAGGGCCTCCCATTGGCTAGGAGGGATGACGCAGGTTTGTTTTAAACATATTTTATTCACGAATGAAATGAATTGGGAACAAGTTATCCAACTTAGTGAACCCTCTCCATGATATTTACAAATGATGATATATTACAAATTACAACACAAAGACGGGCAGTTTCGGCAAATATCTTTGTCTTATATAAGATTAAACAGCTTTGAATACAAATTGGTTTTCAATGACAGATAAACATTCATTGTTTCCGTTTAATAATAATTCTAAATCTATGAATATTTTATTTGAAACAATTTCTCGCACGTTTCTAATTAATGTATACCTTTTTCTTTAAATAATGGACACTGAATAACGTAATGATAAACTGTATCTCAAACGTGTATGATAGATATTTACCATTCTTAGTCCATAAGAGAAATACGATGGGACGCCCGTGTTTGTCCGGCAGAGTTACTGATTTAAATTTAGTAATTGGTGTCAAATTTTGATATTCTGGTGGAATACTATTCCATAACCTTGTGGTCGATGGAATCAAAGATGATGTTGAAGATTTTAGAGGTGAAGATGAAAGCATTACATCTTGAGAGTGTCTTAAATTGTATGTTACAGTTGAGCCAACAGTTGGGTGTAGTATATCCCTTAGATACCCCGGAACCAAATCATGTTTCATTTTATAATATAAACAGAGTTTTCTCATTTTTCTCCTTTCAGATAAGGTTTCCCACCCTGTTTCAAGATACAAATATTCGTGTTGAGTATATTTAGGAAGGCCAGTAACAAAACGGGCTGCTTCAAGCTGTAATTGTTCTAATGACGCAGGTCCCTTGAGCAACGGCTTGTTCATGTGTTTTTCGAGTGTGCTCATTGCAACTTTATTTTTTGGCTCAGGCTTTTAACCTTGCATTAACATTTGTAAGATTATAACTCTTGTAAGAAGACATGGTCAATTAAAAAAAAAAAAAAAAAAAAAATCAAATAATGCACAAGTTGCTCTCTCATTGACTAGCTCCCAACATCCCACCCCTCTGGCCTCCCATTGGCTAGGAGGGATGACACAGCATCCTCCTATTTGCTATCTCCCAACATCCCTCCCCACTGGCCTCCCATTGGCTAGGAGGGATGATGCAGCTCACTTGAGCAGAAGCTTGTTCATGAGTTTTTGGAGTGTGCTCATTGCAACTTTATTTTTCGGCTCAAGCTTTTAACTTTGCATAAACATTTGTAAGATTATAACTCTGCTAAGAAGACATGGTAAACACGAAGTAAGTACCTTAAAAGGTATGCTTTAATAATTTTTAAAGGGTAGTATTGGGGGCCTGGGAACGAGGCTCTGGAACGGATTAATTTCGTAAGGTGAGGTACCACTGTATAACTAGATGACTCGTTACTGTCTGCAGTGTTTTTCTACTTTCATACTGTACTATACATGAAAATAGATTTTTATTATATTCTCACATCTATAATGTATTGAGAAACAAATCTTTACATGAATAATTAAAAAAAAAAAAACATTTTCTTTTTGGTTAGATATGTGTGAAGCTACAAAGTGCAACCGCCAACACTAGATGCATAATGTAGCATATAGGCCATATTCGGATACTGGTTTGAATTACCATATGCATATCTTTTTGATATATAAGTCCTTGTATAACTGTTGTGCTTGTGCACCAAATGTATTCATCCTTCTTTGAGTCTTTAGGGGTGTGTTGGAGAACGCTATCTTGGGAGACTTCAACGCCCATGTGGGCAACGATAGTGTGACCTGGAAGGGTGTGATCGGTAGATATGGCCTCTCCAGTCTGAACTCGAATGGTGTTTCGTTGTTGGATTTCTGTGCTCATCACAGTTTGTCTATCACAAACACCATGTTTGAACATAAGGGTGCCCATAAGTGCACTTGGCACTAGGACACCCCAGGTCGCAGTTTGATGGTCGACTTTGTAGTCGTGTCATCGGACTTGAGGTTGCATGTTCTGGACACTCTGGTGAAAAGGCGAGATGAGCTGTCAACCGGTCGCCACCTGGTGGTGAGCTGGTTTTGATGGCGGGGAGGCTGCCTTCCAGACCTGGCAGGCCCAAGCGTGTAATTACGGTCTGCTTGGAACTTTTGGTAGAGTCTCCTGTTCAAGAGGCCTTTAACTCCCACCTCCGGCAGAGCTACAACCACGTCCTGGGGGAGGTGGGTGACATAGAATCCGAATGGGCCATGTTTCGTGCCTCCATTGCTGAGGTGGCAGCCCATAGCTGTGGCCGGTCGGTTGCCGGTCCTTGTCGTGGCAGTAACTCCCGAACCCAGTGGTGGACACCTGTGGTGATGGGGGCTGTCCAGCTGAAAAAAGGAGGGCTATCGGGTCTTATTGGCCTGTGGAATTCCCGAGGCAGCAGACAGGTACCGGCAGGCCAAACGTGTTCGGCAGGCCAAATCTCGGGCATGGGAAGAGTTCGGTAAGGGCCTGGAGAGTGATTTATCTGTTGGCCTCAAAAAGGTTCTGGACCACCATATGACGCCTCAGGAGGGAGAAGCAGTTCTCCACAAACACTCTACAATGGAGGTGGGGAGCTGCTCACCTCGACTGGGGATGTTGTCGGGAGGTGGAGGGAATACTTTGAGGACTCCTCAATTTCACCAACACGCCCTCCGTGGAGGAGGAAGACCCTGGGGGTTTTGGTGGGGGTCTGCCCATCACTGGAGTGGAGGTTACTGAGGTAATCAAAAAGCTCCTCAGTGGTCGGGCTTCGGGGTTGGATGAGACCCGTCCTGAATATCTCAGGGCTCTGGATGCTGTAGGACTGTCTTGGTTGACAAGTCTCTGCAACATCGCGTGGTCATCGGAACTGTACCTCTGGATTGGCAAACCGGGGTGGTAGTCCCCCTTTTTAAAAAAGGGGACCACCGGAGGGTGTGTTCCAATTATCGGGAAATCACACTCCTCAGCCCACCCAGAAAAGTCTATGCAGAGGGGTACTGGAGAGGAGGATCTGACCGATAGTCAATCCTCGGATTCAGGAGGAGCAATGTGGTTTTCGTCCTGGCCGTAACACTCTTGACCAACTGGTTTTTATTCCATTAATTGTATGCACTGTGTGAACCCCTGACCTTCAGATCACAACCCCAGAGAGTGAACCACTGCGTAACTGCTGTCTTAGTTTTATGTTGTGTACTTAGTTATTTATTAAAGTTATGCACTTTCTGCATTTGCATCCATGTCAGCAACTCCACGCTGTAACAGCTTCTGCGGGTCTGTGTCACTTTGTTACTGAGATAACAGTTCAAACCTGTTGCCAAAAAAATTGTGTCCGTGATCTTTAACCTTGACATTCCAAAATCAAATTATGGACTCTTGGACTCAGGAAGCAGAAGGTCCACACCAAGTTTGGTGAAAATAAGTGCCCAGGTGTGATGAGTATTATCTTGGCAGACAAAGTGACTGACAAGCATCAACCTTGGTGTTGATAGTGCCTCAGCCAAAACTCCATTTTGGGCAGATTTAGTTTAGCAAATAATTTGGATTATGGGTAGTTTGGGATCTATAAAAAGAAAGCAATTTCTCAGACTTGGGCCTTACTTTACTATCTGCAAAAATAAATGTAAATATAAAATACAGAATTTCTTTCTCATCAAAAAAGATATTTAAGACTCTGACTTAGTGATCCAAAGGTCAGGGGTTCAAGCCCTGGTACTACTAAGCTGCCATTGTTAGGCCCTTTACCCTTAGTTGCTCAGTTTTGTAAAATGATAAATACAAATCGCCATGGATAAGGGTGTTTGCCTGTGAAATCAATTTAAAGAGTTTACTTTTTATAATTAGCTGTCACTACCTGTTTGTGTTTCTGAGCATTAAATTCATTAGCTCGTCTGTATAACCTGACTTTCTACTCGGTGAATCCTCACAGGGTTTAAACAGTTATGCAAAATGACAACATTCGTTGAGCCTCCTATGTTCCATTCCCCATATTTTGCTACCGAAGGAACCAGAGAGCTCATAAGTGCCACATGAAAGTTATGGAAGTGGGTAGACAGATGTGAAACTGGTGGGACAGAAGTTCCATGTTAAGTAATATGAGAGTGAAATGTGTCCTCTAAGTTTGTTTATTCATCTTTAATCAATGTTTTATCTTACATCAATGTTTACCAGGGTTGCTGTGGTTTCAATTTCTAGTTTGTTTATATTATTTCAGAAGTACAACAATTCTCGAAATTGGAAAGTTTTGTTGGCAGGTACAAAAAAATTATAACAAATCTATATAAATATAAACCATTGTACTTTTGGTACTAATCTACTGTACCTCTTTATCACACATGCTGTAACTAGCTGCTGTTGAAGGAATCTGCAAATACACAGAAGAATGAATAATCAGGCACAGTGACCTAGTGGTTAGAACATCCACCTCGCAACAAGAAGTTACCAAGTTCGAACCCCATGGCCATTGGTTGCATGTTGCGTGGTTTTCCGCGGGTGCTTGCAGTTTCTTCCCACGGTCCAAAAACATGATTATCAGGCTAATTGGATAGTCTCAATTGCCTTCTAGGTATGAGTGTGAGTGATTGTGTGGACTTGGGCCCCATGTTGGTTTGGTGAGGCCATACAGCACCTTTGAATGTCGTCGACTGGAATTAGCTGTACTGACCCTTATAAAGGGTAATGTAGTTAACAAAATAAAATATAGTCTTCTCTATTAGTAAAGAATTACTAGTCACTCTAATTGTCACCAACTGAGAAAAGGTCTTGAGAAGATACAATTTGACAGGTTGAGTTGGGTTCGTGGTTCGACGTGAAGCAAGAGCTTTAGGGAGCTGATTGTATGTGCTATTACATTAACTGAAAAAAGTGAGATCATGCGACTGAGGGAGGGGCTGCCGAGGAAGGTTTTGCCTCTAAACAGGCCTTGTTGTCCACTTTGCAGAGCATAGAGGCTCAGCTGCCTTCAGAGGAATGACCTTTCACAATCACTGCTACACTGTCTCTACTTATAGCACATCGCCAAACACGTGCATTATGGGCAGGGAGGTATAGGTATGCTGAACGTACATATGTCTTTTGAAAACAACTGTGTTCTCCCAGTTCACAGAATAAAGTATATCCAAGACTAATCTGTCACAGAGCCAACACACGCACACACACATAGCCATTCACACTCACATCTAGGGGCAATTTGAAACTGCCAGTTAGCCTAATGTGCATGCCTTTGGACCATGGGAGGAAAGCAGAGTCTTCTTCTTCTTTTACTTTCGGCTGCTCCCTTCAGGGGTCGCCACAGCAAATCATCCGCCTCCACCTCACCCTGTCCTCCGCATCTTCTTTTCTGACTCCAACGACCTTCATGTCTTCCTTCACCACATCCATAAATCTCTTCTTCGGTCTTCCTCGAGGCCTTCTGCCTGGTAGTTCCAACCTCAGCATCCTACTGCCAATATACTCACTATCCCTCCTCTGTACATGTCCAAACCATCTCAATCTAGCCTCTCTGACTTTGTCTCCAAAACATCTTACGTGGGCTGTCCCTCTGATATACTCATTTCTGATCCTATCCATCCTCGTTACTCCCAGGAGAACCTCAACATTTTCATCTCCGCTACCTCCAGCTCTGCCTCCTGCCTTTTCCTCAGCGCCACTGTTTCTAAGCCATACAACATCGCTGGCCTCACCACCATCTTGTACACTTTTCCCTTCATTCTTGCTGACACTCTCCTATCGCACATCACACCGGATACTTTTCTCCAACCATTCCAGCCTGCCTGCACACGCTTCTTCACCTCTTTTCCACACTCTCCATTGCTCTGGATTGTTGAGCCTAAGTACTTAAAATCCTCCACCTTCGTTATCTCTGCTCTTTGTAACATCACCGTTCCTCCTGGGTCCTTCTCATTCACACACATGTATTCTGATTTTCTGAGGCTAACCTTCATTCCTCTCCTTTCCAGGGAATACCTCCACCTCTAGATTTTCCTGTACTTGTTCTCTGCTCTCACTACAGATCACGATGTCATCTGCAAACATCATAGTCCATGGAGATTCTTGTCTCACCTCGTCTGTCAGCCTGTCCATCACCATAGCAAACAAGAAGGGGCTCAGAGCTGACCCTTGATGCAGTCCCACCTCCACCTTGAATTCGTCGGTCACACCGACAGCACACCTCACCACTGTCTTACATCTCTCATACATGTCCTGCACCACTCTAATATACTTCTCTGCCACTCCAGACTTCCTTATGCAATACCACAGTTCTTCTCTTGGCACCCTGTCATATGCTTTTTCCAGATCCACAAAGGCACAATGTAGCTCCCTCTGACCTTCTCTGTACTTCTCTATTAACATCCTCAAGGCAAACATTGCATCTGTGGTGCTCTTTCTTGGCATGAAACCAAACTGTTGTTCACAAATGCTCACCTCTGCCCTTAGTCTAGCTTCCACTATTCTTTCCCATAACTTCATCGTATGGCTCATCAACTTTATCCCTCTGTAGTTGCTGCAACTCTGCACGTCTCTCTTGTTCTTAAAAATGGGCACCAGCACACTTCTCCTCCACTCCTCCGGCATCTGCTCACTCTCTAGTACCTTGTTGAATGTTCTTGTCAGAAAATCTACTGCTACCTCTCCTAGACACTTCCATACCTCCACAGGTATATCATCAGGACCAACTGCCTTTCCATTCTTCATCCTCTTCAATGCCCTTCTCACTTCACCCTTACTGATCTTTGCTACATCCTGCTCCTCAATGGTTACCTCTTCTACTCTTTTTTCTCTCTCATTTTCCTCATTCATCAGCTCTTCAAAGTACTCTTTCCATCTTCCCAGCACACTTCTGTCATTAGTCAATACAGTTCCCTCTCTGTCCTTTATCAATCTAACTTGCTGCACGTCCTTCCCATCTCTATTTCTCTGCTGTGCCAACCTGTATAGATCATTTTCTCCCTCTTTACTATCCAACCTATCATACAAGTCATCATACGCCCTCTGTTTGGCCTTAGCCACTGCTACTTTCGCCTTACGCTGTGTCTCCCTGTACTCCTGTTTACTCTCTTCGGTCCTCTCAATGTCCCACTTCTTCTTGGCTAACCTTTTCCTTTGTACACACTCCTGCACTTCCTCATTCCACCACCAAGTCTCCTTATCTACTTTCCTTCCAGAGGACACACCAAGTACTCTCCTACCTGTGTCCCTGATCACATTTGCTGTGGTTGTCCAGTCATTTGGAAGCACTTCCTGGCCACCCAAAGCCTGTTTCAACTCCTCCTTGAAGACAACACGACACTCTTCCTTTTTCAGCTTCCACCACTTTGTCTTCTGCTCTGCCTTTGCCTTTTTCACCTTTCTCACCATCAGAGTCATCCTGCACACCACCATCCTATGCTGTTTGGCAACACTCTCACCCACGATGACTTTGCAGTCACTGACTTCCTTCAAATTACATTGCCTACACAAGATGTAGTCTACCTGTGTGCGCCTACCTCCGCTTTCATAAGTCACCCTATGCTCCTGTTTCTTCTCAAAGAAAGTATTCACCACAGCCATTTCCATCCTTTTTGCAAAATCTATCAACATCTGTCCTTCATGTTCCTCTCCTGGATACCAAACCTGCCCATCACTTCCTCGTCCCCTCTGTTGCCTGCCCCAACATGTCCATTGAAGTCTGCACCTATGACCACTCTTTCACCTCTGGGGGTACTCTGCATCACTTCATCTAAGTCACTCCAGAATCTCTCCTTCTCTTCTAGCTCACATCCTGCCTGTGGGGCATAAGCACTAACAACATTGAGCATTACACCTTCAATTTCTAACTTGAGATTCATCACTCTGTCTGACACTCTTTTCACTTTTAGAACATTCCTGACAAACTCCTCCTTCAAGATGACTCCGACTCCATTTCTCTTCCCATCCACACCGTGATAAAATAGCTTAAACCCTGCTCCTAAGCTTTTAGCTTTGCTACCTTTCCACCTGGTCTCCTGAACACACAGTATGTCCACCTTCCTCCTCTGCATCATGTCAACCAGCTCTCTACCTTTTCTGTGCATAGTTCCAACATTCAAAGTCCCCACTCTCAGTCCTAGACTCATGCCTTTCCTCTTCTCTCTCTGCCTACGGACACGCCTCCCACCTCTCCTTCTTCGACGTCTTCGACCAACAGTAGTCCAATTTCCATCAGCACCCTGTTGATTGACAGCACTGATGGCGGTCGTTGTTAACCCGGGCCTCGACCGATCCGGTATGGAGGTAATACTTTTGATTTGCATTTTAAGTAATTGGCATTGGTTTTACGTCGGATGCCCTTCCTGACACAACCCTCTGCATTTCTCCGGGCTTGGGACCGGCATGAGGGGGAGAGACACTGGTTAGTGCCCCCCCACCTCATGGCTGCATTCATGGGAGGAAAGCAGAGTACCTGTAGGAAATCTATGCAAGCATGGGGAGGACACGCAAATGCCACACAGATACGCCTGAGCCAAGCATGAGGCAGATGTGCTAATGTTATGCCACCATGCTTCCCTCATGCATTCTGAGTAGTATTAGACATATGGCTGTGCCTCTTTCCATTTTACAGTAGCATTTTGTCTGAAGCCGGGCATCTATTTTCTGCTGTGTTCTTTGTTCATGACGGTAACAGAAACATCATCCTGGATTTTTAGTGAGTGCATCCATCAGAGGAGAAAGCACGGTAACTGCACAAAGATAGTGGTAATAAAAGCAGCAGCAGTTGAGCTCAGTATTTTCCTGTGGGTTAAATCTGTGGCCTTTCCAATGTGCCAGCATCATTCAGCCTTTATCCCCTCTCTGCTGATTTATAATGTAGCTGGCAGTAAAGAAAGGATGCGATGCTTTGTGGTGATCACATGATGGATTGCTCATGGAAGAGGTGTCAAGCATTATGATATTTTTAAGAGTGGTGCAGTAGGAGTGTCGGTGTTGTGTTACTCTGAGGAAGTGCTTGTCGATTGTAAACACATGCCATCACAACAGCAATTTTGGAATCTGATTTGCTCTCAGAACTTAAGTCCAGCCATTAAAAGGTTTTTTTGGATGTTTTCAATCCCAGGGACTTCCAAATATCTTAAGAAACTGTAAGAGAAGACCTTCACATATATCGACAAAAGAACATAGAAAGTGGAAGTACCATGAGTGACGAGCAGTGGTGGCTTGGTGGTAAGGTGCTGGATTACTTATCGTAAAGTTGGAGGTTCAAGCCCCACTGTCAACGGCTATGATGACTTGTCCCCCAGTCCAGCTAATTTTATCAAAGGCTGGCAATGTCTCTCACGGTCTATGGTGAGAGACTGTAAAAGAACCATTTCTGACTTTTGTCTCGAGTAGCTGCATAGCGGTCAGCGTGTTTTTTGCCCTGCAGTGGCCTGGCATGCTGTCCAGGGTGTACTCCGCCCTCGGCCCGAGTCAGCCGAGATGGGTGCTTCCCTGTGACCCTAATTAGGATTAAGTGGTTCAGAAAATGAGTGAATGAAGACCATAAGTGGGAGGAGGAAGTCAAACTGACTATCCATGCATGCACATATCAAATCTGCACTTCAGAGGGAGGTGGTCAAATAACTTGGATTAGGAGTTGTACCTTGGTACTGGTATCAGAAAAGAAAAATAATGGTATAAAAATATAATATCTGGGCGGCATGGTGGCAGAGAGGTTAACATGTCTGACTCACAGCAAGGTCATGGGTTTGATTCTTGGGCTTGGGGGTTGCGTGGGTTTCTTTAGGGTACACGCTTTTCTCTCACAGTCCAAAACATATTACAAATCGCCCCCAACTGTGAGTATGAATAGCTGTGTGTGTTGGCTGTGTGACGGCCTGGCAAGCTACACAGGGTGTACCCCACCCTCACCCAGTGTCAGCTGAGATATGCGTCAGCCTCCCTGATTATGATTAGGTGGCTTAAGGAATGAATGACTGAATGAGTATAATGTCTGATCTTTAAGCTGTACTTCATTGGGTACATCAATTAATTAACTAGAAAATAATCTTTAAATCTTTTATAATCTCTGAAAGCATCAATTACACAGAAATGTAATTGTTCCGCAGTGTTCTGCATAATTATTCTTTGTTAACCTCCTACTAACCACCCTTACTACTGTATATGAGTGGCTTGGTTTGTAGGGCTGTATGTTGGAGTGATCTGTGTACATATGCCTTGTATAGACTCTTCCCTTCAGAGACAGAGGATGGTGGTCATAATTATGTGATAAGACATAAAGTTGGATTAAATACTTTTGTGCCTTTGATTGATAACCAGATTTTTTTCTGCATTAAGGCTGGGTGATATTTTGAATATACAGTACTCGACATATCGTGGCTTGATCCACATGCAATGTGGCTAATGACTTCACGGTTACTACAATCTCGCAAAACGTATTTAGGTCGTTGCCATGACACTTGATGTGGTGAGTCACTTTTGTTGCTCTCTCTTATAGCAGTCTGCCTCTCACATGCACAAAGGGAAAGAACTCGCATACACCTCACATTCTGGATGCATTTGAAACACAGAGAAGGCTGTCTCAGGAGGGACTCTAAAGACCGTTCATGAATCTGTGTGGCAGCTCCTAAAACAACAGGGTAAAAGAGAGCATGTACCATACTGCATGTACTACATCCTCATATAGAAATAGAAGGGTTTTTTTAAAGAATTTTTTTCACACTTAGTTTTGAAAAGTTTCTCAAAAGCATTCTGTGTTTGGGCAGCTAGTTCTGCGGAATGTATGTTACAAGAAGAAACGTTACCGACTGGACAGTAGCAAACCATAATATATGACTGTCATGCTTGAGCCATGGAGTTTCTCTTTCTATCTCCATCTCTATCTCTCTCTGTCCATCTCTATCCTCCCCACCCTACCCTCCATTTATTTTGATTTGCAGGGCAAATCCTGCTATGATCTGGTGAGCTTTTTAAGCTATATGCCATCTTGGCCCAGTGTTGACTTAATATAGGTGCAGCCTTTCACAGCCATACAGTTGTAGGATTAAGTGAGTGAACGAGAGAGTGAGTACATATGTTTATACATGTTTTAATGCACATAAATACTGCAGAAAACCTGAATTTACAAGAGTCATTATACTAGTTTTATTCTTCACAGCAAATAGTTAACGGGCGTTGATAGAAAGTGCTTTAGATGATACTTTAAAATATTCAGACATATGCATCATGATATAGCCTGAAAATATAGATGTGGTTGCTTCATTGATTGTCTAGATTTCTCCCTAGTTAGAGTCAAGGATAATTCTTACAAATCATACAGCAGCCTGCCAATCAGGGAGGGCGAAAGATTCACACTCGCAATCTTCAGATGCTGAGGTAACTCTTTTTTTCTATTATGGTATTCGAGAGACACAATGTCATTTATAGGTTCTATCCATGAGTCCTGTTCTGCATGATCCGTGCAGGTCAGGGTTGTGAAGGACGATTGAAGCAATCTCTGTTAAGTTTAGGTGAGACGCGAGGTGTCCTCTGAACAGGTCACCATCATTCCTAGGGCTAATCTGTGTGATATTTATTTAAAAAACGTGTGTGTGTGTGTGAGACGTAACATGTTGATCTCTAAAAGTGCTTTGCCATTTCAAAGAATCGAAAGAAATTTCTCTCGCTTATTTACAGAAGCAGAGTCAGGGGCAGTGGTGGTCTAGTGGTATAGGGCGCTGGATCGCTGATCCAAAGGTTGGGGGTTCGAGTCCCGCTCTCCACAAGGTTGTCACCCCCCCCCCCCCCCCCAGTGCAGCTAACTGGGTTATCAAAGGCATATCACTGTCTATGGTGAGAGGCATGTAAAAGAACATTGCTGACATTCGTAAAGAGTAGCTGCAAAGTCGTCAGCGTGTTTCTGTCCCTTGCTAAAAGGGTTGTGACAGGAAGGGCATCCGACGTAAAAACCTCTGCCAAATCAAACGTGCAAATCAGATGATTCGCTGTGGCGACTCCCAAGTAAAAAGGGAAAAAGCTGAAAGGAAGACAGACCATTTACAGAAGCAGAGTTTCATATTTAAATAGCAGTACCAATGCTATTAATGAACTATTATTTTTCTTTGTGTGCTACAGGAATGAAAAAAATAATAGTAGAGGTGATAATAAAAATCTTGAGACGACCAATTGTCTCTGTGTGATGGGTAGACATGTAGTTTCAGCCTGCTGTGTTTTATGTTACTCGCTGTTCAGAGGTATTGCAGTGCTGATGGAGCTTCATGATAAGGAAACTTGGACAGCTCTAATACAGGAGGGAGGTAATCAGCCCTTGACACAAGTTTAGCCCAACGAAAAATGAGTCAATCCATGTGCCCACACACACACACACATGCACCCTTGCTTCAGGGTATGCCCTTGAGAGGACAAGTATTTTATTGGAGCAATAAGAAAAATGTAATCACGCGCCAGGTTGGTGAATTGCTATGGGAATAAGAAATCTGACGTGAGCCCAAAGGAGGGGGGGACACCTCAAGAGCTTACGAACACGGATTTCAGACTGTGCAAAGGCGTATAACTGTGTGGGTTTTTTTGAAGTGTGTGTGTGTGTGTGTGTGTCCATCCATACACCCACCCACCCAGAGCGTGTTGAAAAAAGTGAATAGAGCACAAAACCCTCATAATCGCTGTTATTTCCAGACACAAATATGAATTTAGAACACGACACATTCTATTCCAAATCAAAACATGAATAAATGTTCCACATCTGGTATTTCTTTAAAGAAAATGAAGAAAAGTGAATATTACACCGTTAAAGATATCAATGTCTGTTTTCTTCTTTACAAACTCAAACACTCACCGTTCAGTTTAGTTTATTTTTTGAAACCGCTTAATCTAAATTAGGGTTGCAGGAAGGCTGACGCCCATCCCAGCCGACACTGGGCGAGGGCAGAGTACACCCTGGACAGCTCACCAGGCCATCGCAGGGTGGAAACACGCTGACTGCTTTGCAGCTACTCTTGTCGAAAGTCAGCAATGGTTCTTTTACATTCTTCACACCATAGACAGTGAGAGACATGGCTGGCCTTTGATAACCCAGTTAGCTGCATCGAGGGGGGGTGTTTGAGGTCATTGTCTTGTTGAAAGAACCAGTTCAAAGGCATTTCCTCTTCAGCATAAGGCATCGTGACCTCTTCAAGTGTTGTAATGTATTCAAACTGATGCATGAGCCCTGGGATGTGATAAATAGGCCTGACACCGTAGTATGAGAAACATCCCCATGAGTGACCATCATTACGCTCACACCACCAGGCTTCACTGTCTTCACAGTGTGCTGGGTCTTTAATTCAGTGTTTGTATGTTGTCTGACAAACTATCTTCGGTCACTAGACCCAAAAAGAACAATTTACAGTTTTCTCAATTGAGACAGGTGGAATAAGTGGTTAAGCACTTTCTATACTTTTAGTTTTTTGGGCATTCATTTTTCTCTTTCGGGGGCATATGGATCTAACTTATTTCTTTTTGTTGATTAACATTCTGATATCACACCTCATGGATAAAACTTGTTTGTAGTGCCTGAACTTTCCAATTTTACACCACAATTAATTGTAGCAGCTTTTTTTGTCAAAACTACACTGATTGGCTGGAACATCCACTCTTCTTCTTCTTTTCCTTTCGGCTGTTCCCTTCAGGGGTCGCCACAGCAAATGATCTGCCTCCATCTCTCCCTGTCCTCTGCATCTTCTACTCTTACTCCAACGACCTTCATGTCCGCCTTCACCGCATCCATAAATCTTCTCTTTGGTCTTCCTCTGGGCCTTTTGCCTGGTAGTTCCAACCTCAGCATCCTACGACCAATATACTCACTATCCCTCCTCTGTACATGTCCAAACCATCTCAATCTAGCCTCTCTGACTTTGTCTCCAAAACATCTAACATGTGCTGTCCCTCTGATGTACTCATTTCTGATCCTATCCATCCTCAAGTTACTCCCAAAGAGAACCTCAACATTTTCATCTCCGCTACCTCCAACTCTGACTCCTGTCTTTTCCCCAGGGCCACTGTCTCTAAACCATACAACATTGCTGGCCTCACCACCGTCTTGTACACTTTTCCCTTCATTCTTGCCGATACTCTCCTATCACACATCACACCGGACACTTTTCTCCATCCATTCCAACCTGCCTGCACGCCGCTTCTTCACCTCTTTTCCCCACTCTCCATTGCTCTGGATTGTTGAGCCTAAGTACTTAAAATCCTCCACCTTCTTTATCTCTGCCCCTGTAACCTCAAAGTTCCTCTTGGGTCCTTGTCGTTCACACACATGTATTCTGTCTTACTAAGACTAACCTTCAATCCCCTCCTTTCCAGGGCATACCTCCACCTCTCTAGATTTTCCTCCACTTGGTCTCTGCTCTCACTACAGATCACGATGTCATCTGCAAACATCATAGTCCATGGAGATTCTTGTCTAACCTCGCCTGTTAGCCTGTCCATCACCATAGCAAACAAGAAGGGGCTGAGAGCTGACCCTTGATGCAGTCCCACCTCCACCTTGAACTCTTCTGTCACACCGACAGCACACCTCACCACTGTCTTACATCTCTCATACATGTCCTGCACCACTCTAACATACTTCTCTGTCACTCCAGACTTCCTCATACAATACCACAGTTCTTCTCTCGGCACCCTGTCATAGGCTTTCTCCAGATCCACAAAGGCACAATGCACCTCCCTCTGACCTTCTCTGTACTTCTCTATTAACATCCTCAAGGCAAACATTGCATCTGTGGTGCTCTTTCTTGGCATGAAACCAAACTGTTGTTCACAAATGCTGACCTCTGCCCTTAGTCTAGCTTCCACTATTCTTTCCCATAACTTCATTGTATGGCTCATCAACTTTATCCCTCTGTAGTTGCCACAACTCTGTACATCTCCCTTGTTCTTAAAAATGGGCACAAGCACACTTCTCCTCCATTCCTCTGGCATCTGCTCACTTTCTAAGACCTTGTTGAATATTCTTGTCAGAAAATCTACTGCTACCTCCCCTAGACACTTCCATACCTCAACTGGTATGTCATCAGGGCCAACTGCCTTTCCACTCTTCATCCTCTTCAATGCCCTCCTCACTTCTCCCTTACTAATCTTTGCTACTTCCTGCTCCTCAACGGTCACCCTTCTACTCTTTTTCTCTCTCATTTGCTTCATTCATCAGCTCTTCAAAGTACTCTTTCCATCTTCCCAGCACACTTCTGTCATCAGTCAATACATTTCCCTCTCTGTCCTTTATCACTCTAACTTGCTGCATGTCTTTCCCATCTCTATTTCTCTGCTGTGCTAACCTGTATAGATCATGTTCTCCCTCCTTACTGTTCAACCTATCATACAAGTCATCATACGCCCTCTGTTTGGCCTTTGACACTGCTACCTTCGCCTTACGCTGTGTCTCCCTGTACTCCTGTTTACTCTCTTCGGTCCTGTCAATGTCCCACTTCTTCTTGGCTAACCTCTTCTTTTGTACACACTCCTGCACTTCCTCATTCCACCACCAAGTTTCCTTATCTACTTTCCTTCCAGAGGACACACCAAGTACTCTCCTACCGGTCTCCCTGATCACATTGGCTGTGGTTGTCCAGTCCTCTGGAAGCACTTCCTGACCACCCAAAGCCTGTTTCAACTCCTCCTTGAAGACAACACGACACTCTTCCTTTTTCAGCTTCCACCACTTTGTCTTCTGCTTTGCCTTTGCCTTTTCACTTTTCTCACCATCAGTGTCATCCTGCACACCACCATCCTATGCTGTTTGGCAACACTCTCACCAACTACTACTTTGCAGTCACTGACTTCCTTCAAATTACATCGCCTGTACAAGATGTAGTCTACCTGTGTGCTCTTACCTCCGCTTTCATAAGTCACCCTATGCTTCTGTTTCTTCTTGAAGAAAGCATTCACCACACCCAGTTCCATCCTTTTGCAAAATCGATCAACATCTGTCCTTCTGTGTTCCTGTCCTGGATACCAAACCTACCCATCACTTCCTCGTCCCCTCTGTTGCCTGCACCAACATGTCCATTGAAGTCTGCTCCAATGACCACTCTTTCACCTCTGGGGGTATTCTGTATCACTTCATCTAAATCACTCCAGAATCTCTCCTTCTCTTCTAGCTTACATCCTGCCTGTGGGGCATAAGCACTAACAACATTGACCATCACGCCTTCAATTTCTAACTTCAGACTCATCACTCTGTCTGACACTCTTTTCACGTCTAGAACATTCCTGACAAACCCCTCCTTCAAGATGACTCCTACTCCATTTCTCTTCCCATCCACACCATGATAAAACAGTTTAAACCCTGCTCCTAAGCTTCTAGCCTTTCTACCTTTCCACCTTGTCTCCTGAACACACAGTATGTCCACCTTCCTCCTCTGCATCATGTCAGCCAGCTCCCTATCTTTTCCTTGCATAGTTCCAACATTCAAAGTCCCTACTCTCAGTCCTAGGCTCACGCATTTCCTCTTCTCTCTCTGCCTACGGACACGCCTCCCGCCTCTCCTTCTTCGACGTCTTCGACCAACAGTAGTCCAATTTCCATCAGCACCCTGTTGGTTGACAGCACTGATGGCGGTCGTTGTTAACCCGGGCCTCGACCGATCCGGTATGAATTTTGTTTTGATCATTTGCATTTTTTAAATGTGGCAGAAGTTTTACGCCGGATGCCCTTCCTGTCGCAACCCTCTGCATTTATCCGGGCTTGGGACCGGCATAAGGGGGAGAGACACTGGTTAGTGCCCCCCCGGCCTCATGGCTGCATTTGGAACATCCACTCTACTGATGTGAAATAAGCAAGTTTGTGGTGTTCACTTGACCTCCAAATTCTCCAGATCTTGATCCCTTAATGGATGGATTTGAGTGGATTTGAGCCATGGAGTGCGCAGCTTGGAACTTACAGACTTAAACAAAACTTTAGGACTATTTCCACCTGGATAAATTGCTTTTCACCACTGACAGACTCATGATGTTGCTATAAATGTCTGAGTTTAGAAAGGACCCCTACAGAGATAACACCTGTGTCTGTTTTCCTCAGTAACTGGAATAAAACTGAAGAAAATAATAGTTTCTGCGCTCTGTTTGGCATGTGCAGCGCTCACCTGATATGCCTCTGTCATGGTTACAATATGTTAAAATGCACGATAAAAATCCTGTTTTAATTTGCTTTTACTTTTAAAGCCATTACTAAATATGCTCATACTATGCTTATGGAGTGCATTTTAATTTGCTTTTTTTTGTTTGTTTCTGTGGAGTATACACTTAAACATTTATGGATCTCAGGTACAGTGGACGTCACTAAATTGAATAATCCCTTCAATATCCCATCTTGGGCACTGGTCAGTGACATCTTCCAGGTCTGAGAGGAACAATTGTTCTTTTTCAAAGAAGTCCTGTTTCCTGATGTTTCCAAAAGGAGAAGTCATATAGAATTCAGTAAGACGTCTTTTTCCAAGGTAACAAAAGAACTTGGCATTACATTGGAGACGTATCCCTTTGTTGCTTCACAAAAAGAAATGTGGCCAGTGCCAAGTGCCAGACTATGCCAAGATGAATGCGCACCATAATCAATGCTAAAGTTTCACTAAATATTCGTGTATATCTCAGCAAGAATAAAATTTGCTGAGTTTAATATTGTGCTTTGTTTCCTTTAAATGCCTGGTGGATGACACAGAGGATTGTTTAAATTGTCACTCCTGTCTGACACACACAGACATTTTTTCAGCATGGACACTGACGTACCCATTACTAATTTTACCTCCATCAAAAAAAAATGCACATTTAATACTAGATAACTCACATCATGGACATGGACACAAGTGTTGGGATGAAATGTTAGGACACAAGTAATTTTAGAGAGACACAGAGAGAGAGTGAGAGGCATAGAGAGAGAGCGAGAGGCACAGAGAGAGAGTGAGAGGCACAGAGAGAGAGCGAGAGGCACAGAGAGAGAGCGAGAGGCACAGAGAGAGAGCGAGAGGCACAGAGAGAGAGAGCGAGAGGCACAGAGAGAGAGAGCGAGAGGCACAGAGAGAGAGAGCGAGAGGCACAGAGAGAGAGCGAGAGGCACAGAGAGAGAGCGAGAGGCACAGAGAGAGAGCGAGAGGGGCACAGAGAGAGAGCGAGAGGGGCACAGAGAGAGAGCGAGAGGGGCACAGAGAGAGAGCGAGAGGGGCACAGAGAGAGAGCGAGAGGGGCACAGAGAGCGAGCGAGAGGGGCACAGAGAGCGCGAGAGGGGCACAGAGAGAGAGGCACAAGACAGAGAAAGAGAGATGTACAGAGAGAGAGAGAAAGAGAATGTGTCAGTGTATCTGTGTATGAGAGAGAGAACCCTGTGCAAAACAAATTGATCTCTGTAAATGATCACAGTCTGGGAATATTTGGCACACAGCATTTGGATAGTTAGCAGGACTTTAATGTTAGCTAGTCTACAGTCACCTTCCTCAGTTTAGAATAGGTAGAATGTCTTGTGGAGTCTGGAATTGCTCCAGATGTACATGACCAGTGTTCCCATTAAGGAGAATTGAGTTTGTGCCAATACAGTGTTCAGATAATTCAAACGCTGGCGGCATTGGCTGTGAAGCCTAAGGCGCAAGAAGCGTGGGGAGGGTGTGAGAGGGGGTATAATCCTCCCGCAGAAAAATTTTCAAAATTTTCAATTGAAATATGAAATCTGGGGCCATCTGGAGACAAGTGTTCATTTAAAAAATTAAAAACAAGAAGAATTTGTACAGGATTGCAGATACAAGCGGCTGAAATGAGCTTCCTTTTCCGGGTGGCAGGGCTCAGCCATTGTGGGTTTGGGGTGTGTGTCTCGGAGTAGAACCACTGTTCCTCGGCATTGAGAGGAGCCAGTTGAGATGGCTCAGGCATCGGGTTAGAATGCCTCCTGAACACCTCCCTGGTGTGGTGTTTCGAGCATGTCAAACTGGGAAGAGACCCCGGTGTTAACAGAACACGCTGGAGGGATTATGTAGCTTGGCTGGACTGGGAACGCCTTGGTGTTCCCCCAGAAGAGCTGGAGGAAGTGGCTGCCTTGGGGGGGTTCTGGACCTCATACCCGACCCCAGACTAAGCGGAAGATGAAGAATTTGTGCATGTACTGACAGAATTTCAGTGGTTTTAACTTTTATTCATAGTTTATAACAGTGGTTCCTTAACCTTGTTGGCGGTACTGAACCCCACCAGTTTCATATGCTTATTCACCGAACCCTTCTTTAGTGAAAAATAAAATATGATTTTTTTTTCAAATTCAAGACATAGGTATATGTTTTTACTGGGGCACCAAAATGAACTGTGCATTAACATTCAATTGTTCAATTAACATTCATGTGTTCAAAGAACAAAACCAATACAATGCATAAACTCCCCCATCACAACTACTTACATTTTTATGTGAGGTGCGTATCTGAGTGCGAGCACGCGTGTGCGTCTGTATGTGTGTGTATTTGTTTTATTTACATCTTATGCATTATTTTCAAATGTTTAATCATTATAAGCATTTATAGTATTGAATATGTATTTATTGATATTATATGTACATATACGTCAGTCAGCACAGGGTTGATCCTACTTTGCAAATCATGCAGCTAGGACGCCGACTAATATCACGTTCCGTTATATATGTGAACATGTTGTACATATTTTTCTGACCACGTTCTTTTTTACTCAACATAGTATGGATTAAAACATTAAGAAAGAAATCACACGACGTACCATCACAACAGTCACAATTTGACTACTGAGCACGCCAAATTTCCTGCAGCACAGATTGGCCAAGCAATGTAGCATGATCACCTGCAGCCAGTGATGGCCAAGCGGGACGTGTCGTCATGAATACGAGTCAGGTGTGTATCTTGACCTCCGCCGAACCCCTGAGACTGACTCACCGAACCCCTAGGGTTCGATCGAACCCAGGTTAGGAACCACTGGTTTATAAGTAACGTACAATTTATTATTTAACTAGTGAAAACAACAAGTTCTAATATCAACTTGAAATCCCGAATAAAAATCGTCTTCTGAGTCAGAATCACCCAGATACAGTCGAGGTTCTTACACTGGTTTTCTCATGTACGGTCGTATATATTCATAGAATGCATTCATAGTGGGACCTCGGTGGTACGGGAATCAGTTTCCCCAAAAATGTCTCATTCGTGAATTGATATATTTTCGACAGATGCCGGACATTTTGACGGCTTTTTAACATTATTTACAATCAAGTTGTAGATTGTGGAACTTAAAACAAAATAAAGACAGAAAAAAATTACTGGTGCAGTGCCAATAATTCCTTGCGCCAATCTAAAATCATTTGCACCACTGTCCTGCTCCATTTAGCGTAATACAGTGGTTCCCGAATTATTTTCTGTGACGCCCCCTCTAGGAAGAAAAAAACGTTTCACGCACCCCCCCCCCCCAACTAGCGAGCGACTATAAATAGTATTATTTGTCTATAACTTTATTAGTTCACCTCTGCATAACATTGTATTTTTATTATCATTAAAAACAAAAAAAGAAAAAAATGTAGTTCAAATTACAACTACATTAACATTGTTTTTTAATCTGCAACAGAAAAGATTTAAAGTGCACCAATGTGCCCGAAATGCAAAAATACACATCCTTATTTAAACTCATTCAACTGTACAAATGTCTTAATATCTCCGTCTCTCTCCACCTTTCTCTTCGTTCCTGTTAGAAATTTTTCTGTGTTGTTTCTTGAGGGGTTGTTTACTGCACTTCATATTGTTTGCTCGTGCGAAAAACTGCTACGCCAGGGGTATCAAACTCGTGCCACAAAGGGCCATGTGGCTGCAGGTTTTTGTTTCAACCAATCAGGAGAAAACCTGAGGTGGCTCATTTAATCAACTCATCTGAGTCTTCAGGCAGCTGATTGGTCAATCTGTGTGCTCTGTTCAGAGACTGACCATTCAACTGCCTGAAAACTCAGCTCAGTTGATTAAATGAGCCAAGTCGGGTGTGCTGCTTCTTGGTTGAAACAAAAACCAGCAGCCATGTGGCCCTTTGTGGCATGAGTTTGACACCCCTGCGCTACACCATCGCGATGAGAGATGACAATGAGAGCACCACTGCCAACTAATGGAGTGGAGATGCAATTACACTTAATTCTTGCACACTATTCCAGAAAAGCATGTTCCCCAGGGTCAGATGCGCCTTCCACCGGCATCACAGCCCCACTATTTGAAAAGCACTGGCCTAATGGGAACACTGTACATGACAGTGGTGGAGTTATAGAGGAACCGCACTGCCATCTGCCATCATTACTGAGCCATTTGAGGGTTTGTAGAGAGAGAGACTGGAGTCCGGGGATGCTTCAAAAGCAATTAAAAACACATGTCTGAATATTTAATTGGAAGAAATTATGTAATTAATCGAGTATTGGGGGGAGGTGGGGGGATTCCGATCATTCACAAGAGTATACAGAATGTTAGGAATCCCCCCACCTCCCCCCCAATACTCGATTAAATCGTTTTGATAATTAAAAGGATGATTATGTACAGATGGAGCAAATGGTTGCTTTTATATCTAAACACTTATTACATAGCTCAGGAGGAGTTTAAGATTCAGATGCATGTTTATTGATCTCCTTTCACATTGACACAGCAGTTGTTGGCCCCGTAGATCTCGAAAGATCATGGGGGGGTTTGTGCCGTAGGTCTTTGGTCAGGGAAACGCTGCGTCGGGCATGGCTGTAGAGGCCGATACAGGATCTGCAGATCTTGCCGCAACTGGTGCACATGAAGTCCTCGCAGTGTTGTGGGGTGGGGCCAGTCTCCGCTGACTGTGGAGTCTTTTCTCCCCACCCACCCCCCAGCGGGTGTCTCTTCTCTCCTCTGCTGTCCTGATGATATCCTGGGTGGTGGTCTGCCAGTCCGAGCAATCGGAGGCGGCTGACTCCAGGTCGGAGGGGTTGAAGCCTCCAGCCTTGAGGTCACGCTTGCAGATATCCTTGAACCTGAGAGCTGGGCGTCCCTTTGGCCTGGTTCCAGTAACCAGCTCTCCGTACAGTAAATCTTTGGGGATGTGGCCGTCATCCATTCGGGTGACGTTTCCAAGCCATCGCAAGCGTCTCTGGGTCAGGATGGCAAACATCTGTACACATCTGCTCTGGCCAGTACGTCGATGTTGGAGACATGGTCCTGCCAAGTGATGCCCAGTAGTTGGCGAAGGCAGCGTTGGTGCAAGGCATTCAACCGGCGTTCCTGGTGGTAGTAGAGGGTCCATGCTTCACTGCCATAAAGGAGAGTACTCAGTACGCAGGCCTTGTAGACTCTTATCTTGGTGTTGGTGGTTAGCATGGAGTTGTTCCAGACTCGCTTCGCCAGATGAGCCATCACTGTCGATGCCTTGCCGATACGGGCGTTCAGTTCGGCGTCTAGAGAGCGGTTGCTGGAGATGATTGATCCGAGGTAGGTGACTTTTCCACCACCTCAAGGGTGTGGTCGCTGATGTTGATACTAGGAGCACTGCTGACATCCTGGCTCATGACCTCAGTCTTATGAAGCCTGATGGTGAGGCCAAACTCAGAGCAGGCACCAGCAAAGCAGTTGATGAGACGCTGGAGCACTTCCTTGGTGTGGGCAACAAGACTAGCATCACCAGCAAAGAGCAGCTCCCTGATGAGAACGCACCTTGGTCTTCGCCCTGATGTGTGCCAGGTTAAAGAGGCCTCCGTCACTCCTGGCATGGAGGAAGACACTATCTTCAGAGTCCTGGAAGGCGTAGCACAGGAACAGGAAGAAAAAGATGCCAAAAAAAGGTTGGAGCAAGGACACAACTCTGCTTCACACTGTTCTTGATCGGAAAAGGGTCTGAGGATGATCCATCAAACTAGACGATGCCATTCATGTCCTGGTGGAACGACTTGATCATGCTCAAGAGCTTGGGGGCCATCCAATTCGGTGGAGGAGGTCAAACAGTCCATCCCTGCTGACCAAGTCAAATGCCTTGGTCAGGTCGATGAAGGCCAAATAGAGGGGTTGTCTCTGCTCCCGACACTTCTGTTGCAGCTGCCTCACAGAGAAGACCATCTTTATGGTTGACCTGGCTGCCCTGAATCCACACTGCGCCTCTGGATACACACGTTTGGCAAGTAGTTGGAGCCTGTTGACGATGACACGGGCAAAGGCTTTTCCAACTATGCTTAGGAGTGAGATTCCATGAACGCTGTTGCAATCACTTCGCTCCCCCTTGTTCTTGTAGAGGGTGATGATTTTGGCATCACGTATGTCTTTTGGAACAGCCCCTTCCTCCCAGCACTGTAGTCGGAGCTCAGGGAGGTGTTTCAAGACGATTTTAGGCGAGATGTTGTCACTGCCTGGAGCCTTGCTGCTTGAGATGGAGTCTGTCGCCTTGCTGAGCTCCTTGATGGTGGGTGGAGCGTCAAGTTCACCTATAACAGACAGTGGAGGGATGTTCTCAAGGGCTGTGTTCAAGACGGTGGTTTTTCTCGAGTAGAGCTCTCAGTCGTGCTCAACCCATCTCTCCATTTGTTTGCCACGATCCTTGATGACGTCGCCTGCAGCTGATTTGAGTGGGGCCCTCTTGATGGCACTGGAACCGAAAGCCTTCTTCATGCCTTCATACATTTTGCGCTCCTTTCCAAGATCTGCAGAAAGCTGTATGTCCTGGCAGAGGTTAAGCCATTAGTTGTTGGTACAACGCCTTGCAATCTTTTGTGCATGCGTTTGCACAGAGGGCTCCTTCTTGTGAGTGATAAGGGCTTCATGTTTAGTGGCGATGGCAGGTTCCATTTCAGCTGCTCCTGCTTCAAACTCCTCCCCACCTTCTTCCCAAAGGTGCCTATGGCGGTCTCAAACATAGCCTCGCGGACATGGTTCCAGATTGCAGTAGCAGAGTCAGTGGGGCAGTCCGGTAGGGCTACATTTATAGCTTCAGCATAGTGTTCCTGCAGTCCAGGCACTGCAGTCATAGCTGTGTTGACGTGGGGTCGGGGTTTCTGCTTGGAGCAGTTGACAAGTTTGAGACAGAGACGTACCTTGGTTGCGACCAGGGAATGGTCGGTGTCACAGTCAGCACTGTGGAAACTGCATGTGACCAGCACTTTGTTCAGCAGGGAAGTCCAGTTGATGCCAGTGGTGAGACCTTGGGTGTCTCCAGGACACTCGGTGGCAGGACTTGGTGGAGAAGAATGTTACAGCACATACAGAGTGACACAGCAGTACAGAGGAAAAAAATAGTCGCATAAACAGTGTACCAAAATACAAGCAATAATTTAATCAGGCAATCAAGTAACATAAGCAGGACTGCAAAACTGCAGCCCAAGGTGGCACAAGGAGGACGTACACAGCATTAGGCAGATTACTGTTTTTACTGACGGGCAGCTGCATGCTTGACTAATCAAATCTTTCCCTGCTTGACCTGTTGAGTCAATTTGTGCTTGTGTGGCATAGCAGTCTTGGAGTCCTTGATGAAGGGGAGACCAATCAGACATCTTCACTGAAATATACAGACCACACACGTATAGTTGACCAATGATTTATCAAACCTGCATTGTGGTGTGTAGTCTATCTTTAACAACATTTATTTTCATTCATTTATGTTCATAACCAGGTTAGTCTGGTCTGCTGCAATAGCCTGGTAAGCTGTCCAGGATGTACTCTGCCCTCTCCCAAAGTTGGCTGAGATGGGTACTAGCCTCCTTCCGACCCTATTTAGGATTAATGGTTGAGAAAATGAATGAATAAATGAATGTTACCCTTTTCACAGTCACAAGGCAAGACAATACACCCCGAATGGGATGACAGTGACCATGCAGACACGGTCATGCAGAGGAACCCACTGTTAAATCAGGCAAACTTGGAAAGAACGCGCAAAACTTCACTGAGCTGTGAGGTAGCAACGCGAACTTGTGTCACTGTGCCACCCATTGTGAACATTGTCTGCATTTTTAATCACATATATGAAACTGCATCATCTAACAGGTCGTAACTCCTTTACCAGAGACTGATGAGACAGTGAGCTGTGTTAGACTCACCGATAGCACATCTGGTGATCATTTCCTCGTATTTAAAAAATGGCTGGATTGTTTCTCTCTACTACCGTGTAAAGGGAACATGAGACAACATTGACAAGGCACTTGGGTCACAATTAGTACAGCACAGTATGAAATAGCACACTAGACTTTATTAAAGGTTGCAGTTTGCTCATCAGAAGGAATTAGGATTATTAAAGCACTGCAGGCACATATCTATAACCTAACCTTGTCCAGCAACACCTCTCTGCAGTGAGGATGTTTTGTCTGAGAGCAATGAGGCTGAAAATCTCCTCTTAATGGATGCAGTGTTATGAATTAGGTAGAGATGTCTGTGGCTTCACACTAATGTTCAGACGTGTTATCATCACTCTCTGGTGTAGGTTGTGCTTGTGCTTGGAGTGTGAAGGAAGGGCCCTGTGATACACTTCTGTATGTCCTTCTGTGTATTATATGTAAAAAAACAAAAAAAGGCTGAAGTTGTTGGAGAAATCTTGTGTTGAAAAAGCTATGGTTTGAACCCTTTCCAAAATAACTTTTTTGTGGGTATGAATTAGTAGAGCTATGACAGAAGGAACTGAAGTAGATTTAAGTGAGGTAGATTTGAAAATTGGATAGCTGGTCTGTAGGTCAAACTGCATGATTGTAATACAGTAGGCCCTCCTTATTCGCAGGGGTTTGGTTCTGGCCCCTCCCGCGAATGAAGATAATCCGCGAGTTTTGTACCTGGAAGTAAAACCTCATGTATCATATTACATGCGTGAATGATCAACCGGAAGTAAAATACTATATAGCAATTACATGCAGTAAATATATACTTTTTAGACACATTCTATAGACAGTCTTACTCATTAATACAGTATTAATGTAATAAAATGTAGTAATGACTAAGAAAAACTTAATTTTTTACTGTGGTATTTATTGACAATAAAATATAAATATTATACAGCATATATATATATATATATATATATATATATATATATATATATATATATATATATATATACGTGTGTATGTGTGTGTGTGTGTGTGTGTGTATATATATATATATATATATATATATATATATATATATATATATATATATGTGTATGTGTGTGTGTGTATATGTATATGTGTGTGTGTGTGTGTGTGTAAAAACGTGTGATTCGTTCCAAGGCTCCCAATACTACCCCATAAACTCTTGAAAAATGATAAAAGTACACCAATTTTGTATGAAATATGTGTTAAAAGTAAAATAAAATGATTTATTAAATCATTTAAATATTTTATGAACATATTAAACCATTTTATTAACATATTTATTAATTAAACCATTATTAAACATTTTTTAATTAACACACACCTGTCTCTCTCTCTCTATCGCTCTCTCTTTCACACACACACACACACACACACACACACACACACACACACACACACACACACAATACAGTAAGCATTAAATGTATATTGTATACACATTAAATGTTTATTGTGGCACTGTGGGCCACGCCCACAAGCAGGACGCCGGAGCATTTTAAGACGTAGAATTCAAAGCGCATTCCCTACTTGACAAATCGGAGGTTCAAACTCAACTTTAACTTGATTCCTTGAGGGATTGGAGGTCCAGATGAGCCGCATTTTGCTCACATGCGCCACATTTATTAAACATCTACTGAATTAAACAACTTTAAAAACTAAACTAAAAACTAAGGAGTTAAGCCTCCTTCTGCCTCTCTCTCTCACACACACACACACACACACACACACACAAAACCCGGGTCACGCCCACACGCAACGCGCAGCTGACGGAACAATTCTGTTTAAATGGACGGGATGTTTTATTTAAAGCAGAATTACAGTACCTGTTTGAAAGATCAGAAGTCCTCATTCAATATTAACTTGCTTCTTTGTGAGATCGGAGGTCTTCTCCCACGGAGCACTCTGTTTTAATATCGTATCGAAATAATCGCCTCCGTCACTGTATTTCCGCTTTAAGGTCTCCTTCTCAAGGGCGTAGGGTGGGGGGGTCAGGAATTGAGTTCCGCTGAATAAGAAATTATGTGTGCAGTCATTCCTTGAATATTGCGAATAGTGTAGACCAGACCTGGCCGCGATATTCGAAAAACCGCTAAGTAGGAACGCACCTCTCATTTCTACCATGTTGTCTCATTTCTATGTTTTTGCGTCTATACAATATCAAAAAGTGTATATTAAACGATACACAGTTATATGCAAATACTGTAATGTATGAATATTTAAATAGAATTTATATATAAATTAAGTACTGTACTCACCTCTGACAATAGCTCTTCTATTCACAAACACTATAAGATCACAAAATCACAAAAAAATCCCACGGGAATGTGCGAGGCAACAGTGTCATGCGTCGAAGCCAATTGGCTTGTGAGATTGAGTTGAGTGGGCGGGAGGCAACAGAGTCACGCGTCTAAGCCAATCAGCTTGCGAGATTGAGTTGAGTGGGCGGTCCCTGCCTGAACTGGGGAGGAGGGGCACTTCAGTATGTCGTTTGGAAACAATGGACGCAGCCTGCCTTGGGTCTCTATCTTCCGCTTACTTACATGCGAGTTTCAGTGCGAATTTTGAATTTTTAATAAATATTTTTATTTTATTTTATTTTTTATTAAAATACCGCGATGTATGAAGACTGCAATGCTCAAATCATGAAGTGGCAAGGGATGACTGTGTTCACAATCTTGTAAATAACTTTAATGACTCTTATTGAAGAGAAAGTCGGAGATAAGTTTTGAGTAATGAACCAAGCTGGGAGTTTTTAAAAGCCTCAGGAATCTTTTGCAGGTGTTTAGAGTTAATTGGTTGATTTCAGATGATAAGGTTAATAGCTCGTTTAGAGTATCGTTTCATGATATGCTAATTTTTTAAGATAGGAATTTTGGGTTTTCATGAGCTGTATGTCAAAGTCGTTGGTGTAAGAGAAGATGCAAAGGATAGGGTGAGATGGAGGCAGATGATTCGCTGTGGCGACCCTTGAAGGGAAAAACCGAAAGGAAAAGAAGATGAGCTGTATGCCAAAATGATCAGTATTAAATCAATAAAAGACCTGAAATATTTATTTATATATATATATATATATTTTGGTGTGCAATGAATCTAAAATTGCGAGCCAGATGTGGCTGTTTTGATGACTGTATCTGGCTCTGAGATAAATCAGGTGGCCTTTCTTAACAGAATAACGAATACATAATTTCACTATCATAAACATACAAAAAAAGCCATCAAACAAAACAAAAACAGATGTATCTCACGCATTTAAATCTATACATCTATTTTCAATGCCACATCACTGTGGCGCAGTGGAGAGCCAACCCTTTCTGTACGCCAGTGTGTGGGCGGGTCCGATACCTTCAAACTCTAATTTTATAGGATTATAACAACAACCACAGACTGCGCGTGTTGTTTTTCAGTAAAGAGATTAATTTACTCGTTTTGATCAGCCCATTTCCACGAAGCCAAGCACAGCTGGAAAGCAAACACAAATGGACACGCATGGAAAAACTTCAACCCGCAGACCAGCTGATTGCCAAACTTGGGACGCGCTTCCTGTCACATAAACACTGCAGCGTGTGAGTCCAATAAAATTAGAGTTTCAAGGTATCAGACCCGCCCACACACAGAACGGATTGGCTCTTCGCTTCGCGACACACACACATATATATATATATACACACACACACACACACACAAAATGGTTCCCTTGAAGATTTCTTCAAGCCAGTTTTGTCATCTGGCGGTCACCTTCGGAAACAACGGCCCGCGTCTGGACAATCCGGACTAGTCGAAAACTACAGATTTTGTCCGTTGCATTCGAAATCCGTCAAAGCGAAGTCCGTAAAACCGAGGCATGTGTGTGTGTATATATATATATATATATATATATATATATATAGAGAGAGAGAGAGAGAGAGATAGATAGATTGATATAAAGTCTGTCTTCCTTTCGGCTTTTTCCCTTTTACTCGGGAGTCGCTACAGCGAATCATCTGATTCGCACGTTTGATTTGGCAGAGGTTTTTAACGTCGGATGCCCTTCCTGTCACAACCCTTTTAGCAAGGGACAGAAACACGCTGACGACTTTGCAGCCTACTCTTTACGAATGTCAGCAATGGTTCTTTTACATGCCTCTCGCCATAAACAGTGAGAGACATGGCCGGCCTTTGATAACCCAGTTTGCTGCACTGGGAGGTTAATAAATATCACAGCACAAAATGAAAAGTTTTTTTCTGAATCATTACTCTATTTTACTACATTAATACTGTATTAATGAGTAAGATTGTCTATAGAATGTGTTTAAGAACCATATTTTAGCGCATGTAACAGATACATAGTATTTTACTTCCAGTTGCTGATTCGCGCATGTAATATGATACATGAGGTTTTACTTCCGGGTACAGAAATCGCAGATTATCTTCATTCGCGGGAGGGGCCGGAACCGAACCCCCGTGAATATCGAGGGCCTACTGTGTGTGTGTGTGTGCGTGTGTGTATACAGTTGTACCTCACCTTACAAAAGTCTCACCAAACGAAAAATTCAGGTTACGAAAAGCATTTTCCTAAAATTTTTGTCTCAGGATATGAAACGTGCTTACGTTACGAATGCGCCATCTTCAAAATTCAAACACGCCATTCAAACATTAAAACGCACCAGTCAAACATTCAAGAAATGCACGAGCTGCTCTCCCATTAATGACGTTCAAACATCCCGCTCCGCTGGCCTCCCATTGGCTAACAACTGAGCTGTCGTTCATGTCGCCCTCTCTCAAGCACCATCTTGGACAGGTCCACCTGATGCCATCTTGGACAGGGATCCCATTGCCTAGGAGGAATGACGCATCTACCTCCTTTTGCCTATTAAAGAGCTGAATCCACCATGATGCTTTTTGTGTAAAGGGCAGTGTTACTGTTGTTTTATGCTTTATTTCTTGACTCAGGCATTTAACCTTCCATAAACATTTGTAAGATTTTAACTCTGCTAAGAAGACATGGTCAACACGTGTGCGCGCGTGCGCACACACACACATTTTTAATAGCTCGTTTAGAGAACCTTTTCATGATATGCTAATTTTATGAGATAGGAATTTTGGGTTTTCATCAGCTGTATGCCAAAATAATCAGTATTAAAACAATAAAAGACTTGAAATATTTCAGTTGGGGTGCAATGAATCTAAAATATATGAAAGTTTAATTTTTCTCAGTACATTACAGAAAATAATGAACTTTATCACAATATGCTAATTTTTTGAGAAGGACTAGTGTATATATATATATATATAAAATATACACAGTAGGCCCTTGACTGTTCATGGTTTTGCACTCACGGTTTGCGTATTCGCGGACTGCCAAGCAACTGACACGTCACTCAAATTCAGCCAATGGCTGTTCTCCTTCCTTCTGATTGGTTGAGATGATGTAACGCCCTTTTTTTCCTCATTCACGCACATGTTGTCAATAAGCCTCTTTTGTAGTGTGTTTTACTTACCAGTTAAGCTCTCTGATGCCACTCAAATGCTGTTCGTCTTCTCTGGCTAAGCGATCGAAAACGGTGGGTGTCTCTTCTGAAGAAATAAGACTTTCTCCTGCAGTAACGTCAGTTTCCTTTGAAATGTTGTCTTTTTCAATTATTATTCTAGTATAGTATCTAAGTTAATGTTTAGAATGTTTGTGCGTGAGATTTTATGTTCAGCTGAGGATAGGAGTTGAGCGTTCTCAGTTGCCTGAAGATTCTGATCTCATAGCTGTAGTAGAGTCGACCGGTCATAGACAAGCATAGTGCAAAACATGAACAAACTAAACAACAAATAAAACAAATTAAAATGAACAAAGAAACAATTTGATAATATATAATAATAATAATTGAAAAAGACTTTAATACTAGTGCTTCACAGCAGTATATGCTGTATAATGTTTATATTTTATCATCAATAAATATAAGCTTAAAAAAATTTAAAACTTTTTCTTAATCATTACTATATCTTACTACATTAATACTGTGTTAATGAGTAAGACTGTCTATAGCAGGGGTCGGCAACCCGACGCTCCGGAGCCGCATGCGGCTCTTTCACCTCTCTGATGCGGCTCCATGGCTTTTAAAAATAATGAATGTTGTACTTTATAGTGGCCGACCGGTGCAAACGTGCTTCATCTGCAAAAACCACTGCATCACCAAAAACAACTGGAAAAGGAAAATGCTGCTTATTTACTCACAACGGAAGCACTCTGGACCACCAGGAGTGAATTAAACCAGTTTTTACCTGAATGACGAGAGAATCTGCCTAAGGCAGAGTCCTGCAACGGTCGGGTACCCACAGGTACCCAGCGGTAACCTTGAAGAAAATGTTCTTTTCGGGTTGACAATTACATAAATGAAAATTAACAGTCATGGGTGTGGGCTGATATTTATTTGGTGTGTGTGTGTGTCTGGGGGGGTAATTTTGTTTGTGTGTTCATGTGGACATGCCTATCGTTATAGTAATCTGCTACATTGAGAGTCTCAGTGTTTTGGATCTACTGCGTTGGTGGAGGGAGCCACAGTAGTCCAAGCCCTTGTACTCATAAGCAGTGTTCTCGCCATCAGTAGCGCAGCGAGCGAGAGATTTTTTCCGCCGCTGGGGTTTGTAATCCAGAAACGGAAATCACAGCTGAAGTAAGCCGGTGGATGAGATTTGGTTGCACAGCAATCTCCGAATTAAATAACTCTTCCCCAGTGACAAAATAAAAGACTGGGTGTGGTTCAGTCTCTACTCTGAGAATGGGTCGGTCAGTGCAGTATTAGGCATTAATATTATTTAAAAGAACGTTGAGCAGGCTCCTTCTTAAAATAAGTCTTCATATACGTTTCTGTGTTGCTGTCGTTTTTGCAAATTAAAACTATGACAAAACAACATTAATAGAACGAATAAAAAATAAAGAAAATCCCACAAAGGGAGTGATGCTTCGTCTACCCAAGCCGTTAACACATCTGGCTGCACCTCGTCCCTCGCTTCGTGGGATATATTCTTTTTCTTTATAAAAATACAAGAAGAGCTCAAACACATTCATTCATTTTCTTCTTCTTCTTTTCCTTTCGGCTTTTCCCTTCAGGGGTCGCCACAGCGAATCATCTGCCTCCATCTCACCCTATCCTTTGCCTCTTCTTCTCTTACATCAACGACCTTCATGTCCTCCTTCACCACATCCATGAATCGTCTCTTTGGTCTTCCTCTCGGCCTTCTGCCTGGTAGTTCCAACCTCAGCATCCTACTACCAATATACTCACTATCCCTCCTCTGTACATGTCCAAACCATCTCAATCGAGCCTCTCTGACTTTGTCTCCAAAACATCTTACATGTGCTGTCCCTCTAATGTGCTCATTCCTAATCCTATCCATCCTCGTGACTCCCAAAGAGAACCTCAACATTTTCATCTCTGCTACCTCCAGCTCTGCCTCCTGTCTTTTCCCCAGGGCCACTGTTTCTAAACCATACAACATCGTTGGCCTCAATTCCTTTCATTCTTGCCGATACCCTCCTATCACACATCACACCGGACACTTTTCTCCAATCTTTCCAACCTGCCTGCACAAGCTTCTTCACCTCATTTCGACACTCTCCATTGCTCTGGATTGTTGAGCCTAAGTATTTAAAATCCTCCACCTTCTTTATCTCTGCTCCCTGTAACCTCACCGTTCCTCTTTGGTCCTTGTCATTCATGCACATGTATTCTGTCTTACTGAGGCTAACCTTCATTCCTCTCCTTTCCAGGGCACACCTCCACCTCTCTAGATTTCCCCTGCACTTGTTCTCTGCTCTCACTGCAGATCACAATGTCATCTGCAAACATCATAGTCCATGGGGAATCTTGTCTAACCTCGTCTGTCAGCCTGTCCATCACCATAGCAAACGAGAAGGGGCTCAGAGCTGACCCTTGATGCAGTCCCACCTCCACCTTGAACTCTTCTGTCACACCCGACAGCACACCTCACCACTGTCTTACATCTCTTATACATGTCCTGCACCACTCTAACATACTTCTCTGCCACTCCAGACTTCCTCATGCAATACCACAGTTCCTCTCTCGGCACCATGTCATATGCTTTCTCAAGATCCACAAAGGCACAATGCAGCTCCTTCTGACCTCTGTACTTCTCCATTAACATCTCCATTAACATCCTCAAGGCAAGCACTGCATCTGTGGTGCTGTTTCTTGGCATGAAACCAAACTGTTGTTCACAAATGCTGACCTCTGCCCTTAGTCTAGCTTCCACTATTCTATCCCATAACTTCATCATATGGCTCATCAACTTTATCCCTTTGTAGTTGCCACAACTCTGCACATCTCCCTTGTTCTTAAAAATGGGCACGAGCACACTTCTCCTCGATGCCAGAGGAATGGCATCTACTGCTACCTCTCCTAGACACTTCCATACCTCCGTATGTCATCAGGACCAACTGCCTTCCCATTCTTCATCCTCTTCAACATTCATTCATTTTCTGAACCTCTTAATTCTAATAAGGATCGCAGGGAGGCTGGCGCCTATCCCAGCCATCTCCGGGCGAGAGCAAAGTACACCCTGGACAGCTTGCCAGGCCATTGCAGGGCAGGAAGATGCTGATGGATATGTAGCACCCTTTGTTGAAAGTCAGCAAAGGTTTTTTCCAGCCTCGCACCATAAACAGTGAGAGACATGGCCAGCCTTTGATAACCCAGTTAGCTGCACTGGGGGACAGTGACAATCCGTGGAGAGTGGGGCTTGAACCCCCAAGTCAGTGATCCAGCACCTTTACCACCAGGCCACCACTGCCTCAGGCCTCAAATAGACATTGGGAATTTTCGTTGAAAGTAAATTTTTATTCGTCTTGTTGCAAGCAGAATTGTAATTTAATTGTCTCTGCAGTCGTTTAAATCAATGCCACACATTGTTTTTATATTAACATGAAGGAAAAATGTTTACTGTAGAAAATGGGTCCAAATGGCTCTTAGAATGGCAAAGGTTGCCGACCCCTGGTCTATAGAATGTGTTTAAGAAGCATATTTTCGCACATGTAATAGCTACACAGTATTTTACTTTTAGTTGCTCATTCGCGCATGTAATATGATACATGGGGTTTTACTTCCGGGTACAGAACTCACAGATTATCTTCATTCGCGGGAGGGGCCCCCGCGAACATCGAGGGCCTACTGTGTAGATAGGATCGCTGATCCTAAGGTTGAGGGTTCGAGTCCCCACAGGGTTGACACTGTACCCCCAGTGCAGCTAACTGGGTTATCAAAGGTGGGCCATGTCTCTCACTGTCTATGGTGAGAGGCATGTAAAATAACTATTGTTGACTTTCGTAAAGAGTAGGCTGCAAAGCCGGCCGCGTGTTTCTGTCCCTTGCTAAAGGGTTGTGACAGGAAGGGCATCCGACGTAAAAACCTATGTCAAATCAAACGTGCGAATTCACTGTGGCGACTCCCGAGAAAGGGAAAAAGCCGAAAGGAAAAGATATATATATATTTCAGGTGATTACAGATTCTTCTGTAATCACCTGAAGAGAGAGGATGGTTTCACCACCCCTTGAAACAGATCGGTGGTGATAAATGGAGTTTCAATAGAAAGTCTTTGTCCTATCCTTTTATTTTATTATATATATATATATATACACACACACACACACACACACACAGGGATCCCTCCCTTTCCAATCCCCGCGACCACCCAATTCCGCGAAGTAGGATATAAGGTATAATAAAGTTAGTTGAACTAACCTACCTGGGCCAGCCTAATGCTCCCATGTATATATGTATGTATATACGTATATATGTGTGTGTGTGTGTGTGTGTGTGTGTGTGTGTGTGTATGTTTATATATATATATATATATATATATATATATATATATATATATATATATGCAAGAAAAATGAAATATGCTTTTGAGTTTTTAAACTTTGTTGCAGGATAAATGCAGTTCAACATACTGCCAAAATTATCAGCAACAACTTGATGAATTTTTATTGAGATCACAAACACTTTGAAGTAAATTTACTGTTTCAGATTATCTCATCCTGAGGATTATTTTTTCTGACTGTGCATTGCATCTTGTCTGCACACTTGGCTCCTCAAATAGCTTTGCAAAAATTTACCTCGTTCCTTTTTGTTCAGTGACATCAGCTTGACATTAGGGGGATTGGGGGTGGTATTAAATATTCTTAATGTATTTTTACCTTGTCTGTGTGCAGTGTCATAAATGACTATATCTTGAACATTGAGTACAAATTGCCATGTAGTTTATTTAATGCTGCTGGCATGAGACTTGTTTGGGCGTTTTGCTTTTCTCACTCTCTCCTGTGGTTTTCTCCAACTCACAGACGTAAAGGAAATAAACCCTTACATATGTCACACACAAGCTGGGTGAATTTGAAATGAGAAAAAAACTGTCTCAGGAGGGAGTCGAACAATATAGTGAGGCATCAAGTACTGTTCAAAACTGATCCAACTTTTGCTTCCTTTCTTCCAATTGATGGCATCACTGATCTACCTGCAATGCTGGCTTTTAGTCATAAATCTGTGTGGCAGCACCTTCAAGCAATGGAAGCAAAAAAAAAAGGATGAATCAGAATCTTGCTTTTCGACAAGTTACTGAAGGAAATACCCCTTGTACAGTGGAAATGCCAGATCTGCAGGGAGTACCTTACAAGAACTAACGTGGATAGCCGACACCGCATCCTTTTGCCTCGCTCGCTTTCCAAAGGTATTATGATACTCTGCGTAATACTCTTTTTGTCCTGGGGTAGACCACAGAGAGAAGACCATATGAAACTGAAACTGCAGATTTGATACAGCCATGTCATAGTGTGTATGATCCCATCTTATAACAACAAGGCTGTAACCAAAATTTAATATAATTTGTAAGGCATCATCTCATAGTCAGTTAGCTAAATCTTTGGTGCATAGCATGCTAGTATAAATGCTATCCTAAAAGGTTGATTACGACAAGCATGTTTGGATGTCTGTAGTTGAATTTGCTTTAGACACTTGTCTAGGCAGTAAGACAACAAAACAAACAGTAACCTCCTTTTTTTCAGGTTAAATTCACTTTTTTGTTTCCAGTTACTTAGATGAACAGGTACCAGTATACGTGCAGGTGAAGGCCACACCTTTTGGAATGTCCTGTTGACATATGACTCGAAGGTCGAGTTGATTTTTAAAGTGCTGTTGTTTGGGCTTGTTTTGCTGCCTCAGGGACTGAGCTGTTTGAAGTCACTTATTCAGCTTCAAGTTCTGCATCATTTACAAATGTAGTTAAAAAAATATTTGAAGCACTAATAATGGACAATGAACAACTCGCCATTGATGCAGTGATGCAACATAACTCGCTGTAGCATCCTAATTGTTGATTTTTCTGATCTCAGCTAGATGAAGTTCTTAGGCTCTTCTTTTACAGCTTAATGCCTTGCTCTGCAATGGGCTGAACAATGTTGATGCATGTTGTGGTGCTGTTTAAATAGCCAATCAGGCATGGCTGATGGTATGTGAATGAATCAAGTGTAGAGAAGTGTCTGACTGTGTGCTTAAGTTTCTCTTTGTTGAAGCTCACAAAGGAGCAGAAGCCTCTCAGAGACACTGACTTTTACCCCAATTCCCCAATTTAATGTTGCAGGATTAAGCAGTTGCCGTTTTGCTCTTCTTTTTTCAAAGTTTTAAAATAGTGTTTGCCACTTTTCATTTTTGTCTTGTGATCAGTGGAAGCATTTATTTAAAAAAGCAGACCTTTTCAATATCATCTCTTCATGTGAGAGAAAAATGTTCATCATTGAGATTGGAGTATGTGTGTGTGTATGTGTGTATGAGAGCGATTCATTCATTCATTTTCTGAATCATTTAATCCCAATTAGGGTTGCAGGGATGCAAATCCTGGACAGCTTGCCAGGCCATTGCAGGGCCAACATTCACATAACTATTCATATTCACTAACACCTATGGGCGAATTGGAACAGCCATTTAACCTACTCTGCATGCTTTTGGACTGTGGTAAGGAAACTAGAGAACCCAGAGGAAACCCCATGCAAGCACAGGGAGAACATGCAGAGTCCACACAGAAGCGCCAGGACCCTCTTGCTGTGAGGCGGACATGCTAACCACTATGCCATTGTGCCACCAGAGAGAGCAAGATTATTTTTTAAATACGAGACAAAACAAAAAGGAGGTGAATAAGAAACATCTAGCCTGTGAGCGCAGGGCAGTGGTGGTCTAGTGGTATAAGGTGCCGGATCGCTGATCTAAAGGTTGGGGGTTCGAGTCCCACTCTCCACAAGGTTGTCACTGTCCTCCCAGTGCAGCAAACTGGGTTATCAAAGGCCGGCCATGTCTCTCACTGTCTATGGTGTAAGGCATGTAAAAGAGCCATTGCTGACTTTCGACAAGAGTAGGCTGCAAAGCCGTCAGCGCGTTCCCGCCCTGCGATGGCCTGGCGAGCTGTCCAGGGTGTACTCTGCCCTCGCCCTGAGTTGGCTGGGATGGGCACCAGCCTCCCCGCGACCCTAATTAGGATGAAGCGGTTACAGAAAATGAAATGAACTGAGCCTGTGAGCTGGGATGGTCACACAAAGAAGAAGCCTTTGTATTCAGCTAACATTAATTGAGAGACAGTGGTGGCCTGGTGGTAAGGTGCTGGATCACTGATACTAAGGTTGAGGGTTGAAGCCCCACTGTCAATGGTTGTCACTGCTGTTCAACCCCCCACCCTCCCCCCCCCCCCCCCCCCCGTTCAGCTAACTGGGTTATCAAAGGCCGGCCATGTCTCTCACTGTCTGTGGTGAGAGGTTCATTTAAAGGAGCCATTGCCGACTTTCATCAAGAGGAGTTGCATAGCCATCAGCATGTTTCTGCCCTGCGATGGCCTGGAGACTTATCCAGGGTGTACTCTGGGATGGGCACCAGCCTCCCCATAACCCTAATTAGGAGTAAGCGGTTCATAAAATGAATGAATGAAAACAAACTGATCGTGGAAGACAAAGCACATTGGTTACTCACTGGTGAATCCTTTAAGGATTACCTTTCATTGTCACCTTTAGAGTGTGGAATGTTTTCTTCTTCAAATTTTTTATGGGATGCGTTTTAATTTTTTTGTGAATGAACGCATGTTGTTGGCACAAATGAACCCATAATACTAGTGTGACTGCATCTACAAAGTTGTGAAATGCTTTGGAGGACCTGCAGTCCATCCAGATATGTTGTATATCATCATGTAGCTTATAAAGTTGCATATTATTTATAATTCAAATCAATCAGCTCTCTATTGACATACAGTGGTGCCTCGGTACTCGACCATAATTCGTTCCCGAGGGCTGGTCGAATTCCGATTTGGTCGAATTTCGAATCCGCTTTTCCCATTACAAAGAATGTAAATAGTCTTAATCTGTTCCATTGTCTTTTGAACAGAACTTAACGGTGCCGTAACTCATACCATAGGTCCGCAAATTAAGTGAAAAAATTATTGAATACAGTATACTATGTTATGGTCTGTGTTGTGAGAGACTGGTTTTGGTGGCTCTAGCTCTCTCTCTCTCTTTCTGCATGCTCGCACTGGAGAGAGGCGTGGCTGTCACACATGGGTGGAGTGCTAAGCACACACCTGATTCCACTTGGCAATCACCAGGCTTCTCTAACAGTGACTACCATTTCCCCGTGCTCTAGTGCCTTCCCAACAATAAAGCTCATCCGTTTTCATCACACTCTGTCTCCTGCATTTTTGGGTCCGGCTGAATGATCCTGGTGTCACAGAAGGGCTAGAAGATTCTGTGATGCCAGGAACATTCAGCTGGAGCCAAAAATGCAGGAGGCAGAGTGTGATGGAAACGGAGGAGCTTTATAATTCACAGGGAAGGCACTAGAGCATGGGAGAGAAGCCCGGTGATTACTAAGTGGAATCAGGTGTGTGTGCTTAGTACTCCACCGGCATGTGGCAGCCACGCCCCTCTCCAGCACGAGCATGCATAAAGACAGAGAGAGAGTTAGAGCCACCAAAACCAGAGTCTCTCACAAAAGAGACCATAACGCACTAAAATAAAAACCACATTACAGTTAAAACATAACAATAAAGATAAGAATCCTTTTGTGGTGGTTAGCAGTTGGCATATGTAAATGTTGGAAAGGGGAGAGAGGAGGAGGATCCTCTTCCATAACAGCTTCAGGTGAATCAGCCAGTGTTTTTTATTCTCTTGCTACTTACTCCCTTTGGCGTGGATGATTCTTCTTCAGGATGTCCCTTTCTTTTCTTGAAGAACATTTTTAACATGGCTTATTTCTGCCTTCTTTTCAAAACCTTACAAAAGTGGCTCATGACCTCATCGTTAAAGGTGTTCATAGCGCTACATAGTATCAACAACTTTCGGACTTCCGGAAAGCGTGCATTTCCCCTCCTTCTCGGTCTCGTTTTTTCTCGCGCTTTTTTTGCGTTCGACTTCTAGGACAAAAAAAAAACCCTGGATTTTTTTGGTCAAATTCCGATTTGTTTGACCTCTAAAGCGTTCGAGTACCGAGGTAGCACTGTAGTTCTAATTTATAGTATTTGATATATTTGGCATTTGCTCCACAGCAAACATTCTAGACACAAATTTGTACAAATATCAATGTAATGTCGATAGGTAACGATGTAGTGGGCATTGTAGTAGGTTGCATGTACAGTGAGGATTTGATAAATGCTTTCATATATGGCATGTAGTTTGACAAAGAAGTGAAGGCCTTCTCCGTATTAGTTCTAGCTTCTAGAGCCAGTTGTATTTGTAGAATTGATGCTAACTGAAGGTTGCCATATCTTCTCTTGTATTTCAGCTTATTTCAGAATGTCTCTTGTTTGTTAGTTATAGGGATGGGGATTGATTTTTGTATTAGAGGACTCAACAGAACAGCATGTAAGGGAAGAGGTGTAGCATGCTGGTTTTAATGATTCTTGGTGCTATGGTGCTGGTGGAGAAACAGGATGAGATAATGAAGAAGAGTCAGCATGAGCAGGCATGGCAAGCTGCAGGCAGTTCTCTATACCTGTGTAGTTTTTACATAACAGCCTTTGCTAGTCTTTATATCATAAGCTGAAGTCTATCAGGATGTTCTGTTTAACATAATCTTAATTCTGGATCTGGACCATATATATAGCTGTCTGTTGGGTTTTCACACCTGGGCCTAGTGGCTCATCAGGCCTGTGTTTATCCTCGGTTTCTGTAGCGCGAAGCGACCAGGATTTCAACTCCTCCTGGATGGGATGCTAGTAAAATATACTGGTACCCATTTATACTGCTGGGTGAACAGAGGCACACTTGTGGTTGAGACTTTGCCCAGGGGTCTTAGCACAGTGAGGGTCTCAGTGGGATTCGAACTCACAACCTCCTGATCATGAGCGCAGCACCCGAACCACTATGCCACTGGTCCCACTAAAATAAATAAATAAATATAAAAATATATATACATATAATTAAATACTAATATGTCTAATTCGTTCCAAGGCTCCAGTCTTCGGACTGGATAAACCCTGATAAAAGTACACCAATTTTGTATGAAATATGTGTTAAAAGTAAAATAAAATTATTTATTAAACCATTTTATTAACATATTTATTAATTAAACCATTATTAAACATTTTTATTAACACACACATACACACACATCTCTCTCTCTCTCTCTCTCTCTCTCTCTCTCTCTCTCGCGTGCGCGCGCGCACAAGACGTGGAATTCAAAGCGCATTCCCTGCTTAACAAATTCAACTTTAATTTGATTCCTTGAGGGATCGGGATGCCAGATAAGTTCACATGCACCCACATTTATTAAACATTTACTGAATTAAACAACTTAAAAAAACTAAAAACGAAAGTGTTATTCCCTCTCTCTCTCTCTGTCCCGCGCGCGCTGCGGGCCACGCCCACAAGACATGAATTCAAAGCGCATTCCCTGCTTGACCATTTACTGAATTAAAACAACTTTAAAAACTAACTAAAAACTATAGCGTTATTCCCTCTCTCTCTCTGTGTCTCTCTCGTGCGCGCACTGCGGGCCACGCCCACAAGACGTGAATTCAAAGCGCATTTCCTGCTTGACAAACTCAACTTTAATTTGATTCCTTGAGGGATCGGAATTCCAGATGAGCTCAAATGTGCCCACATTTATTCAACATTTACTGAATTAAACAACTTAAAAAACTAAACTAAAAACTCAAGCGTGAAGCTTCCTTCTGTCTCTATCTGGGAGGCCAGCGGGCGGGATGTTGAGAGACAGCCAATGATAAAGCAACTCGAGCGTTGGCGCGTTTGAATTTTGAATTTCTTTTCGTAAGAGGGGGTTGTTTCATATTTCGGGGACGGAAACTCAAGAAAATGTTTTTCGTAATCCGGGGATTTCGTACAAAAGGGTCTTCGTAAATTGGGGGCCGACTGTGTGTGTGTGTGTGTGTGTGTGTGTGTGTGTGTGTGTGTGTGCATATGTATAATATATATATATACACACACGCACATACATACATACATACAGTAATCCCCCGCCACTTCGCGTTTCCTACTACGCGTCCCCGCAATATCACGGATTTCCCATTGGGAAATTAAAGATTGCAGTACAGTATTCAAAGTTCACACGCAGTACTTTCAACTACGCTACCCAACATGCTGTGTTCTCCTGCTTGACTTGAGTGTTCTCTGATTGGCTGTGAATCCAGCAAGCTGATTGGTCAAGATTATATTTCTCAGCATCCAACACCATGGGGCTTCCTGTCTTTGTGTTCGAGCCGCATTGTTAGTTCATCTACGCTACGCACCAGCAGTTCTAAAGCCAAGCGCCTAAGTTTTTCTCTCTTTGTGCTCCTAAGTACTGTTGTATACGCTAAGGCCTCGAAAATGGCCCCAAAGCCCCCAGGAAGTGTTATGGTCTGTGCTAGTTGGTGGCGTTTATCCCTTTCTCTCTCTGCATGAGCTGGTGAGGGGCGTGGCGAGGGTCCGACGCTCCCGGCGTCACAGGAAGATCATCGAGTGAACTGAAAAAGAAAAGAAAAATGATGACAGTGAGAAAGTTAAGCTTCTCGATTTATTAAAAGAAGGGTGAAGGTTTGTGTCTGTGGCTCGCCATTACGTCATTAACGAGTCGACTGTGCGCTACATTAAGCAGTAGGAAGAGAAAATACGCATATCAGTCGGACCCAAAGATGCAGGAGACCAAGGATAAGACCAAGGAGGTCTTATCGTTGTAGATTACGGACTGCCATAAAAATAATGTGAGTTTGGACACTAACATGATACGAACTACTGTAAAGCAAAGGCTCTGGAGGCACTGACGAGCCCCAATCAAGCACCAGTGCCGCCAGTGATTCTCCTCATTGACGTGGCTGTGGATTTGTTATTTATAAGGTTTTTACAGTATTTATGTATATTTACTGTTATTATAAGGTGTACAATTTATTTATATATTAATACACGTTGCCTGTATGACATTAACATGCATAGAAAACTATAAAATTAACTTCTATATAAATTTTATATAATATATAGGTGGGTGGTTGTCCTTAAGAAGTGGCAGAAGTCATTTCGCCGTTTTTCGCATACCGTGGAGAGGGCTGGTCCCCATTAATCGCGAAATAAGGGGGATTACTGTATGTGTGTATGTGTGTGTGTATATATATATATATATATATATATATATATATATATATATATATATATACATATATATATATATATATATATATATATATATATACACATATATACACACACACAGAGATCCCTCGCTACTTCATGCTTCAATTAACGCGGCTTCAGTGCATCACGGTTTTTAAAAAATAAATAAATATTCATCGAATTAAAAAATAAGGAAATTAAGGAAGAATAGGTGGAAAAGTTAAGGAAAATGTCACAAAAACAAGGCAAAATATGCCCAACACCCCCACCCCAAAACCAACAATAACCCAAAATTTCCCATCAAAACTGGATACATTGTTGCACCTGTGTGTGCACATGTCTGCGCAGCCACGCCCCCCTCTGCTAGAGCCTAGTATAAAGTGTACCTCAGGATAATGTTAATCATATTTCATACTTATATTTATGATCTATCTTTCTGTAGATTTTATTCCATTTCAATTTCTACTTGTTCTTCAATCTAATTTCACTTTCACTTTTGACCTTGGATAGCTTTGTTGGTATCTCTGGATGTTTGCAAAACAAATGTTGGAGAGTGTTTGTGTCTATATTTTATTTACATCTCTTGTTATTATAAGCATTTATAGCATTGGATGTGTATACGTCAGTCGGGGATCCTACTTTGCGGATTTCGATGGTTGCGTGGGGATCTTGGTCCCAATTAAACACGGTAAGTGAGGGATCCCTGTGTGTGTGTATGTATGTATGCATAGTGCATTCATTACACTTGTGAACAAAAAAAACTTGGCTGTTTGATTCGACATGAAAGAGAAACTGAAAGCTGAGCATTTTTTCTCTGTTGTGATCCTGGGTAATTGTAGTAATTGAGAGGGAAAATAGTGAGGATTGTGTAGCGCTTGTTATATTTCTTTTTCTTCTTGGCTGCCTGAGGGAAGTTAAAAATAGAGCTTGGCATGGACATAACCCCAGCAAATGAAACGGAACAGCTGTGATGAAACTGTGTCGTGTTCAAGCACTCTGGGTTACATGACCAGTTCTCTGACATTCCTTCACACTGCAACCCCTATTTTCCTCACAGCACAAAGATTAGACAGTTGTATTTCATACCCATGTTTTATGTAGATATGGTTAGTGTAGAGGTGACCATCATAGTTTACATGGACTCCTTGATGCCCCATGTGTTGTTCTTGGTAAATCTGGAAAGGATGTAACTGACTCGTTCCTGTATAGGAGCGAACACCAAACACTCCTTCACAAAGTGTATGTTGTTGCAAGCCAAGCAGCTCTTGTGATGCTCAGAGACGCTGCATGGGTAGCGGCTCGGAAAATGTGCCAAGCCTAACGTGTCTTGGAGGAACATTGTGCCCTGGTAGTGTTGTCACACAGTATGGGGACAGAATAGAGAATAGATGTGAAAAAACATTCTGTAAAATAGTCAAGCACTTCACCAGTTTGCACATCACCACCTGTGAATAAATTAACAAACAAAACAAATAAAGGCTAAATGACCAGAATGTAATTAGTGGGATAAACAATGGAAAGGTCAAAAAACAAGGTCAGTCCACATTTTCTCTACTCATTAATGAAGGTCTATGTGAGAGAGAGAGAGAGAGAGAGTGAGAGAGTGAGAGTGAGAGAGAGAGAGAGAGAGAGAGAGAGAAAGTGAGGAGAGAGAGAGAGAAAGTGAGGAGAAAGACTGGGGCAGAGAGAGGGGAGGGGAGAGAGAGAGAGTGAGAGAGAGAGAGAGAGACAAAGGGACTGATAGACACTGAGACAGAGAGAGACTGAGAGATAGAGAAACAGAGAAAGAGAGGAGAGAGACTGGGACAGAGTGAGAGACTGAGACTGGGCCAAAGTGAGAGACTGGGAGAGAAAGAGAGAGACAGAGATATAGAAAGGGAGAAAGAAAGAGAGGAGAGACTGGGACAGAGAGAGAGAGCAAGACAAAGGGACTGATAGCCACTGAGACAGAGAGAGACTGAGAGATAAAGAAACTGAGAAAGAGAGGAGAGAGACTGGGATAGAGTGAGAGACTGAGAGTGGGACAGAGAGAAAGCATGAGACTGGGAGAGAGAGAGAGAGAGAGACTGAGAGATAGAGAAAGGGAGAAACAAAGAGAGGAGAGAGACTGGGACAGAGTGAGACACTGAGACTGGGACCAGAGTGAGAGACTGAGACTGGGACCAGAGTGAGAGACTGAGACTGGGACCAGAGTGAGAGACTGAGACTGGGACAGAGTGAAAGAATGAGACTGGGGCAGAGAGAGAGACAAAGAGCCTGAGAGACACTGAGACAGAGATGGAGAAATGGCGAAAGAAAGAGAGGAGAGAGACTGGGACAGAGTGAGAGACTGAGACTGGGACAGAGTGAGAGACTGAGACTGGGACAGAGTGAGAGACTGGGACAGAGTGAGAGACTGAGACAGAGAGAAAGAATGAGAGGAGAGAGAGAGAGAGAGAGAGAGAGATAGAAGGAGGGGGAGGGAGAGAGAGACTCCTGGGCTGTTTGTTTGTGGAGGGAAAAGGGCCAGAGAGCAGATAAAGGCTTTGACATCACAGGCGTAAAAATAGCAGATGGAGTATCCCATTGCATGCTGCTCCTAAACCCTTCTCTACGAGCTGCTCAGGGCAAGTAGAAATTGTTTCTTGTTTGCATTGTCCTGGATCAGTCTATGCATAAATAATTCAATATTTCATCCACACAGCAGAGCATCCACAGCCATCTATATTCTGAGAACACTTTTTACTACTGCAGTCTTTCCTGTCAGGTATTGTGTTTGTTGCAATTTCCACGCAGCAGCCCTGTGTTGTGAACATGATAAATGCCTATTGACTGAGCAGCACAATGACTTTCATAAAGGAGATTAAATTAGTCTCAGAAAACCCCAAAGTGCTTTACTGTGAATTCCTCTGGTTTTTACATGGCGTGGTCAGTATATCAATAAATTATCCTATTACAATATGACTATTCATTTTACCAGTTGATTTAATATTGTGTCCCAATTTAGTAAAACTGTTGTATCATCTTTCCTCCAAAAAAAAGAACAGGTAGCTGCACTGATGGAACATATCAGTGAAGAATCTGTATCATGTAGTATGAAATTGACTTTCATAAATATTACATCAGTAATATTACAGGTCCTGGTGTAAGTAGTATTGAGGGATAGAGGAGCAGTAAGCACCTGAAAAGTTCATCATGTTTGACACTGATATTTTCATATTTTTTGTCCATCATTACCAAAGGTATCAGTAATCTTTGTGCTGACTGTATTTTATGAGCTCTATCTGTACAATTCTTGGTTTTGTCTTTTTTTAGACAAGATCTGGACAGTCACAGCACATCATTACACCTACCTGGGGATGTTGTGATTACACTTTATTAGTGCAAGTGAAAAGGAAAAAACATAAAGACTTCAAATTAGATCTGCTTCATTCACACTTAACTATCATTCAATGTTTCAGTTAGTGCTGTATTTACAGCCTGACGGGGAATTTAGCTGATTTAACTATAATTTCATGCTTCTCTCTTTGTTGAAAAGGCTTTTTGGAAGTTGGTGAGTTAATTAGGGGATATGCTTTATAAATATAGGTTATTGAAGAGTTTGTGGATGTAACTTATATCACATGTTGTAGAACACTTGCTAACTTTACATAATTGTGTTTCAAATAGGGTTGGTCGAGTATGAGACTTGGGTGGCACCATAGCTTAGTGGTTAACATGTCCATCTCACAACAAGAAGGTCCTGGATTTGCATCTCGAGCTCGGCGAGGTTGTTTGTATGCGGAGTTTGCATGCTATCCACTTTGTTTTGTGTGAGTTTCCTGCAGGTACTGATTTCCTTTTTTGTTGTCGCTGTGATGGATCGCCTGTTTAAGGGTGTACCTTGCTTTTCTCCCTTAATGGGTTCCAGGAGAACCGAATAAAAATAAGCAGTTCAGCAGATGGACAGCCTGATTTAAAAAAATAAAAGTAGACATGGTCTGTGCAGAAGAATGTGACTCATTTATTATTATTATTATTATTATTATAATACATTGTCTGGCTAAAACAATCGCCACATGGATTTAACTAAGCAGACCGGTAAGAACCTTCTAATGATAATTAACTGCATAATGTTTCAGCTGGCAACAAGTTCTTGAACCCTAATGCAGTGAGTTGCTTTTCATTTTTTTTAAAAATCGTATAGGAAGACATCATGTGGTCATGGAAATAAAACAAAGAAAATAAAACAACTAAGGAGATTGCTGTATCTCTCGAAATTGGGTTAAGAATCACACAAAACAATGCAAAGGCAACTCTGGGAGCTAGGATATCTGTGTAGCATTTAGAAAATCACTTGTTAGTAGGGCGGGCTGTTATGGGTCAAAATTAAAGTGTACTCAATTTATGATTTCAGATTTTTTTATTTTTTGTGAGCAAAGACATGGTTCAAATACATTTTATTTTTACTATATCAATACAGAAAATAATCAATAGAAATTTCTGAATTGGTTTGGAACTGGAATTCTGAGTGCTGCTGAGTAACTTCACTTTCCCTTTCAGGATTATTAAAATTGTGCCTACTAGGGGAAAAATGGCTTGAATATCCAAAAGAAAGACTTTTATTTTTTGTTTTATTTAAAGTCTTTGTATTGGCATTTAAATTCAGACAATTGTTATAAATATGACTATCAAAAATAAACGCCGCCCCCCACAACACTGCTCTTACAGAGGAGTCCCATCCCAGAACCACTGTGCCCTAAAAAACAAACAAAATACAGTCTAAAATAACTTGCATTACATAAAACAAAATATACTTGTTTAATGCCCACATCACAACTAGCAAATTGCACAATAAACCTATAATAGTAAGAATAAAAGAATGGTGATTAAAAAAAAAAAACACAAGTCAAATTAAATTAAAGCACAATATGGGGTCAGTTCTACTAGATTAATGTCCAATTTTTCAATATGAGTTAGAAATGATAATATAAAATTCTTTGGCACAGCCTCTCGTGGAATAATGAAATTTCACCATTGTTACATAATGTAGAAGGTCTTTAATCCATAAATTAAAGATCGGACGAGATTTCACCTTCCATTTACGCAATTTCAGTCGCCGAAAGATACAAAGGTTATCATATTTCTTGGTTGACGACTAAGCTGTATTTCCAGTGGAGTTACTCCAAACACTGCAGTAATGGCAGAAGTTTCTAAAAGTACTTCCAAAACATCTGAGGTTTTGAATATTAATTGCCAGAAATTGTTCAGTTTTGCAATCACAAAACATGTCAAAAAGAGGTTGGGGCTTGTCTGCATCAGTCACTTATAGGATCAACATCTGGCTAGCTTTGTTTTAGACCACTGGAGGCTCGAGTCTAGGGTTCTAAATTATACAAGTCAAAAAGGGGGAAGACCATCCCAATAGATCCTTTCAAATGTGGGCTGATTGTTAGAATGTTATCCAAAGTAGAACTAGAGGCTTTGATGGGAAATTGGTAGAAATAGTAGATATGTAGTTATCTAAAGAAATCGGAGCAGGGGATATTGTATTTTGGCATCAGCTGATCAAAGGAAACAAAAATATTATCGAAAAGTCATTTGTGGAGATATACCCCTTTTAGCCTAAATGTTGACCCCGTCGATAATTGATGGTGTAAATAAATCAGTTTTAATTATGGGGGCATACATTGAGAGACCATTCAGTGAGTTGAATTGTGTAATTCACAGGTGTCAAACTCGGGGCCCGTGTGCCAAACCCGGCCCACCAACTCATTTTATGCAGCCCGTATGAGTTTTTAAAGATGATTATCGTACAGCATTTGCATCAACTATTACCATGAAACCTAATTCATCATCCTTTCCATCCATATTATTTTACACTAGGTGGCAGCAGTAGCCTTTGTCAAGTAAAAAGCTAGTCATTCATGACTCAAAAAAGATTGCATGCTTGTTTATTGCTGTTAAGTTTTGTCAGAAAATGTGAGTAAAAAGGAAGAGGTCAAATTTCTAAACATATTATTTTGCAATGAATTTCATGGTTGATTTTTAAAACAGATGTTGAGTGATTTATTTGGCCCTTGATCACCTTTAAATTTAGTGTAGTGGCCCTCAGTGAAAATGAGTTTGACACCCCTGGTCTAAGCTGTGCCCAAATTTTTAATGAATGTTTTAGTATAGGATTTGAACTTTATCTCGAAATTGTTTCAAGAAGAGGAAATGTTGCACATAGGGAGGTGGGGCCATGGGATAAATTCTCCAATTTCAGCCATTTAGGGACGACAGTGTAAAGGGATAAAGGCAGTATGCTCCAACGATCTAAATCTCTTTTCAAGTGAGATAGTAATGAGGGAAATTAGCTTTAAAAAAGATCTTAAGGATTAAGAGTATCCCAAATTTCTAAGTACAGTCGGCCCTCTACTTACGAAAAATTCAAGTTACGAAAAACATTTTCCTAAATTTTCACCCTCTGTATACGAAACAACCTCTTCATACGAAAGCACCAAATGCGCCATTCAAAAATTCAAACAAGCCATTCAAAAATTCAAACACTGAGCGAGTTGCTCTCTCATTGGCTGTCTCCAAACATCCTGCCCCGCTGGCCTCCCATTGCCCAGGAAGGAGCTGAATCTCCATAGTACTATACCCATAAGCTTGTTTGTCACATGCGTAAAGGAGAGATGTACTGTTGGTTCGTGAGTTTTGAGAGTACTCATTGCAGCTTATTTGAGGAGGCCCGGATTAGCCACGCCCTGTCTCAAAGGCTCCGCCTTCGGCCACGAAGCATTTTTGTGCATGGAAGTGGGCGGCACCACAAGACCTCGTAAGGAAGCAAGTTAATATTGAATCCGGACCTCATCTTTCAAACAGGTAATTCCGCTTTAAATACAACACCCCGTCTCAAAAGCTGTCGGCTGTGCACGGCGTGTGGGTGGAGCCCGCGTTCAGTAGAACACGCACTTCGAGAGAGAGAGAAAGAGACAGTGTTTTCGTGTGTGTGTGTGTGTGTATGTGCGTTAATAAAAAATGTTTAATAATGATTTAATTAATAAATATGTTAATAAAATGGTTTAATATGTGAATAAAATGTTTAAATTGTTTAATAATTTTCTTTTACTTTTAACACATATTTCATACAAAATTTGGTGTCCTTTTATAATTTTTAAAGGGTTTATGGGGTAGTCTTGGGAGCCTTGGAACGAATCACGTGTTTTTTACATGTAAAATTCACCTCTACTTAAGAAAACTCCAGGTTCCGAAAAAGGCTCTGGAATGGATTAATTTCGTAAGTAGCGGGCTGACTGTACATGTGTACCTTGACTTAAGTTGTTTCGAGTGAAGTCATTCTCGATTACACATCGGTTTTCAAAAAAAATCTGGTTGGGCCGGTGGCATAGTGGTTAGGGTGCTGCGCCCATGATCAGGAGGTTGTATATTCAAATCCCAGTTAGACGCCCACTGTGCTAAGACCCCTGGGCAAGGGTTTCAACCACAAGTGTGCCTCTGTTCACCCAGCAGTATAAATAGGTACCAGTAAAAAAATATACTGGGAAGGTGACCTGCAATGGACTAGCGTCCCATCCAGGAGGAGTTGAACTCCTGGTTGCTTCATGCCATGGAAACCGGGATAAGCACCGGCCTGATGAGCCATTAGGGTCTGGCGTAAAAAGCCCAAAGGACTTTTTCAAAAAAAAAAAAGGAAAACTTTAAAAAGTTTTTAAATTAGCGCAGTTATTCTCAATTTTTTTATTTGATGCCCCCTTTAGGAAGGAAAAAAAATTCACGCCTCCTCAGTGCCCTGCACGAGACTATAAATAGTATTATTTGTCCATAAAATTATGAATACACATCTGCATAACATTGTATCTTTATTAACATTAAAGAGGAAAAAAACCCCCACTTGATTCTAGTAGTTTGGCAAAAAAAGCATGTTCACCAGGGTCATATGCACTCCCCGTGGCATCATACCTGGGCGCGCCCCAGTATATGAGAAGCACTGAATTAGTGGAAGCCCCGACAAATTATACACATGCATCATCACATTACTGGCACGTGATTGACATTTAGCCAATGGCTGAGAGCTTTTGTTTCTCTTTCCTGCTGATTGGTTGCAGATGATGTGTACATTTCTTTTTTTTTTCTCCTTCATGCACGTTATCAACGTGATTGCTTGAATTGGGAATTCAAGTTTGTTCGTGTGTTTTTAATTTATTTAAGTCCTATGATGCCACTCAAACGCCCCTGCGTCTTCTCTAGCTTCTGGTAAGGAGCCTAAGCGCTTTATTTATTCATAAATATTATCACAGTACATTAAAATTAAAGTTTTTAATTAATCATTACATTTTACTGCATTATTACTGTAATAATGAGTAAGACTGTTTATAGAATGTATTTAACAAGCATATTTTAGCGTATGTAATATCATACAGGTTTTAAAACCGCATCAATGGTGGACTTCCGGGATCCGCAGGTGGGGGAGGAACGTAACTCTCGTAAATAACGTGCGCATGCGCGCGTGTGTGTGTGCATGAGTGTGTGTGTGTGCGTGTGTGTGCGTGCGTGCGTGTGTTGACAATGTCTTCTTAGTAGAGTTATAATCTTTCAAATGTTTATGCAAGGTTAAAAGCTTGAGCCAAAAAATAAAGTCGCAATGAGCACACGCAAAAAACTCATGAAACAACAGTAACTCTGTCTTTTTACGCGTGTTAGAACTCCGTGACGAACAATGGGTTGAAGGCACACGAAAGCATCATGGGTATTATGGAGATGCAGCTCCCTCCTAGCCAATGGGAGGGAACTGCGTCATGGGTATTATGAAGATGCAGCTCCCTCCTAGCCAATGGGAGGCCAGTGGGGCGGGATGTTGGGAGATAGCCAATGGGAGACCAGCGGGGTGGAATGTTGGGAGATAGCCATTGGGAGAGCAACTTGCGCATTGTTTGAATTTTTGAGATGGCGCGTTTCGTAACATGAATTTGTTTTGTATCCAGAGATGGAAATTTTTAGGTAAATGTGTTTCATAACCTGGATCTTTCGTTTGTTGGTCTTTCGGAAGGTGAGGTACCACTGTATTTAAATTCAGATTTGCTTACTTTGAAGGGAAATGAATCATAGATTTTTCTACAGGATTTACATGGATAAGTTCACTTTTTGTAGGTTAATTTTATACCCCGATATAAACTTTTAGTAGACTGAATGTTTTTTGGAGGCTCATTACTGGGTCAGACAGAAATAAAAGCATGTCGTCTGCATAAAGGAACACTATGTTCTGTACCATTTCTCTCCATTCCACACCAATGTTTGTATCATCACTAAGTGGAGTGATTGCTAATGGTTCAATTGCAACAGCAAATAAAATGATGAACAGAGATGGCTGGCGGGCTGTCAAATAGAGATAACTCCCCGTTCTATCTCTAATAGGTCATTGTGATGCAGTGGACAAACGTTGCAGTGGTTGTGATGTCAGGTCGTCGTGACACCCAGTGCGGTGGCCTTCAGGTCGCCTATGGCTACTGAGAGGGTGGCCTACTGTGAAATGCATGCTCACTGTGATGCCGGAAAGAGTGCACATAAGAGAGGAGGGCCCCATCGAACACTAGACAACCGAGCCATTACTAACCCCTGTGTACACCTCCCTGAATAAACTGCTATGTCAGAGTTTGCCTCAGTTGCATGACTCCAACTATCCATCCGCCAGTCCGTCACATCTTAATCATAACTGTATTCATAATAATTATCAACCGAACTGGTCTGTTGGAACACCAACTGGGAAAGGGGAAAACAACAATGAAAAACAATCTAAAAAAACCACACCCTGCATAGCGGCCTCATAGCATAAATGTACCACTCACCTCAAACTTTGCATTCATTGTACCAGTCAGTCTTTAGCTGCTGTATGTAGCATTTTGGTTTTCACATAAGCCAGTGCTTTCTCTGGGCTCTAAAAATATCTCTCAGTATCATTATGTGAGATGGGGAATTTTGCTGGGTATAAAAATTCCATAGCAAATATCATTCCGTCCACGATGCAGATGCTTGACCTCTGTGAATGCAGATCTGGCTTATGTGACACTTGGTGGATATTCCATCCGGGAAAATGGATATAGAGGCTCCATTAAAATGGTGAGGACCGAATTCCCTAGCGCAGTGATGGATTTCAACACAGTCTTGAAAATAATGTAACTCACCATAATAGCACAAGGCTTATAATCTGCCCGTCTCCTCCATTAATTGGACAGCTTTGTGATCTATTGATCAAAACAGTTTTATCCATATTCAAAACTTCCTGCAAGTCTCGAGACTGCAGCCGACGTACGTGAACCCGAGGTCTCCAGAACAGTCTCTCATCCTTCCAAGTCGAGACATTTTTTCTTCATAGGCTAGTTATATCTTTCTCAAGCTTGCCAACCTTAAATTGTAGGGAGGAATTGCTTTGCGAGCACACTAATAAACCCTGCTCCATTTCGAATATAGTTCCTTTCACCGTTTCCACATTAGAACAACTTGCAGCATGATTGTTTTCCACCTCAACTTTAACAGCCTGTAGTTCGGATTTAATAGACTCAAATTCTTCAGGAAGTAAGGGCTTTAATTCCGTCCTGTACAGTTCAGCAATTTTTTTTTAATTTAATTTTTATTTTTTTTATTTTATTTTTTTCCCCAGTGACGTGAGAATTTCGACTTTTAAGTTCAGAGTCTCTGATTGATTGCTGTTGCTTCATCTCTTAGGAGGACTGTTGGTTTAGGCCCAGCAGTGGCAGAGCCTCCAGTGAACTTACACTTTTGCAAAATATTGGCCATTTGCTTCGTGGTATCAAAACTTAATTTAATAAAAAGTTAAAGTAAGTACTTCGAAACAAGGGTTCCTAGCCTTTGGACGCTTCGAAGAGAATTTACAGAACTTTTATAATAAATTTCAGCAGCGCATGTAACGGGTGTGACTTACTCTATTGGCTGATGATAGTGACCAAAGAAAGACTTTTCTAAACAAAATACATTTATAATAATAAGACATGAGGTGCTTTTGTAATTTAATTGATTTTTGCTGCTGATTAAGTGTCATCTGTCCATTAAAAAAAAAAAAAAAAATTTTTTAACTGCTTAATCCTAATTTGGATCAGAGAATCTCAGCTGAGTCTGGGTGAGGGCAGAGTACACCCTGGAGAGCTCAGGCTAATTAAGTGTTTTTATTTATTAATTTATTTGTTTATTCAGCGAGCTAGGAAAGATTGAGGTATGGCCAGTTTTATGTGTATTGTACAGATGGGGTGGGACGCAACTGTAATTTCTTTTCTCTGCTATTTTCTGGTGCCTTTTCTTTTCCGGCGAGGGTTTGGAGGTGTCCTGATCTTAACCCTATTGAAAGTCTTCGTGATGTGTTGGATTCAATATTTTCATCGTAACTTTTTTTATGTAATTTTTTTCTATTGGACAGCATGTTTTATTTATTTATTTTCGTGAGAGGATGCCAGAGGAATGGAGAAGTGTGCTGGTGCCCATTTTTAAGAACAAGGTAGTGAAGAGTTGTGGCAACTACAGAGGGATAAAGTTAATGAGCCATACGATGAAGTTATGGGAAAGAATAGTGGAAGCTAGACTAAGGGCAGAGGTCAGCATTTGTGAACAACAGTTTGGTTTCATGCCAAGAAACAGCACCACAGATGCAGTGTTTGCTTTGATGATATTAATAGAGAAGTACAGAGAAGGTCAGAAGGAGCTGCATTGTGCCTTTGTGGATCTGGAGAAAGCATATGACAGGGTGCCGAGAGAGGAACTGTGGTACTGCATGAGAAAGTCTGGAGTGGCAGAGAAGTATGTTAGAGTGGTGCAGGACATGTATGAGAGATGTAAGACAGTGGTGAGGTGTGCTGTCGGTGTGACGGAAGGTGGAGGTGGGACTGCATCAAGGGTCAGCTCTGAGTCCCTTCTTGTTTGCTATGGTGATGGACAGGCTGACAGACGAGGTTAGACAAGAATCCCCATGGACTATGATGTTTGCAGATGACATCGTGATCTGCAGTGAGAGCAAAGAACAAGTGCAGGGGAAATCTAGAGAGGTGGAGGTATGCCCTGGAAAGGAGAGGAATGAAGGTTAGCCTCAGTAAGACAGAATACATGTGCATGAATGCCAAGGACCCAACAGGAACGGTGAGGTTACAGGGAGCAGAGATAAAGAAGGTGGGGGATTTTAAGTACTTAGGGCTCAACAATCCAGAGCAATGGAGAGTGTGGAAAAGAGGTGAAGAAGCGTGTGCAGGCTGGTTGGAATGGTTGGAGAAAAGTGTGATAGGAAGGTATCGGCAGGAATGAAAGGAAACGTGTACAAGACGGTGTTGAGGCCAGCGATGTTGTATGGTTTAGAAACAGTGGCCCTGGGGAAAAGATGGGAGGCAGAGCTGGAAGTACCAGAGATGAAAATGTTGAGGTTCTCTTTGGGAGTAACAAGGATGGATAGGATCAGGAATGAGCACATCAGAGGGACAGCACATGTAAGACGTTTTGGAGACAAAGTCAGAGAGGCCAGATTGAGATGGTTTGGACATGTACAGAGGAGGGATAGTGAGTATATTGGTAGTAAGATGCTGACGTTGGAACTACCAGGCAGAAGGCCTAGAGGAAGACCAAAGAGATGAGTCATGGACGTGGTGAAGGAGGACATGAAGGCAGTTGGTGTAAGAGAAGAAGATGCAGAGGATAGGGTGAGATGGAGGCAGATGATTCGCTGTGGTGACCCCTGAAAAGAAAAGCCGAAAGGAAAAGAAGAAGATTTCCGTGTGTCAGTGGTCACCCGCACGCCACTCACTCACTGTTTTAGTATACACTACACAGGAACATAACAAAAAGAACTAGGATATTTATGGTACATTTAATTTTTTTTTTAAAGTATATCACTTGTCAGACATAAATGAGCTTTTGAAACATTCAGAGTTCGAAAATGGCTTTATTATTTTACTGTAAAATAATGGTCATATTCTGCAGCTTTCTTTGTGCTCCATTTTGTTGAATTTCAGAATCAATGATGGTAGTTGAATCAGCATGACAGAAACTTATGGTTTGCCATGGTAACTTGGAACCATAAAAGTCTATTTTTAGTGCGCTTTTCTCATGCTGCGGGGATGCTTTCCTTCAGCACGGACAAGGAAGTTGGTCAAGGTTGATGAGAAGATACATAGAGCCAAATACAGGGTACTCTCTAAAGAACCCCTGTTAAAGTATTTAGTGAGACTTGGGTGGCGATTCACTTTCCCGCAGGACAACAACCTAAACATGCAGTCAGAGAGCTACAGTGGAATGGTTTAAATCATAAATTCATATTGATCATTAAATCACATCCATGTGTTAAAATGGTGCAGTAAAAAATCGAGACCTAAAATCCAATTGGGAATCTGTTGCAGGGCTTAAAAATTGCGGTACATAGACTCTCTACAGCCAATCTGACTAAGCTTGAGCTTTTTTGCAAAGAAAAATGGGCAAAAATGTCAGTGTCTCTATGTGCAAAGCTGGTAGAGATATGCATCTAAACACTTGCGTCTGTAATTGCAGCAGATGGTTCTACAAAGTATTGACTGAGGGAGGCAAAATAAATGTACACCACACTTTTCAGATTTATTTCTTGATAAAAAAAACATTTTGAAAACCATGCATCAGTTTTCTTCCACGTCACAATTATGTGCTACTTTGTGTTAGTCTATCACATAAAATTCCAATAAAATACATTATCGTTTGTGGTGGTATGTGGAGGAGTCAATAAGTTTATAGTACAGGATATTCAGTCAGGTGTAACATAGGATTTCTCAAAATATCCAGACAACACTCCATCTTATTAGTTTAAACATATCAACTTTGCTTAAATGTCTCTGCGGATCACACAAATAAACTTGACAAGTAAAGAAGGAAAACCAAAATTTGAAGTTTATGGCAGTAATAACGTTTCTTACAAAAGAGTGATAAAGTGCCAAAGAAATTCACTGCTGACTTTTTGAGGTGTGTAGTAATGTTTCTGCCTGTTCAACAGTTACCGGCAGTCCTACAGTCAAGCTGTGAGATTTCCCATGGGAATCTTTGCACAATAATCCATGAACAGCTAGAGATATCGGCAGTATCCGCAAAATGGGTCTCCAGAAATGTTAATGTACAGGATTGGTCCTAAAGGCTTCAGTCGTGCCAGGAGGTCTCATCTTTGGGACCCAGAAAACAAAAGAGTCCATGCAATAGAAGTACCCTGGATCACCTCCGCCAAAGAAATTCTGAACCTGACCATCAACTGGCAAAGACTTGGTCCCTGTGATTTTAAATTTGTATTGCAAATTTTGTCTAAAATAACTGGAAGCTTCATCACTAGGGTTAATAATGCAGATTTAATGAAGCAGCTGATTGCTGCTCGTAAAAGAAAAACGAGGGAAAGGTTTGCACAAAGGTGTAGTGCTCTTTTACAATGCTCTGTATACAACTCACGAATTGCACAAGCTGCTATTAGCGAATTTAAACCGAATCTCCCGTGCCACAGTCCAGATGTGGCCTCCAGTGATTATTACGTGTTTGAAGATTTGAATTCCCATTTACGTGGAACAAAATTTCCTAATGATGATGAGTTCAAGGCTGCCACAGAGGCATGGTTTGAGAACAATGTTTTCAAGGAATAGACAGTTGAAGGAAAAGCGAGCAAGGTGCATTGAAGTAAATGAGAACTACCGGTATTTTAAAAAGTAATAGTACAATGCATGGTCTGCTGCAGCAATATGTACCTTGTTCTATGAATGTTTTGACCTCCCTTCATACCATGAAATCAAGTGGAAAATTCAAGGGATATAAATACTTTTGCAAGCTAATATGTACATACATATTGTTGTTGTTGTATGTCCTTCGAGGTCGAAGATGGCGGTAACTTAATAGCAGATCGATGATCTGCAGTATGGGTGGAGTCATGACTTGCGCTTGACTTGGATTTGAGTGAGGGAGAGTTGCGCAGATCGTCGGCCTCGCTCTCGTCCCGGTCTATCCGAGTCCGGTGGCACAACATAGTCGAGATGTCTGGAGATAGTTCAGCAGGCGGTGGCTGGCCAGAAGTGTCCTGTGTGTCGCACTGTGCCCTGGTTGCACTCCACGACACTTTGCTGGGTCCGCCTTGTCCGCTGAACCAATTTAATGGTCTCTTCCGCACAATCAGCCGGACTCAGTCTTCACACGTGTAGGTAGACAGGTCCTACTCTTACCAACTGTCTTGTGGCATGCACACATGACAGTGGAGACTTATGGTGGCTGGGACACCTAACCCCATCACAGGTCCAAAAGACCTGCCCACTGCCCATTTACTTACATACATAGATACATACATACACACATACCTAATAAACGTCAAGCTACAGGCTCAGTTTATGTAACTAAATTGAATACAGTTTTGTGATGTACACCTTGCCTTTGGTGCATAATTATTGGAAGATAGCAGAAGAATAAGTGTTCTCTGTTGTACAGTTTATTTAAAACAAAAGGAAATTATTTTTAGATATCACACAGCCATACAAAGTACTAATGTTACATGATGAAATACCAGGAGATCACTGAGGAGGGGCATCACCTCTAAATCAATACTGTTCTGTCTGTGCTCATGTTGGGCACAGCACACGGGGATAATGCTGATGAGATTGTGACTATTTTCATCTCTGTTTTAATCTTTGTCAGCAGACTGCATTCGGAGGGTTTGGTTACTGTACATTCTAAAGAAACACTATCCATTGAGCATCGAAAAGCACTCGGTTTATCTCCACTGTTTTTGACGTACGTAATTAGCAGTACAGCAGCTGCCTTCTTGGCTCATTATTCTGGAATATGATCTTGTTTCAGCAGAAACTGCCCATACACTACATTTGTGCCTATTTGCTGGGTCAGGGTTTGTGTTTGGATATGTGCACATGCAGTAAGAATTGCAGCATCTGGAGCGGCCTCGTCTGGAAATATTTCTTTCTATGTCATGGAACACCAGACCTGCTGTTATTTAGTACTTATTTGCAAAACTACTGGGAAAAAAAATCAGTCATAACCTCGAATAAAGTGCCTTTTAAATGGCATTTGTATCTGAAATTCAGTACAGCTATTCATCTCCTTACTTGTAATAATTAATTATGGTCTGGGAGGTCTGAAGGACAGCAAAGGGCTCTATAACCCACTCACACGCACCTCAGAAATGCTGCACTGCTGCCACATTCAGCAGGCAAGCAGCACGTGTACCACAGTAAAATCCGAACACTATTAACATGCCGATGATTGCAGACCCTTAATGTGAGTCACTCTGATGTCTTACACTAAAGCATAATGTTGGCTGAGATTCTTACATAGACATCTTACGCTTCATCTGCCAAGTGTTTTAAAACAAACCCCATCCGTAATTATCTTTAGTTAATGTTGGGTGTTGTTTGAACATGATAACAATCTGTGGGCTGTATTTTTTATTTGTTAGTTAGTTGTGAGAATAGTTGGGAGAATCAATTTTATTAAATGTCCTGAGAAAAAGATGATGCTTTCCTGTGTTGCTACTAATCATGAGGATGATCTAAAAATGAAAGTGTGTGGGGTTTTTTGCAGTGCAAATTAAGTGATAAGATTGCACTCTGAAATGCATCATTAGTGGCACTAATATGGACAAACTTAAAAAGCCAGCATTTTGTCAGTTAAAAATAGCTCACAACTCCATCTACTCATTTAAAAATAATCCTGAACGTCAATTCAAGGCCTTCGCTGACACAGAGTCAACAGTTTGGTACATCTCAAGTCATAAAGATTTTATATGTTTAAAAAAGAGCATGAAAAACCACCTGATGAAAAAATTTTGCAACCCTGTCTACCTCCTCCCTTGCTTACTTTAAATACAGTGATACCTCTGCTCACGAACATAATTGGTTCCCAGAAAGTGTGTGTAAGGCGAAAAGTTCGTCTTCCGAACATTTATTTCCCATAAGAAACCATTAAAATGAGAATAATCCGTTCCCAGGTCCCCATAAAACATAATTTTCTACTAAATAAGCCTTAAAACTACACAAAAATATACCTTATTTTATGTATAATAAATGTGCTATTGTATTGTAATTAAAGAAATAAACTGTACTGTATAATAAAGTGGTTTTATTTACCTTTGTGATGGTAGTTGATGGCTTGATGGAATGGAGTGGGAGGAGGAGGGAGGGAGGGAGGGAGGGACTTACTGTTTGGAAGGAGAGTTTGTAAACGCCTACTGTTTGGAAACACCCTTAGCCACACACACACCCTTAATAGCTTCCTTGTTCTTAAGGATGGGAGCAATGGTAGACTTAGCGTACTGGTACTGGGACGCTAAGTCACACAAACGCACACCTCGTTCGTGTTTTTCAATGATCTCCGCCTGTGGTGGGGTCTTTTTCGGCCCCATAATAGCAAAAGTACACTCAATATGGTCCAAAATGTCTATCAAACACAAACCACTTCCGCACTCAAAGAAAGGGGGTGACGAACTGGGACGCCGTGAGCGTGCGTCAGCTTCTCGTGGCCGCCACCGTGGCGCTGTTCGACCGCGTGGTTTGGTTCGTCCGCCGAAAACTAGTTCGTCAGCAGAGACTATATGCTCGCGAATTTAATGTTCTTGAGGCGAAAAGTTCGTGACCTTAAGCGCTCGTCAGCGGAGGTTTTACTGTATATTCTAACCGCAACTTATCAATTACAGTTCACATGGAGTCCCACCCTGCACCATCTTAACCTCTTGCCACCTTGTTTTAGACTTTTTTTCACCAATATTGTGGTTTGATTGAGTTCTTTACTTGCTTTAGCATTTACTACTCCTGATATTTTTTCTGTACTTATTTTCTCTACAGAATTTACAGTTTGATATTTGACAACACCTTCCCTATTGTATTGAAACATGCATTTTTCATATTGGATGCAACATTCATCACCTCTGTACCTTTTTATATTCTAACATAGGCACCAACATAAAAACAAAGTCACCAGCTGATTTAAATCAGGTTACTCCAGTTTCCTCTCAGTACAAAGACATGCACATGAGGCTAATTGGCTGCTCTAGATTGCCCCAAGTGTAAATGTGATTGTGAATGGTTGTGTGTGTTGCCCTGCAATACTCTAGCAGTTTATTCCACCTTCACCCAGCGTTTGCTGAGATAGACTCTAGTCTCTCCATTATCAAACTAGGACTAAGTGGCTCAGCAAATGAGTGGGGGAGAGTGAATGTCTCCTCTGGTAATCAGAAATTGTGACAGTCACTGCACCTTTGTTGTTGTTTTTTTTTTGTTTTTGTTTTTTTACAGTTTAGACATACTACGTTAGCACTGTGTGGTTTGGCAAAGTGTACTGAATAGAGTCTTATGTATCTTTCTACATATAGCCTGCAATCGCAATTTTTTCGAGAGAACAATTTTAACTTAACAGAAATTCTATACTGTCAACAGTCAGTAGGTTTCCTGCAACAAACTAGTTGTTATATTTTTAATTTCCCTGTAAAAGTCCCTTTCTAAACAAAGGCTTTCCTAGACAGGTTGGGATTTGGAGGTTGTGAGGATCTGAGAGAGTCACAGTGTCCAAGATGAAGTGTGTGCAAGACATGTTTAAGTCCCACTCTCACTCCTTTCTAAAGGAGTGCCAACCAAACCATTTTGCACCTGTAGTTATTTTCACATGTACCCGCACAGTATATTCCCATGTACGTACTTGCTTTCATTGTTTATTTTGTGTTGGATTAGTTTGGTCAAATGTCTCATTTATTTCAGAATACAGTCAGGAGACTAGTGTGAAATTTGCAGTTGGTGGTCTAGTGGTAAAGGGCAGGGGTCCCCAACCACCGGGCTGTGGACCGGTACCGGGCTGTGGCTCAGTTAGTACCGGACCACAGAAGAAATAATTTTTTAATTTAATTATTTCCGTTTAATTTATTATGAGTCTGAACAATCTTTATTTTTGAAAAATCTTTTATTTTGAAAAATAACTAGATTCTCTCGGTTACATGTCGGTCATTTGAGCGCTAAAATGTAACCCACAAGGTGCACATGAACAGAGGCGAGTTGGACATGTTTCAAACATTAGCGCGGACTAAGAATGAGCCATCATTCTCCCAGCTAGTGCACATCACCTATTTTTTTTGTTTATTATTATTAATGATGATGATGATGATAACAACAATAATAATAATATTGTATATAAATAAAGAAGTTATTTTTACAATATAAACAATCTATGACACACACACACACACCCACACACCCACACACACCGGTCCGTGGTAAAATTGTCAAGTGTTGACAGGTCCGCGGTGGTAAAAAGGTTGGGGATCACTGGTATAGAGTGCTGGATCGCTGATCCTAAGGTTGGGGGTTTGAGTCCCACTCTTCACAGGGTTGTCCCTGTCTCCCTCAGGGCAGCTAACCAGGTTATCAAAGGTGGGCCATGTCTCTCACTGTCTATGGTGAGAGGTTCATGTAAAAGAACCATTGCTGACTTTTGTAAAGAGTAGCTGCAAAGCCGTCAGCGTGTTTCTGTCCCTTGCTAAAGGGTTGTGTCAGGAAGGGCAGCCGATATAAAAACCTATCCCGAATCAAACATGTGAATCATTCGCTGTGGTCACCCCTGATAAAGGGAAAAATCGAAAGGAAATCTCTCTCATAGCACATTGTTAGGTTCGTTGTTATCCATCGCTGAATTTTAGCTTGACATACTTGAACTGCTAAGATTCAAAAATCATATATGATGGCTATGCTTCCATCCATCGACCAGACTACGAGTTATTGTGTACCCTGCTGATGTAAGCTCAATATGCAGTATGCAGTGATGACCTGAGCCTGTGAATCATAGCAGCGCACTATTTGGCCTACACTCTGCTAGGTGAGCTATATGTGTCAGGCAGTTTGGAACTCCCCCAATATACACACACACACACACACACACACACACACACACGGGTATGTGCACACACAGCTTCTCCATGTATGATGTGTTCATAAACATTAGTGTGAGTCATGGGCATGAAGTTAGAAGGATGTTTTAAGACCATATTGCATTCATTTGACCGACGACACATTATTTTTGTATAGTTTAAATCATCCTTTTGATTATTTTTTGGATAATTGACCAATCTAAGGATTAATCTGTGTTCCCATTACAATTTTTAAAAAGGCAATAAACAAGTCACAAAATAATGAGTAATCAGCATTTTCAAACCTTTTATACAACAAAAAAACACCTAAAATAGTGAAATGGAAACAGATAGCGTTAATATATATTGCAGAGGAACTGCTTAGTTATTGCTTGATTGATTGATTGTTTATCATCGTCATCACACAGTACTAATTAAATAGTTGACACATACACATTGGCTTACAGCTAAACTTAGCAGGCCTCATTAAATTTTAAACTAGCCTCCACATATTTAACGACTATCATGGAACTACAGTATTGGAAATTTTGCATGATTCTTCCATTAGATCATATTTTATCACATCTCTGTTGAAGTTGGTCATTAATTTTCTACAACAGCAATGTAGTAGTTCAAACTATTTGGAAAAGCACATGTTTATATCAATGCACTAAATGTAAACCTTTAACATTTCAATTGGCATAAATACTTTTATAGCAGGTGCTCCACAATAACGGGTTAAATTTTAGTTATTTTATGCACAGTCATTTTTTAAGGCAACATGGTGGAGCAGTGGTTGGCATGTCCACATCACAGCAAGAAGGCCTGGGCTCGATTCCCAGACTGGGGAGTTTCTGTGTGGATTTTTCATTTTCTTCCCATGCTCTCATGGGTTTCTGTTGGGTTCTCCAATTTCCTCCCATAGTCCAGAAACATGTACTGTAGGCTATTCCAAATAGGCTCTAGGTGTCAGAATGAGTGTGGATGGTTGTGTGCGTGTGCATGTGTGTGTGCGTGTGCATGTGTGTGTGTGTGGGTGTGTGTATGTATGTGTGTGTGTGTGTACCCAGCCCTTGTCCAGAGTCAGCTGGGATGGGCACCAGCTTCACCGCAACTCTAATTAAGATTAAGTGGCTTAGAAAATGAATGACTGCATTAATTAAATAATTTATTTAGGTTTTATTGGCAGTGATACCCACTGTATCAGTCAGGCAAAAGACACAGAGCTGTACCAAAATGGATATTAAAAGAAGTGGAGCATACAAAGAGCACAAATGTCTATCAAGCCAAACAGTGCCCTATATAAACCAAAATTTAAAAAAAAAAAAAAAAAACTAACCCTAATCGTTCTGTTAAAAATCTTTTAAAAAATTGCAGTATACAAAATCTGATCTGGATCAGTTTCCAAATCTCATGGTTAAAAAAATAAAATTTATGAAAATCTGTGTGTATAATTTTGTGTAATCCTGCTAACCATCATACAAGAACTCCCTCGAGGAGTCATCACATTCTCCGAACCATAAGGTGCACCAGATTATAAGGCGTAATAACAACGAACGGTGACGGAGTGGACTCTGTCCATACATAAGGTGCACTGGATTATAAGGCACATTAAGTGAAACAAAAGCCAGATGAATCAAACCTGATTCAACTCCCACAAGAACTCTCAACATTGTTCAGCTATAACAATATAAAAACAAGAAACTCACTCTTTCAATTCATTCGTCTTCCACAAATTCTTCATCTTCTGTGTCCGGGTTTAACAGTTCAGCGAGTTGGACATAAAGCCCGGATCCCGCTATTTATTATTATTATATTATAATATTATATTATATTATCTATTTGTCCCTTGCACGCATGGAGTGAGTCAGTAGAGATGGACATTAGAAGTCTTCCTGGGTCGTGACCTTCTCTCAGCCACACCCCCTTAAAGAGAGCGCATTAATATTGTGTTCATTACAGAACGGAGGTTATTACTCTTCAGGAGCTGTATCAGTGTAACTTTAAATTCAAGAAGGTTAATCTGAGGTTTCAGGAGGACACCTGTAGCAGTGCTTTATCCCGGTATTTGGACATAAACCCCGGATCCCTCTAACTTACGACTTGTTGATGCCAGTATCTAGTGGTTGAGGTTTTTTGGTTAATCCACTGGAATGATGGTAAGCTCTGAATTAGTTTGCTTCACTTGGGTTTTAACGGTGTCAGCGAGATGGAGCCGAGGCTGCATCCACACATAAGGCGCACCGCTAAATTTTTTTGAGGATTAAAGGCTTTTAAGTGCGCCTTATGGTCTGAAAAAAAAAAAGGTAATTAGTTGTCACACACACTTCCTTATAGATGTTAGGGAACATGCTAATGGTACGTGCTATATCACGTCACAAAAACAAATTTAATTTAAATGGTGAAACACGAGATCTTTGTGTACTATACAGTGCACAAGCCTACCAAACCCAGGACGCACGCTGGATTTAAATCAACATAATATTAAAGCAGAGTACCTAAGTGGAGCCTCATACGCATGGAACATGGCTTGGATGGTTGTCTTGTGACTGTGCCAAACAATCAAATTTACCCATAATGAAACCAAAGCTTTAAAAAAAAGACGCTCATACACCACCACTCAGACTTGCACAGAATATAAATTATATAATTTAACTTTGGTAGGCAAACAAACTTTCACTGAAGGAAACAAGACCAAACATAAATGAAAATTGAACTCATTACACAGATAATTAAACTAACAAGACAGGTGATACAAATCTCGAACACGGAAATCAGCTCGTGAAAGGTTGTGAAAAAACCTTCATTGTTAACCTTTCCTGCTTTTGTTCCAGACTGTAGGCAGGGAAATTTGATATTTATTTATTTATTTATTTATTTATTTATTTCCTCCATGGCTGAAGATGATTTAATTCGTAACGGCAACGTGCCACTCTTATAACACCAGCCTCACACACACACATCAATTGTGAAACCTGTCGGGAGCTCAGCCTTTAGGCATTTCCTCAATCGATAATATTAATTTGTCAGTGGGAATGTGAGAAACATTGGGAGTGTGAGGTCTCTGAACCAGCACTACTGGCATTTCTGACCTTTTCTAGTCTCCTGGCTATATTATACATTCTTGATCATATGTAACAAATAGATGATTAGTCTTGGACATGAATTTTTTTTCTCACTTTAATGCACGGCTCAGATCATGCAGGGTTACATATAGAGCAGCAAAACTACAGTGGTACCTCACCTTATGATGGTCCCAGCAAACGAAAAATCCAGGTTACGAAAAAAAATTTCCAAAAATTTTTGTCTCTGGATATGAAACAAATTCACGTTACGAAAGCACCATCTCAAAAATTCAAACAATGCACGGGTTGCTCTCCCATTGACTATCTCCCAATGTCCCGCCCCACTGGCCTCTATTTGGCTATCTCCCAACATCCCGCCCTGCTGGCCTGCCATTGGCTTTCCCCCAACAACATGCCCCACTGTCCTCTCATTGGCTAGGAGTTATGACACAGCTCGCTCCCATTGGCTATTATGGAGCTGTATTTCCATAATACTCATAATGCTTTTTGTGTAAAGGACAGAGTTACTGTTGTTTCATAAGTTTTTCGAGTGTGCTCATTGCAACTTTATTTTTTTTGGCTCAGGCTTTTAACCTTGCATAAACATTTGTAAGATTATAACTGCTAAGAAGACATGGTCAGCACAAAGTACGTACCTTAAAATGTATGCTTTTATAATTTTTAAAGGGTTTAGGGGTAGTATTGGGGACCATGGAACGAATCACGCATTTTACATGTAAAATGCGGTTCTACTTATGAAAAACCCAGGTTACGAAACTGCCTCTGGAACGGATTAATTTTGTAAGGTGAGGTACCACTGTATTTGAGTTAGTAAGCTTGTAATTCTTGTTATTCTATCCAGCTTGGCTTGATGGTATATTTTTAGCATTCACACTATACTGTCCCTCAGTGCAACTAACTGGGTTATCTATGGTGTGAGATTCATGTAAAAGAACCATTGCTGACTCTTAACAAGAGTAGCTGCATAGCCGTCAGCGTGTTTCTGCTCTTCAATGGCCTGGCGAGCTGTCCAAGGTGTACTCTGCCCTTGCCCGGAGTTGGCCGAGATGGGCACCATCCTCCCCGCCACCCTAAATAGGATAAAAATGAATGAACTATAGTGTCAAGTCAACAAGTCTTCATCTTGCTTTGATTCACATCAGAAGACCATAAGAGTTGACTTGACAGACCAGAGAGATTCATTTTTGGCAATGAAACCTGAAAGCATTCGAGTCCATCCTACACACTGAAAAAAGATTTGCCCCTTAATCATAGAGCAAGCACAATGATTGTGTCATTAGAAAGGTTCAGTGAGGGTGACACGGTGGTGTAGTGGTTAGCACATCTGCCTCACAGCATGAAGGTTCTGGGTTTGAGTCTCGGTGAGGAGCATGTTCTTGCTATGCTTTCCTCCAGTTTCCTTTCACAGTCTCAAGACTTATGCACATTAGCCTAATTGTTGATTCTAAATTGAGCCTCGCTGTTAGTATGAATAGTTGTGTTTGTGCTGGCCTTACAGCGGTGTGGCGAGCTGTTCAGGGTGTAAGCCACCAAGTACATCTACTAGTTCATAAGCTATTATTGAAATTTCTTCTACAGCACTGCTGCTTAATATGTTGCACTAATGTTTAATACAGACAATATAAACATTCACTTTTGGCATTATGTCTGTGTGTAGCAGGAGGCCCAGAAAGTGAACAATGGGCAGACAGATGGGCCACTGAAGAACCAGGATGAAAAGGATGATGCTCCGGTTAGTGAAGTGGGCTGGATGACCTCGGTGAAAGACTGGGCCGGGGTCATGATCTCAGCACAGACTCTCACAGGCAGAGTACTGGTGAGTTTAGAAACACGCACACACACACACACACACACACACACAAATCTTGTCTCAGTCAGTTATTCTCTTCTCTCAATGAAATTATGTTAAATGAACACATCTCTGCCTCAGCCGTACAGAATGCTGTGACTATCGTGTGCTGATGCTGTTATTGATAGAAGTGGCACATCAATTTGACAGTACTGGCACATACTAAAGTATGATCATAAATTTGATGTTCAGAGAGCAGTTAGGGGTTAGGTGCTTTGCTCAAAGGCACTTCAGTCATGAAGGTGAAGGAAGTGGAAGGGTGAGGTCCTCCCCCTGTTGTCACACATTTTTCTGTTGGTTCTGGAATCGAACCAATGATCCTTTGGTCCCAAACCTGCTTCTCTAACATGGCTGCTTGGGGTTTTTTTTTTTTTTTTTTTTTTTTTTGGGTTTTTTGGGCCTCAAATATAAGTTTGTAGCTTACTGTGGTGTCACATGTATATTTTATGAGGGTGTTCTTGCTCTAAACGCATAAACAATATAAACGCATGAAACAGCTGCAGAATCTAAACAATCAATCCAACATGCGTTCAAATACAGAACTGAAACTTAACGTTGCTACATTTTTATACGAAAATATTTAAAGATAGATGTGATACTTGGTCATGCAGTCAGTGGTGAACAATTTTATTTATTTGTAGAATGTTAAAGCATGAGAGCTGTTGTTTCAGATATGCTACAGTATGGTGGTATATGAAAGATTCTTACCAGAAAATAAAACTCTCATACTGGATGAAAGGGAACTGAGACTCAACGATAAAATGAGCTGGGTAGTAGTAATTGTTTTCATGAGTCAGCACATCAACTAAGTCTGAATTATGAAAATGATTTACCACAGAATGAAGATCGTTTACTTGGGGCGGACTGGGGAAATGAGATACATTTCATTATTATTAACTAAGGAATGAAATCTGGAAAGCCCTGCTGTACCTTGGCACGTTGATTCATCTGTGCCCACCAAGGCATCTGTGATATCTCATGTACTGAGAGGAATATGAGGTTGGATTGTTTTGTATTTTATCTGCATTGTGAATACAGCCAAAGAAAGAGACTGTGTTTTTACTTGGGGCTGGACTAGTTTCTGTCTTTAACATCACTCAGCTGCTCACAACTGTGGAGCCAAGACAGTTACATAATACAGTATTTCTGGCAAGCACAGTGGATGTTTTTGTGTGTAAAGGGGATTTGTTTTCAAGTATTAACAAAAGTCATTATGTACCAATGAGCTTCCTCCTTTTCACCATTCTATGAACTCATTTAGCAAACTACAGAGGTGCTGATTATTTACACATTTTGTGAAGAGAATAAGTAACAGAGATGGTTCATGAAATGGAGAATGTACCTCTAGACTGTTTGGACACAGATTCCTGGGGGAGAAATAAGAGCCATGTCTGTATTTTCCAAAATATTAGTAATTATTAACTGTATATTCTATATATTGAATGTTATCATACAGTGATCCCTCACTATTTTGTGCTTCAATTCCTGGGCCTTCAGTGCATCTCGGGTTTTTCAAAAATATTCATCAAAGAAATAAAATAATAAGGAAATTAAGGAAAAATAGGGAAAATGTTAAGGATCCTACTTCACGGAAATCGGAAAAGCGTGTGGGGGGGTTGGTAGTGTCGGTCCTCAGTTCCAATTAACCGCGGAAAATGAAGGATCCCTGTGCTTGATATATATCATCTGGTGTTCAGGCAAGGCATCTCCATTACCTAGTAATGATGTACTTGGTCGTTACAAATTTTTGCGACAATTCATTCATTTTCTGAACCACATAATTCTAATTAGGGTTGCGGGGAGGCTGGCGCCCATCTTGCCAGGCCATCGCAGGGTAGAAACATGCTGATGGCTGTGCAGCTACTCTTGATGAAAGTCAGCAATTGTTCTTTTACACCTCTCACCATAGACAGTGAGAGACATGGCCGGACTTTGATTACCTAGTTAGCTGCAATGGGGGGGGGGGCAGTGACAACCGCTGACAGTGGGGTTTGAACCCCTAACCTTCGGATCAGTAATCCAACACTTTATCACCAGGCCACCACTGCCCTCTCTAGCCATTATATCTACAAATGTATACAGGGATTCCTCACTCTCCATGGTTAAATGGGACCGAGATACCCCCACGGCCACCGAATTCCGCAAAGTAGGATCACTCCCCCAACTCCCCCGACTGACGTATACCTATACAGACCCTCACAACAATGTAACTAGTTTTGATGGGAGGTTTTGGGTTGTTTTTTGTTTTGTGTTGGTTTAGGTTTTTTTTTTTAAAATTGGCCTTGCTTTTGTGGCTTTTTCCTTAACGTTTTCCCCTATTCTTCCTTAATTTCCTTATTTTTTTAATTCGATGAATATTTAAAAAAAAAAACCTGCACTATGCACTGAAGCTGCATGAATTGAAGCGCGAAGTAGCGAGGGATCCCTGTTATTTGTTGTAATGTTGGCTCGGATTTTTTTCCCAGAAGTGTAATTGATTAAATTTATACTTTTTAATATCTAAAGGCCAACTTACCTTAAAAAAAAAGAATGAGTGGTTGATGTGTGCACTATTTCCAAATAAAAATATAATTACCAAATATGCACTAAAGGCAAAGTGGCTGTTGCTGAAGGAGGCTGCTCAATTAAATCTAAGGTGCACATTTGTTTTGTTATATAATACACAGGAACATCAGCACAACAAATTAAAATGAGAATTTTAAAAATCAGTACTGACACAGAGGCGTGATTATCCTGATTAAGGATTTTATGTATTCAATTATAAATCAAATATGTAAATTAGATACATAATATTATATATACAAATTGATTAAATCTAATTATCAATTTTAGTCCATTTTTTTCCACTGAGTTGTAACCCAATTGTGTCTGTTAGCATTCAGCAAGAGTGTGTTGAAATTTCACCAGACTTTCAACACAATCTGTCTCTATTGCTTGGCTGTCAGTTATTTTGTGCCAGCCGCTTTATAAAAGTAATGCTCTGGAAATATATCCCAAGTATGATAATACCGGAGATTCTGTAAGAAAAAAGTTTTGGTTTATTACCCATAATACCTTTAGGCTTGAGGTCTAAAACAAAAAAAAAACCCCAAAACAAAACAGAATTATGCCAGTTGTTTAGCCATTAGCCACACTGTGGCCCTTGTCACAGTCACTCTGATCCTCATTTTTCCTTCTTCCAACACATCAACCTTGAGAAATGACAGATTATTTTTTGCCTGATAGATCTCACCCAGCAGCAGGAGCCACTGTAAAGAGATAATGATTGTTATTCTCTTTACCCACTGGATATGAGCAATCTCACATTCTAGTTGGCTAATCTACTGCTAGTTTTTATACCATTTGTAGTTTCATCATCGCAGGTTAAAGAACTCAACAGCCGGGAAACCATGCTAAGCTAAAAGCTAATGATTGCTATCCAGCTCCTCTGTTCGTATCAGACTTATTCCATGAAAAGCAACAGAAATTGGAATAAAAGTATTTATTTAAAAACTTGACTTTATCAGCCTGCTGTGAGGAACAGGCCTCCAGTTCTCTGTGCTGCCTGATACTGGTAACCAGAGAAGGGGCCATCACAAGAGGTGTGCAGCAATGAGAATGGCTCTCTCTTTACATATTTGATGGTAACAGCATTTATTTTTATCACGAAATTGAAAAAATACCTGATAAATTCTTTATTTCTCACATTTCAGTGAGTGTGGAGAGGATGAGGCAGTTATACCATTCGATCTCATCAGATATGACTGAAAGCTTATCAGGGTATCAGTCAGATCGGGCTATCGGGGCATATCGAACTCACGCTCATGGAATAATTGTTAATTATTCACTTCAATCTCAGGCCTCATTATGTTTTTTTTTTGTTAGTTTTTTTTGCAATTTTTGAATTATGTTTTGGAATTATGTTTAATAGTATTATTAACAGTAAGAGTAGTAGCTGAAGCAGTAGTAGAAATATTGCCTATATACTAGTCCTTCTCAAAAAATTAGCATGTTGGAGTAAAAGTTCATTATTTTCTGTAATGGACTGATAAAAATTAAACTTTCATATATTTTAGCTTCATTGCACCCCAGCTGAAATATTTCAGGTCTTTTATTGTTTTAATACTGATGATTTTGGCATACAGCTCATGAAAACCCAAAATTCCTATCTAAAAAAATTAGCACATCCGACCAATAAGAAAAAAAAGTGTTTTTAATACAAAAAAAGCACTCAATACTTGGTCGGGAATCCTTTTGCAGAAATGACTGCTTCAGTGCGGCGTGGCATGGAGGCAATCAGCCTGTGGCACTGCTGAGGTGTTATGGAGGCCCAGGATGCTTCGATAGCGGCCTTAAGCTCATCCACAGTGTTGGGTCTGGTGTCTCTCAACTTTCTCTTCACAATATCCCACAGATTCTCTATGGGCTTCAGGTCAGGAGAGTTGGCAGGCCAATTGAGCACAGTAATACCATGGTCAGTAAACCATTTTCCAGTGGTTTTGGCACTGTGAGCAGGTGCCATGTCGTGCTGAAAAATGAAATCTTCATCTCCATAAAGCTTTTCAGCAGATGGAAGCATGAAGTGCTCCAAAATCTCCTGATAGCGAGCTGCATTGACCCTGCCCTTGATAAAACACAGTGGACCAACACCAGCAGCTGACATGGCACCCCAGACCATCACTGACTGTGGGTACTTGACACTGGATTTCAGGCATTTTGGCATTTGCTTCTCCCCAGTCTTCCTCCAGACTCTGGCACCTTGATTTCCGAATGACATGCAAAATTTGCTTTCATCCGAAAAAAGTACTTTGGACCACTGAGCAACAGTCCAGTGCTGCTTCTCTGTAGCCCAGGTCAGGCACGTTTGCCGCGGTTTTTGGTTCAAAAGTGGCTTGGCCTGGGGAATGCGGCACCTATAGCCCAGTCCACTGCTTTCACAGGTCCCCCAAGGTCTGGAATCGGCCCTTCTTCACAATCTTCCTCAGGGTCCGGTCACCTCTTCTGGTTGTGCAGCATTTTCTGCCACACTTTTTCCTTCCCACAGACGTCCCACTGAGGTGGCTTGATACAACACTCTGGGAACAGCCTATTCGCTAAGAGATTTCTTTCTGTGTCTTACCCTCTTGCTTGAGGGTGTCAATGACGGCCTTCTGGACAGCAGTCAGGTCGGCAGTCTTACCCATGATTGCTGTTTTGAGTTCTGAACCAGGCTGGGAGTTTTTAAAAGCCTCAGGAATCTCTTGCAGGTGTTTAGAGTTAATTGGTTGATTCAGATGATTAGGTTAATAGCTCGTTTAGACTACCTGAACATGATATGCTAATTTTTTGAGATAGGAATTTTGGGTTTTCATGAGCTGTATGCCAAAATCATCAGTATTAAAACAATAAAAGACCTGAAATATTTCAGTTGATGTGCAATGAATCTAAAATATATGAAAGTTAAATTTTTTTCAGTCCATTACAGAAAATAATGAACTTTATCACAATATGCTAATTTTTTTTAGAAGGACTAGTGTGTGTGTGTGTGTGTGTGTATATATATATATATATATATATATATATATATATATATATATATATATATATATATATATGCGCAGTGGTGGGGCGACAGGGCCAACAATGTCTTCTCTGCTGGCCTAAACACTATCAAAAGCATCGACCTACATTTACAACTTAAATTCTAGTATTTGTTCCATTAAATTGTATTAATTTTTTTCCACAACAGTCTATTCTCTTCATTTCGTAGTGTGCCCCTTGGCTGCACTGCTGTCAGAGTGCATGAGGATATTCGATAGATATATATTTTTTTTGTCCAATCAGATTTCATCTTTTTTATGCCAATCTAATCTGTCCAGAACCTTTACAATTAGTGCTACTGGCCAATGCCATATAAACTATATTAGTAGTGGGGCTTTTTCTTTAACCAGTCAGATTTCAGATTTAGCTTACAGGGCCAGTTGGCGGACTTACAATAATGTCAGCATTTTTTGTCCACTGATTGGTTGGTCAGAGTAAAACTAGCACTGCCCTGCACTATATAGTGGTAGCTCACTTTACGAAAGTTTCACCAAACGAAAAATGCAGGTTACTAAATGAATTTTCCTAAAATTTAAAAAAGATTTAAAAACAAAGTTCATGTTACGAAAGCACCATCTTAAAAATTCAAATGCGCCCTTCAAACATTCAAACAATGCACGAGCTGCTCTCCCATCAATGACATTCAAACATCCTGCCCCGCTGGCCTCATATTGGCTCGGAGGGATGACGCAGCTCCCTCCCATTGGCTATCTCCCATCATCCCGCACTGCTGGCCTCTCATTGGCTAGGAGGGATGGTGTAGCTCCCTCCCATTGGCTATTATGGAGCTGAATCTACCATGATGATTTTTGTGTAAAAGACAGAGTTACTATTGTGTCATGCATTATTTCTTGACTCAGGCTTTTAACCTTCCATAAACATTTGTAAGATTATAACTCTGCTAAGAAGACATGTTCAACACGCACATACAGACACACACACACACACACACACACACACGCGTGTGATTTCCAGTGCAAGTGAGAAGAAGAAACGGGCTTGAGTGATATCGCAAAGGAATATGGCCAAACCTGTCTACCATCTGTACGATATTGAAGCAGAAGGAGGTCTTAAAAGGTTTGCTTTTATAATTTTTAAAGGGTTTATGGGGTAGTATTGGGAGCCTTGGAACAAATCATGCGTTTTACATGTAAAATGCGGTTCAATTTACGAAAAATGTAGGTTACGAAAAAGGCTCTGGAAAAGGGTTAATTTCATAAAGTGAGGTACCACAGTACATTTTAGTTATAATTATGCCCGCAATGTCTGACAGAGGAGGAGGATAAGTCGGAAATTCTTAAAAATCAAAAAGTGGACTTTCCCAGAAAAGCTAGACATCATAAGGAGAGGTTGAGAAAGTGGAGGTAAGGTTTACCCTTTTTTACTTTTGGCCGAGCGCCAGTTTACCAGCAGCTTCCACCAGTATATGCCGGTGAAAGTTCCATAATGCTCAAAGTTACTGGCAGAAATGTGTGAAATGCCTCTCTGCAACGCCACACATTGGTATATTGTTTTTGTATATTATTGATGGTTTAATAATAATAGCAACATGATGGAGAAGGTATTAAACTGTGAATAAAGTCCATTAAGTTCCACTGAAGGCCCAGGTACCAAATGCACGGCACGCCACTGTACCAATGACAATGACAATTCCAGTCTTTGGCTGAGAACACGAAAGATTAACCGATTCGGGTTTCTGTCCGGTTTCTTTGTGCATTAGTAATTTTAATGATATGGCTGACTTCTACCATTCATAAACACTTAAAATTAGTTGAAATTGGTCCAAACACATCACAAACTTGTAATAAGAAAACAAACATGCAATAATGTTATCCATTCTCAAAATATATTTTGCTTCAAATGTATTATTTCAAATCCACCCCCCATTTTCTGCCTAATTTAGTCGTGTCCAATTCCCTTCCCTATCACATGACCACCATCGACCAGGGAGAGGTGAAAAATACACATGCCCCCTCATTGACATGCAATGCTAGCACCTGCCTATTTTCGAACTGCGGCGCCATGTGTATTTGGGGTCAGCCTAACACACTTGGAGCGAAATTGCTATCCATTTCCCTTGTACTACTGAGCTCACAGACTCCCATGATTGGTTGGCGATCGCTGTGAGTGACAGGGAAGTGAGCGTATGTAATCCCTCCCTCCCCGTAGAATTATGATTACACTATGCTGTTTACTTATGTGATTTTAAGGTGAATGCAGCATCTGATGCCTGGTCATTATTTAATAATTTTTCGAACCACTTATCCTGATTAGGGTAGCAGGGAGGTTGATGCCTATCTGAGCCGACTTGGGGCGAGTATACACTGGACGCCCAGGCCAGTGCAGTCTGACTGACATGCAGCTACTCTTAATGAACGTCAGCAATGGTTCTTTTGCTTCACAACATAGATAGTGAGAGACATGGACGACCTTTGATAGAGCGATTAGCTGCACTAGGCGACAGCAGTCGATAGTAGGTCTTGACCCCCTGACCTTGGAATCAGTAATCCAGCACCATACCACCGAGCCACAACTGCCCTGTCATTCAGGTCTAAAAAATTAACTACAGTTTTATTAGCCTGATATTTCTGTGTCATTACATGTTTGTGTGTATTGTCCAAGATGTGACAGAGGTCTCTGCGTCTTCTCTGCCTACCTCCATGCTGAGATGTTATTTAGGAAAGGGCTATTTTGTTCATGGGCTGTCCATCTCTCAGCTGTAATGTAATTGATGGGATGAGGGTGTTGTCCTGGAGCTGTTGCAGCTCTGTCAGTGTTCTATTCCTGGTCCAGCTGTAGCACTTTATCACTTCCATAAATCATCCCCCAATCTTCTGAGTTCAATCACTCTGTCTTTTCTGCTGTTGCTTACTGACCAAAAGAAAAGAAAAAGACCAGTCATTGCATTAAAAGCACTGGACTGGAAGGTGAGCAGTTGCACACGTTCTGTCAAAACTTCTAAGGCATGGTGGATACTCCTGAATAGTCCCTTGACATTCTATTCTGGAAACTATTCAGTAATATCCATCTCACCTTTGGTGAAGAATTATTATTGGTTCTAAGATGCCAATCCCATCAGATTTTCTTCTCCAGGCCAATACACATAAACTCCCCTATCCACATAATATAAAAGAAAATGTGATTCATGAGACCAGGCCACTATATTCCTTTTGGCTGTGGCCACGGGTCAACATGAGCACTACTGATCACTCTAAAGCTATATAGCCCCATATGTAGCAGGTGGTGATGCACTGTGCTCAACAATTTGTCCTACAGTAATTTTTTTTGTGGGATTGGTTTAGATCATTGGTCCCCAAACTTTTTCTTGCGAGGGCCACATAACTTTTCCCTTCTCTGATGGGGGGAGGGGTCAGTTTGTAACAGAAAAAGTGTGACGATCGCAGGGCTGCCTAAACTGGCGTACAAATGTATTCTCCTGAGCTAACCAGGGATGGGAATTTTCCGCCAATCGCCTTTTTGTAAGTCAAATGGGTCATTTTTGAGATCGATACAAATGCGGTGTAAAAATTTGTGGGTGGTAGTGCCATCATCACTGGTCATATTATATCCAAATGCAAATACGCAAGGTGCTACCCTCGTTTTGTTTATCTGTGTGGTTGTTGATATCGCCTAGTGGAGTGAAACATAGCTGGTTCTGGTTTATTGCACGTGTCAGGCATCGTAATATGATATGCCAGTCTGGTCATCTTGCCGTGGGCCCGTGGCACAGAGAGCAAATGTCAGATCATCAACAGAAGTGATCGAGCAACATTATGTATAAATATGACTATGAATGATATTATTTAAGGCTTATTATAATATTAAATTATAAAGCTTCATGTACATTAATAAATTATACTGATATGATTAAACTCGGTATACTACAAATAGGCTTACCGGAACACAGTTTAAAGCAGGGGTCGGGAACCTAAGGCTCGCGAGCCAGATGTGGCTCTTTTGATGACTGCATCTGGCTCTCAGATAAATCTGGTGGCTTTTCTTATCAGAATAACGAATACATAATTTCACTGTCATTTAAATAAAAATACAAAAAAAGCCATCAAATAAAACAAAAACAGATGAAATAAATCTCGCGCATTTAAATCTATTCATCTATTTTCAATGCCACATCATTGTGGAACGCATCGGAGAGCCAATCCTTTCTGTATGGGGGCGTGTTTGACACCTTGAAACTCAAAACTTCAACCCGCAGACCGGCTGATTGCCAAAACTTGGGACACGCTTCCTGTCACATAAACACTGCAGCGTGTCGAGTCCTCACCCCGTATCAACCAGACTATAAAGCCCACAGCAAACCCATGCAGCACTAGAAGTCGCATTGATAGTAAGCAGTGCTGTAGTGGTGGGTACACACCGTTACATGCCGTGTACCCACTTGTTTTAGAGGCTGAGTTGCGTGTACTGACTTAATTTGGTCTACTTTATAGTTGATCAACGTAAATTTCCGCGACTGTGTAAATAGAAAGCGGAGATGAAGTGCTAAATAGTTTCAAAGCCAAAGTTGCACCTCGGGCGCTTCGCTGCCATTGTGTACTCACTTATTTTTTGACCACTACAGCATTGATGGTAAGAAATACTTTCTTATTAATAACTTGATTATTAACATAACTTCATTATGACAATGTCGTTTAAAATAAATTCAGTCTTATTATACTCTAAAGTTGTTAAGTTGTTGGTCTTCATTTTCAATTTAGTTGTATTCAGTATTTTATATATATATATGTATATATATATATATATATATATATATATATGAATGACTCTGAGAGTTAGATTTTAAAATATGTCTTTTTTGTTTTTGGCTCTCTTAGTCAAAAAGGTTCCCGACCCCTGGTTTAAAGTATTTAAAGTAATTAAAACTAGGCCCACTGTAGGCCTATAACTGTAAATAAAATTTTAAAATAATTTTAATAATTAATTTTCATAAGGTTCTCTTCAAAAAGATTCCTTCCAGGAGACATCAATTAAGCTCCTTTTTGTAAGTATAACCCCAAACCTTTAAAACCCCTCCCCCCCTGAACCCCCCAGCAAGGGCTCTGCTTTCACACCCCTCCAGGGGGCCTACGCGGCCCCCTTGACCCCTGCCAATTTTTCCTCTTTTTCCATAAAGGCCTGTTCTCATCCCTGATAACAGTCCACTTTTTAGCTTTGAGAGTTTTGTCCTGCATTTGACCTTGTAAGCGATCATACTCGTCTTTGTGATGGGATTCAGTTTGCCGGCGCAAATTGTATTCTTTGTATATCGCCAATGCCTCTTGACAGATGATACAAACAACGTTTTCTTTGCATTGAACAAAAATTAACTATTTGTCCACTGCAGGTTAAATACCCTGCGTTCTGAATCAATTTTTCTCTTCTATAAGCTTTTCACCATTATTCCATTCTATTTGACAGGGGTCTAGGATCTTTGTTTCGGGGGGGTGCTCAGATCGGGGCACAGACGGCAGAAGGGTGGAATAGAATGTCATGTTCTTGGTGTGTATTAGTCTTTATCGCGTGGCCAGACTAAACAAAAGTAATCAGGCCACATGTGGAGGTGGGCCGTAGTTTGGGGACCACTGGTTTAGATAATCTAACCTTTGCATCCCACATACATCAGTGAGTCTTGTGTGCCCATTATTCTACTACTGCTTTACCTGTTGTCCTTCTTTGGAATACTTTTTATCGGTACCGAATAGTATCCGTCATTTACCCATCAGAATTTTACCCATGTCAAAGATGCATAGATCATTATACTTGCTCATTTTTCCTGCTACAAACACATCGATCTCAGGAATTGACTATTTATGCTCTGTCTAATACATCAACCCCTGGACAGGTGCTAATCCTTATATATTCATTAACTTTCAAGCGACCAAGTGGGGTCATATATGACCCCGGGCATGTATATTCGGGTGCCATTTTTAAAATTTTTATCGGAAAAGTTTCCTACCAAGAATTTGGCAATCTATTTGTCCTGCATTTGTTAGAATTTTGTAAGGATCGGCCAATCCGTATGGCAAGTATAATCCAAACATGGCTCCAGGAAGATCGATGAGATTTTTGAGATTATATCTTCAGATGGTTTTGATGGTTCTTCATTCGGACAGTTACGTGTTTCAGACAGTTCAGCCATATAATTATTATTTCTATTACCCAATCTCAATTATACTACCACATTGTAATACAAATAACTACTTTTTATGATTTGGTTTTCATTTTTGATGCAAAAAAAAATGCAAAGAAATAAAAGGCAACATCCATATTACAAGATGTAACAAACAAGGGCTGTCTAAATAAGTGTAATATTGTTCTGTCATTGTGTGTTTTTGGCTGCTTTTTGTAAAATATATATCAAATTCCTCATCTTATGTAATATAAGATAAGGTATGGTCGCTTGAGGATTAATGGAATTTTCATGTTTCTGACTGGTGGAAAACCCCCAAATAATTCTTGATACTGCATCTTTGCTATTGGTTAATTAGCATGATTATTGCTTAATTGGCACAAGTTCCTTCCTATAGAGTTCATATGGGATAGATTGACTGCCCCACAGCACACTGAGGAAGCACTGTGGCACTCGGCTGTAAACCTTTTTATTTTATTGATATATACACTGTTTTAAGCATAGAGATAGGCTTAGAAGATTACAGTAGGATACATCTTAAGAAAATTTAATGTACTTATATTTACAGCTCAAGGTCAAGTTGCTTCAGATATGTCAGAGCAATCTGTGGGACTGATTTACCTTATAACATCTATGTTTTCCTATCGTCCCAGACAAAATGGCTGCCCACTTGAAGACTTTGTGATCATCACAAAAGAGCCAATAATTTGTGTGGGGGTGGAAAAAAAGGTCAAATTCTTATTAAAACAAAAATTAGTAAAGTGGTACCTCACTTTATGAAAGTCTCACCAAACTAAAAATTCAGGTTACGAAACATATTTTTGTCTCTGGATACGAAACAAGTTCACGCTATGAAAGCGCCATCTTAAAAATTCAAACTTGCCAGCCAAACATTAAAGCGCGCCATTCAAACACACCATTCAAACATTCAAACAATGCAAGAGCTGCTCTCCTATCATTGATGTTCAAACATCCCTCCCATTGCCTATCTCCCAACATCCCGCCTTGCTGGCCTCCCATTGGCTAGGATGGATGATGTAGCTCCCTCCCATTGGCTATTATGGAGCTGAATCTACCATAATGCTTTTCTTGTAAAGGACAGAGTTACTATTGTTTCATGCTTTATTTCTTGACTCAAGGTTTTAACCTTCCATAAACATTTGTAGGATTATAACTATGCTAAGAAGTCATGGTCAACACACACATGTGCACACACATACACACACACACACACACACACACACACACACACACACACACACACGCGCGCATGCAATTTCTTCTATCTCTCAATGTCCATGTTGGGAGGCATATAAAGGTACCATTGCTGACTTTTGTAAAGAGTGTAGCCTGCTTCGCCTTCATCATATTTCTGCCCAGTGATAGCTTGGTGAGGTGTCCAGGGTGTACACTGCCCTCGCCCACAGTTGGCTGAGATGGGCGCCAGCCTCCCCGTAACCCTAATTAGGGTTAAGCAGTTCATTAAATTAATGACATGAATGAATAATAAAACATTATAGAATTTGGCTTTAGCCTGTGGCCTCAGTGAATAAGCCCACCTCGATCAAGTAATTGCTTATTATTTATTAAATCGTGTATCTAACAGGCAACTTTGCTGATAGCTAGCTGCACTGTGAACTGTGATTTTATTAGCTTCCAGAGAAGCATTCAGCATTTTTAAGAGAAAATGTATACAGAATATATTTGAATGGATAAAGAGTTTACAAAGTCCTGCAAAGTAGTTATTGCTTTTTTTTTTTTTTGTTATATTATACACATAAGCTCCCTGACCACTTAGATGCATTAAAGCGACTTACAGCTATCTTTTTTTTTTTAAAAACCAATTGAGCAATTGAGAGTTAAGGGCGGCTCAAGGGTCCTCAAGGGCGGCTCAATGATAGTGGGGATTGAAGTGCTGACCTTCTGAGCAGTAACCTGTTGCTATTTATATATGCACACATATATACATATACAGGGATCCCTCACTTTACGCGGTTAATTGGGACTAAGATCCCCACGCGACCATCAAAATCCGTGAAGTAGGATCACCATCCACCCCCCCCACACACACACTGACGTACAGACGCTCCCCGACTTACGTTTTTAATTGGTTCCGGACGTCCGGACGTAAGTTGAAAGTGAACGTAAGTTGTTACAGTGATGTGTGACGTATGACGCTCATATTGTTCTATATATCCATAAAATACCATTACTGTATCTCATAGAACACCCCTAAATCAATTATTATAAACATAACACTGTAAAATAATATAAAATATATCAAATAATATCAAGATTAATTTCAAATAAGTCACTTATTTATACCGAGTCACTTTACATGAAGCTTAAAACAGCCAATCAACGCTTACAATATGTGAGGCGCTCAAAACCGAAAGTAGTGTACTTGCGAAAGTACTGTACTTGCTGTGGGTTATACGGACTTTTGGTCTTTCAAGTGAGCAAGGGCGATGTTGAACTCGTTTAGAACACAGCCTGCACTGATGTTAATCACCAGCAGAGCGGAGAGTTATCTTTCTTTTCTGGATTCAGATTTTCACTCATTTTACAACTCTCCTTGCTTCACTGAGTATGTATGGTAGATTGCGCCGATCCGAGCAGATAGTTAATTCATCTCTGTGTATGAGACTTGCACCCATGCTAGTAGGCTTACGCTTCTGACCAACCATATTTGCTTAGGGTTACAAAGTCTGCAAAACAGTGTAAACACAAATATCACAGAGACGACGTCTTAACACAAGGGTAACACGTTATATAACTGATATATATAAATATATATAGTGGAGCCGGAGGTGTAGTGGTTAGAGGGTTGGGCTCATGATCGGAAGGTTGTGAGTTCAAATCCCACTGAGACCCTCACTGTGCTAAGTCACCTGGGCAAGGTCTCAACCACAAGTGTGCCTCTGTTCACCCAGCAGTATAAATGGGTACCAGTAAAAGTATGCTGGGAAGGTAACCCAACTAGCGTCCCATCCAGGAGGAGTTCAACTCCTGATTGCTTCACGCTACGGAAACCGGGGATAAGCACCGGCCTGATGAGCCACTAGGCTTGGGTGTAAAAACCCAAACAGTTAATCAATCAATAAAAAAAAAAAAAAAAAAATATATATATATATATATATATATATATATATATATATATATATATATATATTCCTACAAAATGACATGTATATAACTGAACTGGGAAGGAGGGGCACATCCAGTCTGTCGTTTGTAAACAATGGACGCATCGTCATTACGTCAGTGTACTACGTAGGCACGTCTAAACTCCAAATTTGACTTTTTTTTTTTTTTTGGGAAAAAAAACGTAAAACGGATTTACGTAAGTAAGGGAACGCCTGTATATGTACATTTATATGTGTATATAATATCAATAAATATATATTCAATTCTATAAATGCTTATAATAACACTTAAACATTAAAAAAAATTACATAAGATGTCAATAAAATATAAATACACACACATACAGATGTTATTGCATGAGAAGACGACACACATACATACGCGGCAGATGCGCTTGCACATAGATGCAACAGTGTAAGTAGTTTTGATGGGAGATTTTGGGTTGTTTTATGTTGGTTTAGTTTTTTTTTGCATAATTGGTCTTGTTTTTGAGTCATTTTCCTTAACCTTTTCACATATTCTTCCTTAATTTCCTTATTTTTTAATTTGATGAATATTTATTTATTTATTTTTTTAAAACCATGATGCATTTGAAGCGCAAAGTAGCGAGGGATCCCTGTGTGTGTGTGTGTGTGTGTGTGTGTGTGTGTGTGTGTGTGTGTGTGTGTGTGTGAAACACTTATTTGCTTCAGGTGGATATTATTGAATAGCCCCTGTGACGGAATGTCAATTGATTAATATTTACACCTTAAAAAAGCTGCCAAATTGTTTTAGTTTGTATTGCACTGGAACATAAGAGAAGGAGATTTTACATTTTTCTTATTGCTCCAAGAAAATACTTGTCCTCTCAAGGGCATACCCTGTAGCAAGGGTGTGTGTGTGTGTGTGTGTGTGTGTGTGTGTGTGTGTGTGCGCGTGCACACATACCACATACATACACACACTTTAAGCATGAGCAGTAGGCGCCCTTTGTAACTTCCTCTTTTTGAGCTCATTTAAAGTATTAGTATATGCTATACAACCCCCCCCCCCCCCATAATTATACTAAATGAAACCAAGACCTTTTTATGATTTATTTCTACATTTTTAAGCTAAAAAATTGTCAGGCCACCTGCCACGTCATAATGTCTATGTTGAATCCATGACGGCATCCTTTGAAACCCATTCAAAGTTAAAATAATGTGCTTTATTACTTTGAAAATATGAGGACCATATTGCCTAGCTTTCTTCTTATATTTTTTGTAAATAACATACTATACTATCATATTATATGAACGTTCAGTTTGTCAGCCATTTTAATTCAAGCACTGTTTACATGGAATAATATCTAATATCAACCAAATAGTGAACCTGTGTGATTACTGATTCAATGTAATATAATTTTACATATCCCATTTTATTAAGGCGAAGCAGTGGTTAGCACGTCTACCTCACAGCAAGAGGGGCTGGATTTGATTGGACATTTCGGTGTGGAGCTTGTATAACCTTGTGATTGCATGGGTTTCCTCCCAGTCCAAAAAATATGCACACTAAGCTAATTGGCTGTTCCAAATGACCCCTTGGTGTAAGTGTAAGTAGTACTTACTTAGAGTGCAACTTACTTTTGTAAGTAGTTGTATGTGTATTGGCCCTGTGATTGCCTGATGTCCATGGTGTACCCTGCCCTGCTCAGCATTGGCTGAGAGGGGTGCGTGCCTTCCCGTGACCCTAATTTGGATTAAATGGCTTAGTTTATGAGGATGAATGTCATTTTATTAAACTGCCAGATTTACATTTTTTGTCTGGTTGAACACCCACCTGTGATGTTAGCAACGAGCCTCACTTTCTTCATCGTCACACCTGACCATATAACAGGTAAACCGTGGCTTATAGACAAAACTGTTTTAAAAAGTGTAAAAAAAAAGTTAAAAGGAGGTATCTTCTTTTCCTTCTTCTACGCTGCACTTCATTCTGGGAGTAAAGGTCTAAGCTGTACAATTTTCCCTCCTCATCACTCCTTGTAGCTACTTTCTAACACTTATCCTTTCTTCTGCCTCTCACACGATCCAGGGCAGAGGTGGGACTCAACTATACACTGACTACCAACATTTGTCTATGTGAGCAGGAGGCAGCATGAGAAGGATGTGTGACACTCTCCTCTTCCACCAAGTGTTGTTGTTGAGCCCCGCAATTTTCTGTCCTACTCCGATCTGAGCAAAATTACAAATGCTATGCTGTACATACTTCATACACGCTGAGGCACTGTGACTGCATTCATCATATACATACTATCAAAAACAGCAATATGTGGGTGTTTTTGTTGACATAATTGATGTAACTGTTGGCATCTATAGCTGCTCTGCTGACTTTGTGTGTGTGTGTGTGTGTGTGTGTGTGTGAGAGAGAGAGAGAGAGAGAGAGAGAGAGAGAGAGAGTGGGTGGGGATGAATTCATGCCCTCTATCAGGGTTCTTCTGCAGCTTAAAATCACAGTGAGCATCCACGTACGGCGAGCCTGGCTGGTAACCATAGAAACAGCGGTTTACCTTTGCTCCGGCATGCGTTGTGCAGGAGTGTCAGGCTATTTAGATTCACAGTGAAGTTGAGGGCTCTTTTCCCGCTTTCTCTCTTCAGCCTTAAAACTTCTCTCTGCAACGGGCAAAATACAAGAAAGCTTAGAAATCTATTATGGCTTGGAAATCAAGATGGGGCATTAAACTAGGAGTCCGGGATTGAAAGCAAGCACCCTAATCGGTTGCCTCTTCCTTGATCATCTGAATTGCTGAATGACTTTGTGGACTGTGAAAGATCAAGTATTTCCTGAGGGATGAATCTAAATCCACCTAACATAATGTAATTTTGTTACCAAAGATTGTCATTTCCCCCTCAGGCCTTGTTGAATTTTACATGTCTGAACACATGCCCTTTGTTTTGTCACACTCGATTATATTTAAAGTTACACTTTATACAACATGGGACTTTGGTAATTGGTGCACATTTACTGCTTCATTTGTCTATGTATTAGACACAACAATAGCTTGCATGAAGCTGGACATGTGTTTATATAAAAGTGACACATAAGCGATGCCTGAGTGTACTTGTACACAGGATTCACCAGGGCACTCTTCTCTGCTTTCTTATTATGGTGCTGCAACCCAACCCCCCAACCCCCCCCCCCCCCCCAAAAAAAAAAAAAAAAAGTTGACACACTGTGTAAAATGTAAATAAAATGCCACCCTATTTGTTATTCATGGTTAGTTCAAAAGCCTGTGACTCTGCATTGTGTTTATATACAATAGTTTCAGAACGTGTTCCTGAGCCCATACAGTGATCACCAAGAGAGAATCATGCCTGTTTTTAATGCGGTGTTATTTGAGGCCCTGAAGATTGCAGGTATCCAGAATTGTCTTCACAGTTTTTAATGAGGAACATTCTGAAATTGTTACACAGTTTGCAGTTTTGTACAGATTCATGAAACTCTGGCCTATTTTTAATACTTCTGAGAGACGGAACCTCTCAAGGATCTTTTTATGCTCAATCAGGTGACCGACTGGTTTCCATTAATTTATTTTCTGAACCACTTAATCCTAATTAGGATCGTGGGAAGATTGGCAGCCATCTCAGCCAATTCAGGGTGAGGGGAGAGTGGACACACTGGACAGCTTGCCAGGTTATCGCAGGGCAGAAACACGCAGAGTTTGGTCCACGTTGGTCACAACAGGTTGGATTCATTTGCAGTGAGTGTTGGACTCCACCATGACTGACCTTTGTCACTGTTTGTCGTCATCATCATCATCATCATCATCATCATCTTCCGCTTCCGCAAAGTCCAGGGTCGGGTCGTGGGGGCAGCAACCTAAGTAAAGAGGTCCAGATGTCCCTCTCCCCAGCCACCTCCTCCAACTCTCACCAAGGCGGGCCCAGACAAGCCGAGAGACATAGTCCCTCCAGCATGTTCTAGGTCGACCCCGGAGTCTCTTCCCATTTGGACATGCCCGAAACACCACACCAGGGAGGCGTCCGGGAGACATTCTGACCAGATGCCCGAGCCACCTCAACTGGCCCCTCTCAATGCGGAGGAGCAGCGGATCTACTCCAAGCTCTTCACTGATGGTAGAGCTTCTTACCTTATCACTAAGGGAGAACCCTGCCACCCGGCGAAGGAAGCTCATTTCAGCCGCTTGTATCTGTGATCTTGTTCTTTCGGTCACTACCCAAAGCTCGTGACCATAGGTGAGGGTTGGAACGTAGATCGACTGGTAAATTGAGAGCTTCACCACAACGGACCGGTACAGGCTCCGCTTAACAGCAGAGGCTGCAGCAATCCGTCTGTCGATCTCTCGCTCCATCCTTCCCTCCCTCATGAACAAGACTCGAAGATATTTATAACTCCTCCACTTGGGGCAGGACCTCATTCCCGACCCGGAGGGTGCATTCCACCCTTGTCCGACTGAGAACCATGGTCTCGGACTTGGAGGTACTGATCCTCATCCCGGCTGCTTTGCACTCGGCTGCGAATCGCTCCAATGAGAACTGGAGGTCCCGACTTGATGAAGCCAAAAGGACAACATCATCTGCAAAAAGCAGAGACAAGATCTGATGGCCACCAAACCAGAACCCCTCAACGCCTCGACTGCGCCTAGAAATGATGTCCATAAAAATTATGAACAGAATCGGTGACAAAGGACAGCCTTGGCGGACTCCCAACTCCCACCGGAAATGACTTCAACCTGTTATTGCCAATACGGACCAAACTCTGGCTCCAGTGATACAGCGAACGAATGGCTCGTAGCAACGGGTCCGGAATGCCGTACTCTCGGAGCACGCCCCACAAGATCGTTCGAGGGACATGGTCGAAAGCCTTCTCCAAATCCACAAAACACATGTGGACAGATTGGGCAAACTCCCATGCCCCTTCCAGAATCCTGCGGAGAATATAGAGTTGGTCAAGAGTGCTACGGCCAGGACTAAAACTACATTGTTCCGCCTGAATCCGAGGTTCGACTATCGGTCGGATCCTCCTCTCTAGTACCCCTGCATAGACTTTCCCAGGTAGGCTGAGGAGTGTGATTCCCTGATAATTGAAACACACCCTCCTTTTTAAAAATCGGGACCACCACCCCAGTTTGCCAATCCAGAGGTACAGCCCCCGATGACCACGCGATGTTGCAGAGACGTGTCAACCAAGACAGTCCTACAGCATCCAGGGCCCTGAGATATTCAGGGCGGATCTCGTCCAACCCCGGAGCTCGACCACCAAGGAGCTTTTTGACAACCTCAGTGACCTCCACTCCAGTGATGGACGGACCCCCACCCAAACCCCCAGGGTCTTGCTCTTCCACGGAGGGCATGTTGGTGGGATTGAGGAGGTCCTCAGAGTATTCCCTCCACCTCTCGACGACATCCCTAGTCGAAGTAAGCAGCTCCCCACCTCCACTGTAAACAGTGTTTGTGGAGAACTGCTTCCCCCTCCTAAGGCGTCCGATGGCGGTCCAGAAACTTTTTGAGGTTAACCGATAATCACTCTCCAGGCCCTCACCGAACTCCTTCCACGCCCGAGATTTTGCATCTGCAACAGCCTCGGCTGCAGCACGTTTGGCCTGCTGGTACCTGTTTGCTGCCTTGGGAGTCCCATAGGCTAATAAAACCCGATAGGCCTCCTTCTTCACCGCAGGTGCCCACTACCAGGTTCGGGGATTACTGCCACAACAAGCACCGATGACCTTACGGCCACAGCAATGGGCTGCCGCCTCAGCAATGGAGGCATGAAACATGGCCCATTTGGATTCCATGTCCCCCACCTCCTCCGGGACGTGGTTGTAGCTCTGCCGGAAGTTGGAGTTAAAGGCCTCTCGGACAGGGGACTCCGCCAAACGTTCCCAGCAGACCCTTATTACACGCTTGGGCCTGCCAGGTCTGGAAGGCAGCCTCCCCTACCACCGAAGCCAACTAACCACCAGGTAGTGATCGGTAGACAGCTCAGCTCCTCTCTTCACCCGAGTGTCACGAGCATATAGTCGCAAGTCCGATGACACGACTACAAAGTCAATCATCGAATTGCGACCTAGGGTGTCCTGGTGCCAAGTGCACTTATGGGCACAGTTATGTTCGAACATGGTCTTCGTTATAGACAAACTGTGACGAGCACAGAAGTCCAACAACGAAACATGATTCGGGTTCAGACTGGAGAGGCCGTACCTCCCGATCACATCCTTCGAGGTCACACTATCGTTGCCCACATGGGCGTTGAAGTCTCCCAAGACAACGAGTGAGTCTCCCGAGGGAGCGTTCTCCAACACCCCCCCGCAAAGCCTCCAAAAAGGGTGGCTAATCTGAACTGTCATTTGGTGCATAAGCACAAATAACAGTCAGGACCCATCCCCCCACCCCAAAACGGAGGGAAGCTACGCTTTCATCAACCGGGGAGAACCCCAACATTTGGGCACCGAGACGGGGGCAACAAGAATACCCACACTAGCTGGCCGCCTCTCCCCATGAGCAACTCCAGAATAGAATAAGGTCCAGCCTCTCTCAAGATAGATGGTTCCAGAGCTCAAGCAATGCGTTGAGGTGAGCCCGACTATATCTAGTCGGTATCTCTCCACCTCACACACCAAATCAGGCTCCTTTCCCGCCAGAGAGGTGACATTCCATGTCCCGAGGGTCAGAGTAAGTAGCCGAGGATCGGTCCGACAGAACCTCTGCCTTCGGCTGCCCTTCACCCGACCCCTAAAACTCCTCCCATAGGTGGTGGGTCCATGGGAGGGCAGACCCATGTCTCCTTTTCGGGCTAGGCCCGGCCAGGCTCCATGGGCAGAAGCCCGACCACCATGCGCTCGCCTTCGAGCCCCTCCCCCAGGCCTGGCTCCAGGAGGGAACCCCGGTGACCCGCGTCCGGGCAAGACAGACTACTTCCTTTGATGTCTCTTAGGTGTCATAGGGGTCTTCTGAATCGCACTTCGTCTGGATCTTTACCCAGGACCTGTTTGCCTTGGGTGACCCTACCAGGGGCATTATACCCCCGACAACATAGCTCCTAGGATCATTAGGTCACGCAAACCCCTCCACCACGATATGGTGACGATTCAGGGAGGGGGTCACTGTTTGTGTTTGTTTTTTTGGGGAGAGAATTTCTGGGCACAGTGAAGGCATTCAGTGATTCTGGTTTGGTGGCCATAGGATTTTGTCCTGCTTTTTGCAGATGGTGTTGTCCTATTGGCTTTGTCATGCCTGAACCTCCAGCTCTCATTGGAGTGATTTGCAGCTGATTGCGAAGCAGCTGGTTTAAGAATCAGTACCTTCAAGTCCAAGGCCATGGTTCTCTGCCAGAAAAGGGTGGAATGCACCGCACCCTCTTGGTCTGGACTTCGTTCCTGCCTGAAGTGGAAGAGTTTAAGTATGTCAGCTTCTTGTTCACAAGTGGGGGAAGGATGGAACAAGAGATTAACAGGCGGGTTGGTACAGCCTCTGCTGTAAAGCTGAAGGAAAGGTGAAGTGGGAGCTGAACTGAAATGCAAAGCTCACAATTTACCACCCGATCTATGTTCCAGCCTTCACCGATGGTTACTAGCTTTGGGTAGTTCCCAGAAGAACAAGATTGCAGATATAAGTGGCTGAAATGAGCTACTTTTGCACAGGTGTCTCTCCCTCAGATATAGAGTGAAAAGCTCTGCAATCTGGGAGGAGCTCAGAGAAGAATGGTTGTTCCTCTACATTGAGAAGAGCCAGCTGACATGGCTCGAGCATTTGATTAGAAATAACCCCAAACGCCTACCTGGTGTGGTGTTTCGGGCATGTCCAACTCCCAATGTCAAAAGACCCTGGTGTTGACCCGGAACATGATGAAGGGACCATGTCTCTCGGCTGGTCTGGGAATGCCCCGGTATCCTCCTAGAAGAGCTGCAGGAAGTGGCTGGGGAGAGGGATGTCTGGACCTCATGGCTTAGGCTGATGCCCCCATTACCCGACCCCGGCTCGAGCGGATAATTATGAAGAATTACAGACCGGCTGACTTGGCACACAAATATGATTCATCTCTGTTGTGGGGGTGGGTGGGGTTAAACATGATGAGGGTAATTGCCAGTGGGAAGAAAAGCCTTGAGCTTGAGCACTGCTGATCTAAACTAAAGATGATCTGAATGTTAGGCTCAAGCTTCAAGCCATGACGTCTGTTTCTAGATCTGCACACAACAGAACACTACACTGATGGATTTCATGCTTCCATTGTTCATGAATTATAAATGAGGAAACATTCACCCCACTCAGTTTACCAGAACAGGTAGTTTTTATTATTATTTTCTTTACTTGGACAGACTTCTGAGGGTGAGAATTTGGCTATGAGAAAATACCACGATGTCTTCTCATAGGAAGTATGAGTAAACTTCAGCTGCAGTCTGGCCTGCCAACATAGACAAATGCACTGATGTGGGCAGATGTCAGTCACATCATGTTTGTTGAAAAAGTTATAATAATAATTAAAAAATAATGAATAATTACCAACAAGTATGATCATGTTCTTACTGAGATATTTAAAACATTGTCATTCAGATTTGACTGGTCATACCTTCCTAATCTCTTGTATGTAAAATATAAACACCACCTGAGTGTATGGCCAGGTTTCTTTGAAAATGGCGGCTTCTTTTTTAACTATGGCACAGAATTGGTCTCCCAAGTTCGAATTCATCTGCGACCCGGAGCCCAAAGGAGTTAATTGGCAAGGCCTTCATGGGAGGGAGGGATGGCATATGCTTGCTCACATTGATCACAAATTAATCATGGCCATTCATAACAAGGCAGGCAATACCTGACAGGTGAGAATTATATATGACTAAGTAAGGGTAAAATGGGGGGGGGGGGTGATCAAACCATCAATCAAAAGTAGCTACATAGCCATTGGCTTGTTTCTGCCCTGCGATAGCCTGGTGAGCTGTCCAGGGTGTACTCTGTCCTCGCCGCGAGTCGGCTGAGATAGGTGCCAGCCTCTATACGACCCTGATTTGGATTAAGTGGTTCAGAAAATGAATGAATGAATTTTCATCAGAACATGTAGTAGGGGCAGAGGTGCTCTAGTGGTATCGGGCGCTGGATCACTGATCCTAAGGTTGGGGGTTTGAGCCCAACTCACAACAGGTTGTCACTGTCCCCTCCAGTTCAGCTAACTGGGTCATCAAAGGCTAGCCATGTTTCTCACTGTCAATGGTGTGAGGTTCATGTAAAAGAACCATTGCTGACTTTTGATAAGAGTAGCTGCAAAGTTGTCAATGTGTTTCCGCCCTGCGATGACCTGGTGAGCTGTCCATGGTGTACTCTACCCTCACCCGGAGTCGGATGGGATGGGTGCCAGCCTCCCCACGACTCTAATTAGGATTAAACGGTTACAGAAAATGAACTGATGAACATGTAGTAAGATTCAGTCCACTGAAAAAAATCCAGTAACTTTGGGCCATGTTCAGTAGAAAGAAGAAATAGAGAATAGACAGAGAAGAAAATCTCAATAGAAACCCACATGAACACAGGAGAATATGCATACTTTCACACTGGCAGTAAACAAGCTCAGGGCGGAATTAGGGATCCTGGAGTTATGAGGTGGAACCCCTACTTGCTACACCACTGTGTTATTATTAATGATGCAGTAAACAAACCAACCAATAATAATAATAACAATAAAGCCGAGTCAGCCTTAATGTCATGTGTTTATTGTGAATTATACAGTATATAAATTCTGTTCATGTCAGTCATACACCCTGAATGTGTGACTAATGTGAACGGAGTGTGTGTGTGTGTGTGTGTGTGTGCTCAGGGAGCCACCTGCGAGAAAGTATGTGAGGGCAGGGGAAACCTAAGACACCCAGCAGAGGCAGGCCACTTGAGGCTCTTATATTTCATGTGTTGATTTATGTGTCTGTCTTATCTGGCATCACCGTTTCTTTCAGTAGCAGGAAATGGGTTGAGGGATAACGTGTGCATTAGTAATTACAAGTTCTAATGGATATTTCTAATTTAGTGTTAATTTTTCACTCCCTTTTCAACTTAGCAACAGGGTTTCTTTTGTTGTCACTGAGGCTGAAGGAGAAATGGCACAAAACAACATTAGCAGTAATAAAAAATGCATTACATTTCTGCGATGGCTTTTTGTCAATTGACACATAATTTGCCTGTGATTGTTTGAGTTACAATTTCTGAATTTTCTTTATTTATTTATTTTTTAACACCCATGGAGAAGGCAGATTTTTGTGTGATTAATATTAAGCTGCAGTGGGTTCTATTAAAATCGTCTTCGATTTGAATATGATGTGCATGAACACTAATCGAGTCATTTGAAGCGCTGGCTTTAAATCGCAGAATATTTGTATGGGGCTGTGGGAGGATAACAGAAGTGGCTGGCCAGTGACAAGATCATATTTGCATAATTCAATCATATCCATTTTTTCCTTGGAGACCACATTATTGGAGAGAATAACAAAGCATTTTTGTTCAAGGAGGAATGAGCAGGATGCTCTAAGATGGAGAGCTAACATTCGGGGAAATAACCAGGACTGTCTCTGCTTTTTCTGTTAACTCACATTATTATTCTTCATATGTTGTACAGCATCACTGCTGTTAGCTTTGGTAAGGTGGGTCAGGAGCTAAAAGATTATAATTTGCCCTTTGATATTTGCTCATTTAACTCGTACCATTTATTGAAAGTAGCCCCTCTCCCAGTGCGGCGAACTGGGTTATCCAAGGCCGGCCATGTCTCTCACTGTCTATGGTGAGAGGTGTAAAAGAACAAGTGCTGACTCTCGTCAAGAGTAGCTACATAGCCGTCAGCATGTTTCTGCCCTGTGATAGCCTAGTAAACTGTACAGGGTGTACTCCGCCCTCGCCCAGAGTCTGCTGAGATGGGCGCCAGCCTTCCCGTGATCCTAATTAAGATTAAGCGGTTCCGAAAACGGATGAACGAATGAATGAAAGCAGCTGAACAACTGAGAGAGTATACCAATTTAATTCAACTCAATTTCTGAATCATCTAATCTCACACTTAGGGTCGCGCGGAAGCTGCAGCCTATCTCAGGCAACACTGGGTGAAAGCAGGGCACACCCTGAACAGCTCACCATACCATTGCAGGGCCAGCATACTTACAACTATTGTGGCAATTTTGAACATCTAATTAGCCTCATATGCATGTCTTTGTACTGTGCAAGGAAACCAGAGTACCTGTAGGAAATACTGCATGCACAGAGAGGATATGTGAACTCTACAGAGAAGTGCTGAAGCCCAAGACTTAATCCCGGGAGCTTCTTTCTGTGCTAACCACTACGCCACCGTGCTGCCCAACTCCAGCTCGGCTCACTGGAATCAAATTCAGGGAAACCTTCCCTGAGAATACATAAAGTAGAAACTTTGACAGGAACCTGATTCATTAAGAAAAGATCCTTTTCTAGGTGACCCTAGTCATGCATCCTTCTTCATGCACTCCCAGAATGTAATGAAAGGATGCTTAATATCAGCGTCAAGGTCTTTGTGATTATAGCACAGTTCTTAGGTGCATGTATATAGAATATGGATGATATTATCCACCTCAGAAAGGGTGAGGCTTGAGCACTGAGCTGCAGAACATGAGTCATGAATGCAGAAGCTTCAAGCCGAAGCACAGCACCAAGATAAATCAGGCAGAAAGCCAGTAAAAATATGGCCAAATCTGGCATCCAGGGCTCCACGCGTTTCTGTTTATAAACCACCATTTATACTTAGTAGATTGGTTTAAGCCATTTTATAGAGATCATAATCTGAGTTCATGCTTCAAGTGTGTAATTAAAAAAAAAATTAAATAAAAATGTGATGAAACATTGTGAAATGATGTTCAATAAAATTTAGCCTTCCAAGACAAGTTGGCTGTGATTTAATTTTGACTGTGGTGGTATCTTAATTTTTGGAATGCCATAAGAACTAAAGCATTCTATCATTTTATGATTTCTGTAGGTGAATGAGAGTGGAAGCATTTCTGCCGCAAGTACTATTCTTGTTATGTTAATGCTGCCAGAATTCTCTCTACACTGACATCTGAGAAAGTCTGAATATTCATTTGTATTTCACTAATCTGCCAGTCAAATCAATGGCTCTTGAACCGTATATTGATTGCAGTGGTATTCACTCTGAGAAAAGCCTGTTTGTGTCTGTGTGGATATTCGGTGGTTCAGGATACACTTGGCTCTTTGTGTATCACACATCATTCCTGGCCAACACTCCAGCCTTCGCACCGGTATGATTGCAATGGGTGTTACTGCTGAATCAGTATTGCAGCTACTTTGGACTCACGGAGCTTTAACATGGCAACTGGGCTAGAAATAAAGCCTATAAACTGGACTGTACAGTTGATTAATGTTTGAATTTGGAATATTTTCTTCGGAATCTTTTCTTCACAATCTTATTTAATTCTAACAGATTCAACCTACTGTAACGTATTGTCTTTAACTGGTGTCTCTACTGTCATTTCGTGGCCTACCAGCAGCATGCTATTTGACTATAAAGAAACCACTAAGATAGAATAGCATGATGGGATTTAGGCCGGTTAATGACTTGTCCAACTGAGGTGTGAATCAAGTCTCAGAAATCAGCTCGCACTCAAATAATCAATCCAGAGCTTCTCTGATTCACATGGACACTCATCGCCTTTGAACACAGAAGGTAAAACACCACTTGGCGATGGCTCAGAGTTCTTATTCTGTGCATGCTGGCGTTACAAAACAGGTTTTGCTTTGAGCTTGGACCAGATTTCTTCTGTTTGTGGGATGTTTCAGTGGGAGGTCACCTGGGACTGATATGCTGATCTCTCAAGATGTGGAAAGGAGGATTCTGTTTGAAGTGCCACGTTAAAGATTAACCTTTCTCCAAATGTCAGCATTTCACCTTCACAAACCCATGTGCAAGTCTTTCAAGGTTTGACTATAAATCCGGTTTTATTCACAAGGCTTTTCGTTCTTTAGTTGATGTTGAAGTTTGATCAGAATTCTGAAGACATCTTGCTCATCCATTACCTTTATTAACACATTTGTGAAGCCTCAAGTCTATTCAACTAGAGTTAAGGTTAGGGTGGCCTTGCCTCTCTGCTGTCTATTATCATATTTAAGGATTAGCAGCATGTCAGTCAAGCTACCATCTTGACCCCAAGAGTAATCTACAGATAAATCTTCTAAAATATCCTTCATCTGAAGCAAATTCATTTAAAGCATTTAATGTACCAGGCTGATTGGTTTGTTCGGTGATATTTTTCAGGAGCCTTGCCTGACATCCCAGGAGGAGGAAAAATTCAAAGATTTAGACACATTAAATAATGGCTAGAGAAATAGAAACAGAATATTTTCCCTGTTATCAAGAATGAATGATACTTTATTATTATTATTATTATTATTATTATTATTATTATGTCATTAGCACGTCTACCTCACAGCAAGAAGGTACTGGGTTTGATTCCCAGCCTGGGTGTTTCTACGTGGAGTTTGCATGTTCTCTCCGTGCTTGCATGGGTTTCTTACCACAGTCCAAAAAGGCCTGGCGAACTGCCCAGGGTGTACCCCGCCCTCCTCCGGAGTCGGCTGAGATGGGCACCAGTCTCACTGTGACCCTAATTAGGATTAAATGAAAATGAATTAAATATATATATATATATATATATATATATATATATATATATATATATTAAGGGCTGCTGCGAGTTACATGCAAACAAAGAATCAAGTGTGAAAGCCAACATTTTCAGGAGAACTGTGGCTGGTTCTAAGACGCCCGGTAGCAAAGGTTTTAGACAAATGAAAACGAATGGTGTAGAACAAAGAGGCCATATATTTACATATAAATAATGACATTTAATTAAATATCTCTACATATAATTTCTATGAAGCACAGTAAAAAGTAATAAATGGAACTAATTCAATATTAAATATGATTATGTTGGGGTTTTTTTGTTTAAAAAATAGAATAGCATCAGGTCCATTTTGTGCAGTTTTACAAGGACAGTGTCGACCAGGTACCTTGCAGAACCAGCTACAGTTCTCCTCAAAATGTTAGCTGTCACACTTGATACAGTGGTACCTCACCTTATGAAATTGATCCATTCCAGAGCCTTTTTCTTAACCTGGATTTTTAGTAAATTGAAACGCATTTTACATGTAAAACGTGCGACTTGTTCCAAGGCTCCCAATACTACCCCCTAAACCCTTTAAAAATTATAAAAGCATATCTTTTAACACCTTCTTCTGCTTCCATATCGTACCGATGGTAGACGGGTTTGGCCATATTCCTTTGTGATATCACTCAACCGCATGCCACGACCATCTTCTTCTTTTCACTTGCACCGGAAATCACACGGGCGTGTGTGTGTGTGTGTGTGTGTGTGTGCGCGCGCGCGCGTGTTGACCATGTCTTCTTAGCAGAGTTATAATCTTACAAATGTTTATGGAAGGTTAAAAGCAATGAGCACACTCAAAAAACTCCTGAAACAGTAACGCTGTCCTTTACACGAAAGGCATTATGGGAGATGCAGCTCCATAATAGCCAATGGGAGGGATCTGCGTCATCCCTCCTCGCCAATCGGAGGCCAGCAGGGTGGGATGTTGGAAGATAGTCAATGGAGAGCAGCTCGTGCATTGTTTGAATGTTTGAATGGCGCGTTTCGCGCATTTTGTAAGGAGAACTTGTTTTGTATACAGAGACAAAAAATTTTGGAAAATGTTTTTCGTAACCTGGATTTTTCGTTTGCTGGGACTATCGTAAGGTGAGGTACCACTGTACTTTAGTTCAGTGCTTCTCAATTATTTTCTGTGGCGCCCCCCCCTAGGAAGAAAAAAAACATTTCACGCCCCTCCACCGCCCCACGAGTGACTATCTTCGTCTTCTTCTTCTTCTTCTTTTCCTTTCGGCTGTTGCCTTCAGGGGTCGCCACAGCAAGTCATCCGCCTCCATCTCACCCTGTCCTCTGCATCTTCTTCTCTTACGCCAACGACCTTCGTGTCTTCCTTCACCACATCCATAAATCTCTTCTTTGGTCTTCCTCTAGTCTCATATGCGCAGCGCCCCCGGCATCATAAGGGGGCGTGCCCAACTATTTGAGAGGCACTGCCTTAGTTGCATGTAAATCGCAGCAGCCTGCATTATATATTTTGTAAAAAAAGTGGTCTCATTACTAATACGCTGCTTTCTTTATGAACACACTGTACTAACAGTCAGGGGGGGGGCTCGATCCTACTTTGTGGAAATTGGTGGTTGCGGGGGTCGGTCTCGGTCCCCATTAACCGCGGAAAGTGAGGGATATGTATTTATTGATATTACATACACATATACATGCGATTATTCGTCAGTCAGGGGGGTTGTGTGACGCCGGGAGCTTTGAATCGGACCCAAAAGATGCAGGAGATCGAGTACGATGATACAAATGACCTTAATTGAACACAAAGCAGGCACTGGAGTATGGCGAATCATGATCACCGTAGAGGTGAGGAAACCCAAGAATCAAAATCACTAAAGGAAAATATCAAAGTGGGAACTGGTTGAGCACGCAGCTGAGAAGCTGGGAGCCAGAGAGATCATGGGGAAATGGGATCGTTTGGAGGGACGCGCCACTCATCTTTATAGCCCGGTGATGGCTGAGTGGAATCAGGTGTGCTCTCCGGACTCTGCCTGCTTCATGAATTGATGTGTGAAGTCGCAAGGGATCCATGTATGTGATATAATTATACATAAACTGTATATACGTATAGTGATACATATAGTGTATCATACAAATGTGGAGGTGGGCCGTGCATTTGGTACCTGGGCTTCAGTGGGACTTAAACAGATTTGATTAATTCCACCACCATTAGGTCGCAGTTATACAAAAGATCCGCAATAAACAAAAACACAGTATAACAAGGCATGTCATTGCAGAGAGAGAGGCATTTCTGATAGTAACTCTGAGCATTACATACCCTTCTCCAGCATTTACCGATGTGAAAGCACCGCTCAGCCAAAGGTAAAAACTGATATACCTAACTTTTCTGGAAAAGTCCACCTCGAAAATGTTTTTTTTAAGAATTAAGTGTGACACGAAGTCAATTTCTCCTCTGACAGCCATTGTGTGCATACAAAATACTAGTTTAAATGCTTTGTATGCACATCACTACAGACTATTTACCTAGTTTTGATCTAACCAACAGACAGAAAAATGCTGACGTTAGTGTACAACTGCTAGCCAGCTCTGTGACGTAAATCTAAAATCTGACTGGACAAAAAATCTTTCCTGATCAGTTTTCTATGTGTAAATACATGTGAAAGGGTTTTGACGGCTTTATACAAGTTTAACTTACTGCTGTCTTCCTGTGAATGAAAAATACAGTGAAAAGATTTTTTCCTGACAAATTCGTGTTCAAAATAAGATATATAACTAAGTGACTATATGGCATATTACAATAAGTTATATGACTGTATAGTACTAGTATATTACTATATGATATCTTACTGTATGGTATGTGATTATATAGTACATTACTGTAAGGTATATTACCTTGTGACAAAATGGTATACAGTAGGCCCTTGACTATCCGCGGTTTTGCACTTGCGGCTTTGCATATTCGCGGATTGCTGAGCAACTGTCACGTGATTCAAATTCAGCCAATGGTTGTTCTCCTTCCTGCTGAATTTGCACTGATTGGTTGAGATGATGTAATGCCCCTTTTTCCTCATTCGCGCACACTTTGTGCATGTGCTTTTTTTAGTGTGTGTGTTTTTAATTACAGTTAAGCTCTGTCATGCCACCCAGATGTTGCGCACCTTCTCAGGCTCCTGGTAAAGTACCGAAGCACCAGAAAAAGGTAATGACGCTTCATGAAAAAGTAGAACTGCTTGATATGATTCAGGAAGGAAAATGTTTTGCTGCAGAAGTTGAATGTTGTATGAAACAAGGTCATCATCAGAATGGAACCTGCCTCAGTATTCCGGATACTTCTAGTTCAGGGGTTGGAAACCTTTGCCATTCAAAGAGCAGCTTGGACCCATTTTCCACATTAAAGAAAACACTGGGAGCAACAAATCTTTTTTTGACATTTGCAATCAAATAACACTGCATATAATGTTTTTCTCCCTTTTCCTTCATGTTAATTTAAAACAACAATGTGTTGCACTGATTTAAACGACTGCAGAGACAATTAAATTACAATTCTGTTTGAAACAAAAACATTTAGATTAAAAAAAAATCGCCAGCCTCCCTGCAACCGTAATTAGGATTAAATGGTTCAGAAAATGAATGAATATGTTCAAGTCCTTCTTGTATTGAATGGCTTTGAATCTTCTCCCTAGTGGGCATTTTTGAAAACTACCGTGCTGTATGTTTAAAGGAATCGATTATAATACTGTACTGTTTATATTTTATCATCAATAAATATTCCAGTAAAAAAATTGAGTTTTTCTTAATCTTTACTACATTAATACTGTATTAATGAGTAAGACCGTCTGTAGAATGTGTTTAAGAAGCATATTTTACCGCATGTAAGAGATACATAGCATTTTACTCCCGGTTAATCATTCGCGCATGTAATATGATGCATGGGGTTTTACTTCCGGTTACAGAACTCACGGATTACCTTCATTCACGGGAGGGGCCGGAACCAAACCCTCGCGAATAACAAGGGGACTACTGTAATATGATGATTTATGTATGACTTGTGGGGCTGTTGGCGTAGTAGTTAGGGTGCTGCGCTCATGATCGGGAGGTTGTGTGTTCAAATCCCAGTGAGTCCCTCACTGTGCTAAGACCCCCCCGGGCAAGGTCTCAACCACAAGTGTGCTTGTGTTTACCCAGCAATATAAATGGGTTCCAGTAAAAATATACTGGGAAGGTACCCTGTGATGGACTAGCGTCCCATCCAGGAGGAGTTGTACTCCTAGTCGCTTCATGCTACGGAAACCGGGGATAAGCACCAGCCTGATGAGCCATTATGGCTCGGGTGTAAAAAGCCTGATGGACTTTACCATACAGATGCATATATTACTACAAAGTATGTCACTATAACTATATTCTCTGAATTGCTTAGGAAAGACAAGGCTATGTTTACTAAAGAGTATCTCTGTCACACTCTTTGTTTCAGTCTTTCTATGAAACACACACTTGCAAGTGTGTCGTAGTTACGAGCAAGTTGATCGTAGTTAAGTTGATGAATTTGGACCATGCTCTGATCCACTTTGCCATCAGTGCTCTTTTTGTTGCAAGTTTCCAGCAGCTGTATAGATACATATCAATGTTACGTTAATGGGCACCCGCCATTATCTGTGAACTGTGAATTTAATCAAACTTATTGATAAATTTTTAAAATTTTATTATAGATTACAATGTAAGAATTGGCAGCACGGTATGATAGTGGTTAACACGTCTGCCTCATTGCAAGAAGTTCCTGGATTCGATTCCCGGCTGTTTCTGCATGGAGTTTACATGTTCTCCGAGTGCTTATGTTACCTCCGTGTACTCAGGTTTCCTCTCACAGTCCAGGGTGTCCTGCCTTCACCCAGTGTTGGATGAGAGAGGCATTATCCTAATAGGATTAAGAGGTTTGGAAAACGAGTAAGTGAATGATGAAAGTATATACATTGTTTATAGAAACTGGTAATGCCACAAACAACAGTAACAGAAAGATTGTCTGATTTTCAAAGCTGTTTTGTGGATCAGTTTGAGGGTGGACAAAGCCAGCATGAGGTTGCACAAAACCCTGGGAGTGCTTAGTACACAGAGTGATTGTACAATTCACCAGCAAAGGCAAGAAATCAACAGCATACTGCTCAGGTCGACCTGGGCTCTCTGACAGGTGTATGACTGTTGAAAATAATTCCATGATAGTTGGAGTATTCCTTCATTTCTCGCATGTATATAGCATCAGGCCATTTCACGGCATGGTTATAGCACACTGAGTATATCTATGCTTAAATCTTCTAAAAATGTTGGTGTCTATTCCTTTTGATATCACTGTAGATGCAGAATTTAATGCCATGATGTGTGCTGGCTTTGATTTTCATTCACTGAGTGTGAGGGGTTAAATAATGTGAAGGGTTAAATTCTCTGAATGTGAAGGGTTAAATAACTGACAGGACATACTTCTTGAGATAGTAGTCTATTTGAAGTTATATTAGGGGTGCACCAATAATTTTCCTTTTAAGGAGGCAATTAAAAAACAATGGTGCCCTTATCATGAAAAATTCATTATAATGAATGCATCGTCTCTCTCCTGTGGAAAACAAAGATCTGCCTATTGGGCATTTATGATTAATAATTAAAGTGTATATTTCATCTTGACATTGGCACAAAGGAAAACGATATTCAGCACTCTTTAACTGTGTAGATAAGTATATTGATTTACTTTTATGGCATTGCTTATCTGATATATGGTCACACCGTATTCTTAAATATTCCCACAGGAGATTTGTTGTAGCTCTTATGAAGTGTGTGTCATCCTCTGGTTGGTGAGTAGTTTACAGAAATCAAAGCCCTTGACCTCAGAATATCGGTCCTGCCAGAACCCACACCGTTCAGATAAAGTTACATATTTAGATTTGGGGAGTTTGATGGGTTGTGCAATTATAACAAAGTCAATGTGCATATAAGGTCTTGTTCTATGATCACACACACACACACACACACACACACACACACACCTATACGTGTATGTGTATGTATGTGTGTGTGTGTGTGTGTATACATATACACACACATATATATATATATATATATATATATATATATATATATATATATATATGTGTGTGTGTGTGTGTATGTATGTATGTATGTATATATATATATATATATATATATATATATATATATATATATATATATATATACACACACACCCACACATATACAATAGTACCACGGTACTCAAACTCTTTAGAGGTCGAACAAATCATAATTCTGCAAAAAAAAAAAAATCCAGGTTTTTTTTTTTTTTTGTCCCGGAAGTCGACCAAAATCCAGAAGTCGAACGCTAAAAAAGTGCGAAAAAATAAACAACACCAAGAGGGAGAGAAAATGCGCTCTTTCCGGAAGTTCAATAAGTATTTGGCAATGTAAAAATGTGCAAGTTCACCCATTTAAAAAGGTAAGAGAGGTTTGTAATTTTCATCATGGGTACACATCAAGCTTGAGAGACAGAATGTAAAAAAAATCCTGGAAATCACACTATTATTTTTAAACAATTTATTTGTGAAAATGACACTTGTTTGAACTGATTAGATGCATAAGAGACACCTTCAAACCTGCACACACCTTCAAACTGTCAGACTGCAGTCTTCACCATGACCAAGTCCAGAGAGCCTCCCAAAGACACCAAAGATAAAATTGTACAACTGCACAAAGCTGGGATGAGTCAAACTGCAATTGGTAAACAACTTTGTGAGAAAAGAGCAACAGTTGGAAGCATTATTAGAAAATGGAAGAAGTATGCTCACTGCGTCGACCACTGCGTCGTCATGAGATGAAATCCTGCATTGCCTGAAAGGTTCCCCTACTAAACAAAAAACATGTAAAGGCCCATCTGAAATATGCTAAAGACCATCTGGACGATCCAGAGGAGGATTGGGAGAATGTGATGTGGTCATATGAGACCAAAATTGAACTTTTTGGTTTAAACAGCACTTGCCGTGTTTGGAGGAAGAAGAACGCTGCGTTGCATCCCAAGAACACCATAGCTACTGTGAAGCATGGGGGTGGACACATCATGCTTTGGGGATGCTTTTTGCGAAAGGGACAGGAAGACTGCATCGTATCAATGAATGGCAGCATGAATGGGGCCATGTATTGTGACATTTTGGGTAAAAACCTCCTTCCCTCGGTCAGAGCATTAAAGATGAAACATGGCTGGGTCTTCCAGCATGATAACGATCCAAAGCACATAGCCAAGAAAACCAAGGAGTGGCTCCGTAAAAAGCATATCAATGTTCTGGAGTGGCCTAGCCAGTCTCCAGACCTCAACCCAATCGAAAACCTGTGGAAGGAGTGAAAACTTGGAGTCGCCAAGCGACAGCCCTCAAACATCACAGCTCTAGAGAAGATCTGTGCAGAGGAGTGGGACAAAATACCAACTAAAGTGTGTGTAGACCTGGTCAAGAACTACAGGAACCGTTTCACCTCTGTCATTGCCAACCAAGGCTACATTACAAAGTATTAAAAGTAACTTTTGCTGGCTGCCCAATACTTATTGGCCTCCCATTTTCACAAATTAATTGTTTAAAAATCATACAGTGTGATTTCCTGGATTTTTTTTTTTTTTAACATCCTGTCTCCTCAAGCTTGATGTGTACTTATGATGAAAATTACAAACCTCTCTTATCTTATTAAATGGGTGAACTTGCACATTTTTATGTTGCCCAATACTTATTGGCCCCACTGTATGCTCATGTAGCCTAAAGCCAACAGAAACCTTTAGAAGTTCTTGTTAATTTGCCCTGACTCTCTTCCCACATCGTCAATTAAATCCTCCCTCTAAAGTCCACATGCATGAGAACAAAAGGTGGAAGACTTAATGTGAGCGTTTCAGTTCTTATTTCATGTCAGGAAATTTAGCCCTGTCCATATTCACTGTCAATGTTAAAAAGCCAGTCTACTCCCTAAAATAGATCTTAAAGCATGTAATATAAATAAAAATAATAATTAGGGTTTGAATTATAATATATTTGACATTCAAGTAAGAGATTTTAATAACTACAAAAGCACAAATTCATTATTTTGTATAATGTTAAAGTTCAGCCATTGGGTGCTTTAATCATGGTGTAAATATTTCATTATCAGTTTGCAGGAGAAATGAAGTCAGGAATTAATTGGGTAGAAAACTGTGTCACTGAGGTCTCTCTTCAGAGACCAAGTCAACCTAATTTCTTACTATATGGGATTATTTGTGAGGAAAAAAGAACATGAGAAGCTGTTTTTTTCTTTTCGAAAATTGAATTGAAGATGAATCTGAGTTAGTCTGAAATTGAAATTAGGTTATACCTTATAAAATAAGATTGAAGAATACATGTACCTTCATGAATCATTTTTGAAGAGCTCACTGTATGATTGATGTTAAACACCCCCCACACACAGTTCCCCTCTTCACAGCTCTATGGGTCCTAGTTTAAATCTGAGCATATTATTGTCTCTGCACATAGGTTTTCCCCCCACGTTTTCCAGTTTCTTCCCACCTCAGTGATTCACCAGAACTCTGATGATGATGATGATAAATGATTACTAAAGCTGAATAAAGTTGTGTTCTGTGAGCACATGAACATAATTAAATGTTATAATTGTAAGGTCTGCGGTGCTTAGGACTTCCCACAGCCAGCTGAAAAGTTGCGCCCTGATCAAATGTCAATTTTTTTTTTGTTGCAGTGCTTCCTTATGTGTTGCTTTGGGAAATTTGTCAGAGCAATTTTTTCAATTATTCAGATTTCCTTATTCATTTACATTTACAGCATTTGGCAGAGGCTCTTATCCAGAGCAACTTAGAATTAAATGAAATTATTACAACTGAGCGAATGAGGGTTTCTCGAGGAGCCAACTGTGGTGATAGTGGGGACTGAACCGCTGACCTTAGGATTAGAACCCATCACCTTAACCACTAAGACACCACTGTGCTTATTCTTTTATATTTGCATTTCTGTGGAAGCTATAGTTAACAAAAACAGATTCACTCTCTAGTATGACCTTCATTGAAGGGCACAGTGATATTGAGGTTTGCACTTTCACCTTAGCAAAAAGGCTACCCCTCTGGTGGGAGAGTATGATTTCTGTGTGGAATGTGCATGTGTTTGAGATTCCTCTGAATACTCTGGTTTCCTCATACAGTCCAAAGACATGCACATGAGGCTATCTGGCTATTCTGGATTTTTCCTCTGTGTGTGTGTGTTAGCCCTGCAATGGACAGGCAAGCAGTTCAGGGTGTATCCAGTGAGCTGGAATTGGCTCCAGCTTCCCCGTAACAAGTTAACAGGATTAGCATTATGCAATAGTGAATGAATGGATGACCATCTCTTTGCATTTAATATAACAATAAATTTTATTCAAATCTTAGGGACTTGCATGATATCATTTCATCATGGATATCATTTTGTGCAAGGACAGGCTTCCATGTACCTTAACAGTAGAAAGACATGTTCATAATATTTGTCACAGCATGTTTAAACTACTGGACACATAGGAGACGTTTGATCAAATTCATGCAGTGCATGTGTTTGGCTACTGTTTCTAGTCGTGTGTATGTGCACGTGCCTGAAATGTACCAGTGAAGGCCTGTGCTGAATGTGTCAACCATGTTGGTCCAAGCATGAATCAGACTGCTCTAATTACTAATGACAGTTCACACAGTGACTCACACTGGCAGCAATGCAAATTAAACCACAGCACCAGACATATCCTTCCATATACACTTTTCATTACAGGGATATTGCTGAATACTCTGCAACACAGCTCTCTTCCTTTTTAGCTGAGTCGTGCACAAGTTTATTAATGTTTTGTGAACAGAACGAATAATTGAAAGTTCCACAAAGGATTTCTGGAGCTGTTTCATTTTAGTATGGCTTTCCTGTAGGCGTATGTGCTTACAGGAGTAAAGGGGCACACACAAGAAACAATGAGCAACAAGCAAATCATCTCGCCATTGAGCAACAAGTGAATCGCTCTCGCAGGTTGCCCCCTTCCAAATGTTTGCATGAAACCATGAGCAATGAACAGTCTGTTCCTTACTTGAAGCGCAGATCCCTGAGCAGTATCTAGCTAGTTCACTAATAAATAGCTTTTTAACCATTAGCTCATTGTTTTAGTATATGTTATCAGAATAAATAACTTAACGTTGGGGTTGGTAGTCTGGAAAGCTAGCAAAATTTTAAAATAGCATCTCCTCGGGGCTTTGCTTAAACCCTAACTTGTCTTCAGAGGCTCTTCCAAACCCTTCCAAAGTCTTACTGCAGGTTCACAAATGGTAGGATCGAGCATGAGCAGGGAAACATGGGAGTATTGGATATTTTTAAGCAGACTGTGAGGCAGTGATTGGTCATTGCTGTTTCGGAAACTTTGGACTCAGGTATCTCATTTCCTGAACTATCCTTGAAAAAAATCTGGTTGTAGTTCTTAAGTAGATGGCAGTAGTGAACTGCTCCTTTATGTTGATGTGGAAAGAACAATTAAATGTGTGTTTGTTATTCTCTATGGAAAAGGTTTTGAGAAAATTGGTGCATCTGTCAATCAATGCTATCCTTCAGTTTTGATTGGCTATCGCTTAAATTGCGTCCATTTAAAGTTCAGCTCAGTTTAAGTCTGTATGTACCCACTTTACATGATTTGAGAAAATTTCATCTCCCATCATTCATTTGCTGACTTTCATTGGCTTTACATGGTCAGTTGTATCTGCTGTAATTTTTATATGCCGTATTTGATGTAATAAGCCCCCCACTCCAAGAAGCAGCCCCCAATGTTTTTGATCTTATGTCTAATAACCGCCAATGTGTACTGGGAGCAAAATCATAGATCAAACTTACCAATTTTATTCGATCAGTCTCCTGTAACCCTAAAATGAGGAGATCACTGTCTGTAAAAGTGAGTTTAGGCGCCCCAGGCGCTTATCACGTCGGGTACAGTGTATATATACTAGTCCTTCTCAAAAAAATTAGCATCTTGTGATAAAGTTCATTATTTTCTGTAATGTACTGAGAAAAAATAAACTTTCATATATTTTAGATTCATTGCACACCAACTGAAATATTTCAGGTCTTTTATTGTTTTAATACTGATGATTTTGGCATACAGCTCATGAAAACCCAAAATTCCTATCTCAAAAAATTAGCATATCATGAAAAGGTACTCTAAACAAGCTATTAACCTAATCATCTGAATCTGTCTTTTTGCACATAATGGTAGTAAGCTGAGTGCCAGTACTGCTGTGGAGTTTGCCTCTGCTTTCATATTCTTAGTGTCTAGAAAAGGTTATTGGAGAAAGACCCCCAAGGAAACCCACATTTTAATGCTGTACTTCTTACCTGGTACTCAACATGAAACTCAATGCCGAGCCTTAACACCGGTTCTGAGCTCAGGACCTCTGAGTCGTGCAAGGCCTGCTGAGTTTCACAAGATCTCTCTTGGCCCAATATTACTGGCATCTAATTGGGGGTAGGAATTAGAGAAACAGTATTATCCCATCAAGAAAGGTGTACTGCCTTTACTTTCTTTTCGTTAAGTCTCAAGGGGACAAAGCACATAACTCGGGTGGCTCTGCTTTGGCTCAGATGATAGAGATATTCTGGAGGTCTTCGGTACTCTGAGTCTATCTTGGCATCATTGAAATGTTAAAGTCAGAGATGTCGGAGAGTCTACTGTAACCGTTGCCTCAATATCTTCACCATTAGGGTAATGTTTATGACTTCTGACTTGGCCTGGACTTGTCATTTATAATTTGTGAACTTATCAAGTCTTTGCATAATTGCCTGGGAATGGTGTGTGAAAGGGCCTTAAATAAAGAAGCAGGAAAAATGAGCAAGCAAGCGCATCAACAAAGTACGTGACTGTTAATCAGGAGATCACAAGTTCGAAACTGGAGTAATACCACGGCGGTCCGTGGCAGGAGCAAATTAGCCGAGCTCTCATAGAAGGAAGGGACGGCATACAGTAGTCACTCACAGCAATTGCCAGCCAATTGTGGGCATCTGTGAGTTCATTTGTACATGGGGGTGGATAGTGCTTTCCCTCTGAGTGTGTTAGACCATCTCCAAATCCACATGGCGCCACAGTTCGAAAAGAGCTGGGTGGCTAGCATCGATTGTCACTGAGGGAGCGTGTGCATGCTATCGCTCTTCCCTGATCGGTGGTGGTCGTGAGATACGGAAGGCAACATCTGATAAGTGGGAATTGGATATGAGTAAATTAGGGAGAGAAAAAAAAAACTAAGCAAGCGAATTATTGTTAGTCCAACTGAAGCCGAATTTTTAAACACACTTTCTCAAAGTCAGACTCTGACTGTTAGATACCGTGATTGTAGTCCACTCTTTAAATTGCATACAAATTTTGTTTAATTGGACTGAACTTGAACCAATTTGTGCCCGCTGTGCAGTTATGGCCCCAGGCTTTGACTTTGAAGATGCAGAAGAAACGACAAACAGAGCGAGGAGTTATGACAAGAGGTGATATTTATTGGACTATGGAAAAAGAGAGTTCATGCTATGCCAGCTAAGCATAATATTTTGAAAAAACATCGATGCTACGAAATAAGGGAATGCCGAACTGCTTTAAAAAGTGGATGAACAGATGAATGACGCTGGAGTTAGTTAGTCAGTGTTCAGTAAAAGCGCCTTAAAACAGTTCAACTTCAGCACCAAGAAAATCAGAATAAACGGACGTTGTCAGGTTTCTTACCCGTTCGGGTACAGTTTTATTTTTATTCTGAATTTGTGAAACTACATCGATTTTTTTTTGTTGAAGTGACACTTCACTGTATTAAAAATCAAGTGCCGTCTCCACCTCTGAGTTCTCAAGCTTTTTAAACTGACACTTTTATTTATCTTAGGAGTTTTGTTTTAAAAGCTTTTGTTGCAAGAAATTACAATCATGTAATAATTTAAAATGTGTAGACTGTAATTTTAGGATTTTGATTCACATTCTGTAGCGATACAGCCAACATATGTACAGGATGCCCTGGTTACTAGAAAGAGAGAACAGTGAGAGTCTCTCTCTCTCTCTCTCTCTCTATATATATATATATATATATATATATATAATAGAGAGAGACAGAGAGAGAGACAGAGACTGTGTGTGTGTGTGTGTGTGTGTGTGTGTGTGTGTGTGAGAGAGAGAGAGAGAGAGAGAGTGTGTGTGAGTGAGACCTGGAAATGCGCTACTAGTCTTTATTGCATACTAGCCTGTGATTAAATCGAATCAGGTGTGTTTGTTGAGCACTCCACCCCATGTATGGCAGCCACGCCCCTCTCCAACATCCATTTCAACGCGCAACTCATTTGTAAGAGACCATAACACTAAAAGTCCACAGTGCAGTTAAAGAGTCTGTCACAACACAGACCATAACATAGTGTACTGTATTCAATAAGTTTTTCACTTAATTTGCGGCCCTGTCGCACAGACCACTTTTGAGATAAAGGAGAAAAGTAAAAATGGTCCAAAATTCAGATTTTTGCAGAAACTATTCTTCTTCTTGTCCTTTTGGCTTTTCCCTTCAGGGATCGCCACAGCGAATCATCCGCCTCCATCTCACCCTATCCTCTGCATCTTTTTCTCTTACACCAACTGCCTTCATGTCCTCCTTCATCACATCCATGAATCGTCTCTTTGGTCTTCCTCTAGGTCTTCTGCCTGGTAGTTCCAACCTCAACATCCTACGACCAATATACTCACTATCCCTCCTCTGTACATGTCCATACCATCTCAATCTAGCCTCTCTGACTTTGTCCCCAAAACGTCTTACATGTGCTGTCCCTCTGATGTGCTCATTCCTGATCCTATCCATCCTCGTTACTCCCAAAGAGAACCACATTTTCATGTCTGCTACCTCCAGCTCTGCCTCCTGTCTTTTCCCCAGGGCCACTTTTTCTAAAGCATACAACATCGCTGACCTCAACACCGTCTTGTACACTTTTCCTTTCATTTTTGCCGATACCTTCCTATCACACACTGGACACTTTTCTCCAACCATTCCAACCAGCCTGCACACGCTTCTTCACCTCTTTTCCACACTTTCCATTGCTCTGGATTGTTGAGCCTAAGTACTTAAAATCCTCCACCTTCCTTATCTCTGCTCCTTGTAACCTCACCATTCCTGTTGGGTCCTTGGCATTCATACACATGTATTCTGTCTTACTGAGGCTAACCTTCATTCCCCTCCTTTCCAGGGCATACCTCCACCTCTCTAGGTTTTCCTGCACTTGTTCTCTGCTCTAACTGCAGATCACAATGTCATCTGCAAACATCATAGTCCATGGAGGTTCTTGTCTAACATCATCTGTCAGCCTGTCCATCACCATAGCAAACAAGAAGGGGCTCAAAGCTGACCCTTGATGCAGTCCCACCTCCACCTTGAACTCTTCTGTCACACTGACAGCACACCTCACCACTGTCTTACATCTCTCATACATGTCCTGCACTACTCAAACATACTTCTCTGCCACTCCAGACTTCCTCATGCAATGCCACAGTTCCTCTCTCGGCACCCTGTCATATGCTTTCTCCAGATCCACAAAGGCACAATGCAGCTCCTTCTAACCTTCTCTGTACTTCTCTATTAACATCCTCAAGGCAAACACTGCATCTGTGGTGCTCTTTCTTGGCATGAAACCAAACTGTTGTTCATAAATGCTGACCTCTGCCCTTAGTTTTGCTTCCACTATTCTTTCCCATAACTTCATTGTATGGCTCATCAACTTTATCCCTCTGTAGTTGCCACAACTCTGCACATTTCCCTTGTTCTTAAAAATGGGCACCAGCACACTTCTCCTCTATTCCTCTGGCATCCTCTCACTCTCAAAGACCTTGTTGAATATTCTTGTCAGAAAATCTACTGCTTCCTCTCCTAGACACTTCCATACCTCCACCGGTATGTCATCAGGGCCAACTGCCTTTCCATTCTTTATCCTCTTCAATGCCCTCCTCACTTCACCCTTACTAATCTTCGCTACTTCCTGGTCCTCAACAGTCACCTATTCTACTCTTTTTTTCTCTCATTTTCCTCATTCATCAGCTCTTCAAAGTACTCTTTCCATTTTCCCAGCACACTTCTGTCATCAGTCAATACACTTCCCTCTCTGTCCTTAATCACTCTAACTTGCTGCACATCCTGCCCATCTCTATTTCTCTGCTGTGCCAACCTGTATAAATCATTTTCTCCCTCTTTACTTTCCAACCGAGCATACAAGTCATCATACGCCCTCTGTTTGGCCTTTGACACTGCTACCTTCGCCTTACGCTGTGTCTCCCTGTACTCCTGTTTACTCTCTTTGGTCCTCTCTATGTCCCACTTCTTCTTAGCTAACCTCTTCTTTAGTACACACTCCTGCACTTCCTCATTCCACCACGAAGTCTCCTTATCTCCTCCCCTTCCAGATGACACACCAAGTATTCTCCTACCTGTCTCCCTGATCACATTAGCTGTAGTTGTCCAGTCATCTGGAAGCACTTCCTGACCACCCAAAGCCATTTTCAACTCCTCCTTGAAGACAACACAAGACTCCTCCTTTTTCAGCTTCCACCACTTTGTCTTCTGCTCTACCTTTGCCTTCTTGACCTTCCTCACCATCAGCGTCATCCTGCACACCACCATCCTATGCTGTTTGGCAACACTTTCACCCTCTACTACTTTGCAATCACTGACTTCCTTCAAATTACATCGCCTGCACAAGATGTAGTCTACCTGTGTGCTCCTACCTCCGCTTTTATAAGTCACTCTATGCTCCTCTCTCTTCTGGAAGAAAGTATTCCCCACAGCCACTTCCATCCTTTTTGCAAAATCTACCAACACCTGTCCTTCTGTGTTCCTGTCTTTGATACCAAACCTGCCCATCACTTCCTCGTCAACCTCTGTTTCCTGCACCAACATGTCCATTGAAGTCTGCCCCAAGACATGTTTGGGGGTATTCTGCATCACTTCATCAATCTCACTCCAGAATCTCTCCTTCTCTTCTAGCTCACATCCTGCCTGTGGGGCATAAGCATGTACAACATTGAACATTATGCCTTCAATTTCTCATCACTCTGTCTGACACTCTTTTCACTTCTAGAACATTCCTGACAAACTCCTCCTTCAAGATGACTCCTACTCCATTTCTCTTCCCATCCACACCATGAAAAAACAGCTTAAACCCTGCTCCTATGCTTCTAGCCTTGCTACCTTTCCACCTGGTCTCCTGAACACACAGTATGTCCACCTTCCTCCTCTGCATCATGTCGGCCAGCCCTCTACCTTTTCCTGTCATAGTTCCAACATTCAAAGTCCCTACTTTCAGTTCTAGACTCCTGCCTTTCCTCTTCTCTCGCTGCCTACGGACACGCCTCCAACCTCTCCTTCTTCGACGTCTTCGACCAACAGTAGTCCAATTTCCACCAGCACCCTGTTGGTTAACAGCACTGATGGCGGTCGTCGTTAACCCGGCCCTCGACCGATCCGGTATGAATTCTCTAGATATGACTCGCATGTTTGATTTGGCATTTGTTTTACGCTGGATGCCCTTCCTGACCCAACTCTCTGCATTTATCCGGGCTTGGGACCGGCATGAGGGAGCGACACTGGCTTGTGCCCCTCCCTCACGGCTGCATTATTTTTGCATAAACGATTCAAACAAGCATTCAACTATCACATGCTCACGTGAAATCGATTAAAACTCACTAAAAATGTATTTTTTCCCTCATTTTTCTGACGAGTAGCCTCATAAAACTAGATAAAAACAGTATCAAACTTAGTGGTTTTCATTGCAATTATTCACCGAGTTTGGTACAAGACACACTATAATCCATACACCAGAAGAACGGCCGTGAAGTAGTCTCTCCATTTTGGATACTGTTTTGATATTAAAATGCCATTTCAGTGAATAAAATAAAGGTTATGAAAACAATATGCTCGTAAACAATGCAGGCTAGTTGTTAAGGAAGATCTGAAATGAGCACACTGATTGGTCAGCTTGGGCTTGCACATGCACAGTGCCCGTCACACATTAACTTCTGGTTTTACTGTATGCGGAACTTATCTCCGACTTTCTCTTCAATAACAGTCATTAAGTTTATTTATAATATTGTGAATCGACATAATTTCTGGAAAAGGAGAGTGAAATGTCATCTGTGATGTCTAGCAGCATTCGTATAGATGGTAAATTCGACGCGAGAATTGGGATTCGAAGATGCCAGAATGCTTGGTGTTCTTAAAGATTATTTCGCCTGTGAGTATTTTTCTCTGCATGCAAAAATTGTTGATGGAAGTTTTATTTTGATGATTTGATTTGTGTGTAATCTTGTCTGGACTGGACATGCTGGATTGTGGGTTGTTTAGTTTTGTACAAAAATTGATCAAGACCTGAGAAATACTTAAATGTTCCTTTTACATATGAATAAACTGATGATGATGATGATGATGATGCCAGTTGTGTTGATGAAGATGTTGATGAAGAAGAGGCATCTGTTAATAAAAGTGTGCATGAGTCAGTTTTGTTGTGTTTGGGATGAGATGTGATCTTATCTGCTGAGCAGGATATAGATTAAAATTATAATGCTGAGGGCAGTGTTGATGAAGCTTACTTGTATCAGAGACTTTTGTTATATGGTTATCTTATATATATATAGTTTTCTTAATTTCAGCGTGATTGCTTGAATCTGACAGTTTTTTTCAATCAGTATCATTTGAAGTCATTTGAAACTTTAAATAATGGTCAAAAAGATACATACTGATCTTATTGGAATAAAC
>CM045736.1:49266395-49443895 GCA_024760905.1 Plotosus lineatus
AGCCGTCAGTGTGTTGATGGCCTCTGCCCTCGCCCAGAGTTGGCTGGTATGAGTGCCAACTTCCCTGTGACCCTAATTAGGATTACGCGGTTACAGAAAGTGAATGAATGAATATTGTGCATATAACTCATTCCAAACGAAAGTCATGTTATAGTGTGTATCGGACATGATCTAACTTATGCCACCTTTAAAGATTATTGATAAATGACCGTAATACTATGGCTACATGATGTTGTTGCTATGCAAACAGTGACCTGTGCACTAGCACTTCAGGGAGCAAGTCTGAATTCTGATCACATGTTGTGCATGCGTCCATCTCCAAGCTGGTCCAATCATAATGCTCATTTTCTGCATGCGTCACAGGACTCTGCAAAATCCCATAATATTCACTGTGCTTCTTTAGGCCGGTCGTCATTCAAGGTCAGTGAAACAAGGTTTCTGCCCAGCTTGATGTAGTGCCTTATCCTTTCAGTCTGGGCTCCTCTGTCTCCTCTGCTCTCATGCAGGCTTGTTTTGACACTCTCTTTCTTTGACTATGTCAATCTGTCAGTGCTTTCCTCTCCTCAATGTCTGCTGTCAGCGACTCTTTAAAATAATTCCAGTAATGGGCTGTCCTTTGCCCAACATAAATTGTCTGGTTGGATGAGCTAGATGATTAAAATAGTTACCGGCTCCCTGCTGGATCAGAGTGTGCAAGTCTTTGACATTATATTTTTCTGTAAATTCAGGATATTTTTGTAGAGATCTCATCATGTTGGTTAGATGTGCGTGACATCCTCGACATGGGTGTAATAATATTTATTGTGCCGTGATTGGATATATTGTTATGATGTATGGACTGTATAAAGAATGCCACTGGACTTGATTGAAAATTAAATTTTATTGAAACGAATGTAACCTCGTGACAATGAGCATGCCAAATATTAAAGGTAGTTCCCTACCAGTAGGGGTTGGCATTATTATTTTAGCCATGTTATAATTGCAGTATAATTTGCAATGAATTAAAATGATTTTAATTTTGATTGAACTGAGTTAATTCAAAGTATGATATCCACAAAAAATAAACAATGGTCTGTCACTTTTTTTGGTTGGTGAATATACTCACAGTAAGGGGCCGGTGGCGTAGTGGTTATGGTGCTGCGCTCATGATCAGGGGGTTTTGTGTTTGAATCCCAGTTAGACTCCCACTGTGCTTATACTCCTGGGCAAGGTCTTAACCACAAGTGTGTCTCTGTTCACCCAGCAGTATAAACGGGTACCAGTAAAAATATACTGGGAAGGTAACCTGTGATGGACTAGCATCCCATCCGGGAGGAGTTGAACTCCTGGTAGCTTCACGCTACAGAAACCGGGAATAAACACCGGCCTGATGAGCCACTAGGCTCGAGTGTAAAAAGCCAACAGACTACTTTACCTTACTTATATTCACAATAAGCAAAAAAATTCTATACTACTGATATACTAGTGCAGTGTTGATCTAATGCAGTGGTTCTTAACCTGGGTTCGATCGAACCCTAGGGGTTCGGTGAGTCAGTTTCAGGGGTTCGGTGGAGGTCAAGACACGCACCCGACTCATATTCATGATGACACACCCTGCTTGGCCATCACTAGCTGCAGGTGATCACACTACATTGATTGGCCAATCTGTGCTGCAGGAAATTTGGTGTGCTCGGTGGTCGAATTGTGACTGTCGTGATGGTACGCCGTGTGATTTCTTTCTGAACGTTTTAATCCTTACTATGTTGAACAAAAAAGAAAGTGGTCGGACAAATATATACAACATGGATTCACATATATAATGGAACGTGATGCTAGTCAGCTTTCTATCTGCATGATTTGCGAAGTAGGATCAACCCCCCACTGACTGACATATACATACATGTCTATGAGTATACAATATCAATAAATACATATTCAATGCTATAAATGCTTATAATAACAAATAAACATTCAAAAATAATGCATAAGATGTAAATAAAATATAAATACACACACATACAGACATGCGCGTGCTCGCACTCGGATGCACACCTCACATAAAAATGTAAGTAGTTTTGATGGGCGGTGTTCATGCATTGTATTGGTTTTTGTTTTTTGACCACAGTGATGGTAATGCACAGTTCAGTTTGGTGCCCCAGTAAAAACCCATGTCTTGAAAAAAAAAAATCATATTTTATTTTTGAATACAGAAGGGTTCGGTGAATAAGCATATGAAACTGGTGGGGTTCAGTACCGCCAACAAGGTTAAGAACCACTGATCTAATGATTACCAAACATTTCTCCATCCCTTATACTTTCATCTGCTACTTTCTCCCATCCTCCATAAATCCATAATTTTCACAGTCCTGCACCTGTCCTGCAAACAGTTACACCAGTTTCCCAGGTTTCATTGCTCTGTATGACTGGACACTTCTCCCACCAGCGACATTACCCAACATGGCAACATGCACCAAGAGATAATACAGATTTTCACTCTTTTTTTTTAACCTTAATAAGGCAACATACACTGGGAGATACAACTCATAAAATTCAAAATATACAATACTTTTAAAAAAGAATAATGAGTATTTTACTGGGATCTTAATTATAAGAACAACTATTGTAACATGTTTTACAATTTATTTTACACTGTGCATGTTTAAAGGTTCAAATCTGTCATGTTCTGAAAAACCCCAAACAAGTGTACTGTCCAACATAAAACCTCAAAGCAATACCATTTACACAGGCTAAAATCACTCCTGGGAGAAATTTCATTTGCAGGTTTATTGGTTATACATTATAAAGTTCATGGTACACATTTTGTTTAGGGACCTGTTAGAGTCTTTTAGCGAATGCTAATAAAGTCAAATATTGTAATAAACTGTGGTTTGACAACATGCACACGCTGTGACGTTCATACTCCTCCCTTTTACACACCAGACATTGACATTGAAGTGCTTTTTAACTCGTTTATAGGGTTATAGAGAAAAACACTGAAGTGAAACCAGAACTGCACCCAGCCTTATTTATCATTGATCCAGAGTAGTCTGAGGATTTTTCTCATTTTTTCATTTCAGAACCCAGCTAACTGGGTTATCAAAGGCGGGCCATGTCTCTCACTGTCTATGGTGAGAGGCATGTAAAAGAACCATTGCTGACATTCGTAAAGAGTAGGCTGCAAAGCCGTCAGCGTGTTTCTGTCCCTTGCTAAAAGGGTTGTGACAGGAAGGGCATCCGACGTAAAAACCTCTGCCAACTCAAACGTGCGAATCAAGATGATTCGCTGTGGCGACTCCTGAGTAAAAGGGAAAAAGCCGAAAGGAAGACAGACAACCTTTTATATAAAAGATGGTCAATCTAATTTTCCATTTTCTGTAGAAATATGAAAGTGTGCATGAGCCTAGAGGTGTATATTGGTGGTGAAGTGTGAAGAGTGATCTCGGTACAGTTGCACCTGCCATGGAGTGGGATGTATTAGGTGGTAAGTAGTTCGGTCTCAAAGATGATGTGTAGGAAGCAGAAAAAAAAAGATCTAGCATAAGGATCTGAGTGACTCAGAAAACTGTGACATTGTAATGGTGAAATGAGCGGGTTTGTGGGGTGGTCCTGGTATGCAGCGGTAAGTACCATCCAAAGGTCTAGTACATCTGGTCTGATCCCAGAGAAGAGCTACAGTAGCACAAATGGATGAAACTGTTAATGCTGGATATAGAAAAACGGTGTCAGAACGCACAGGTTGTTGCATAAGGGGCTACCGAGCCACCAGATCAGGTCAGACCTATTATGTGGTGTTAATGTTATGCACTGATTGGTGTATATTTATTATTTACAAGTTTTTATGCAGGCATTAGTACTGAGAGACTCAAAGTCTTTAATCACTACAGTTTGCAGAATGTTTAAGTTTGGCTCGAATATTGATTGACACAGGATGGTCCAGTTCTATAGTTCTGGTAGAACTGCTGCTTTCTGATGCTTTGGGCAGCCCAGTACTTTATCCACAGCACAGCAACTCACTATCCAGACTTCTGGGATGAAGCAGATTATGTGTCCATGTTCGTTGTGAAAATTGTGCTCAATATTTTCCTCTCTTCATAAACTTTCTTTCGTATCTTCAGAAAAGTTCTCAGGATATGTCGAGCTAGCTCCATCAACACCAGGAACACAACCTGGACCACATTCATTCATTATCTGAACTGCTTAATCCTAATTAGGGTCGCAGGGAGGTTGGCGCTCATTTCAGCCGACTCTAGCCAAGGGCAGAGTACACCCTGGATAGCTCACCAGGGCAGAAATACGCTCAAGGCTATGCAGCCTACTCTTGATGAAAGTCAGCAATGGTTCCTTAACACGTCTCTCACCATAGACGGTGAGAGACATGGAAAGCCTTTGATAACCCAGTTAGCTGCAATGACGGCACAGAAGTGACAACCCGTCGACAGTGACCTTGGGATCAGTGAGCCAGTACCTTACCACTGGGCCACCACAACACCTAACACTCGCACATCACAATCATTCAACCGCCTAATCCTAACCTGGGTCGCGGGGAGGCTGGCGCCCATCTCCTGCACATCACATTCATGAAGGAATTCACAATACAGATGAACCCATCACCGACCTGCTTCCCCAAGGAATCCCAAGGAATTATAATGGAACTCCACCCCTGTAGTAACTCTTACGAGCAGCACTTCAGAATGAAGTGCAAGAGAGTTGGCTGGTGTGACAGTATTGGTAGGTCGGATTAGGGAAGAAAGTGTGTGGGTGGGTAAGTGGGGTCTGTGCTAGTGGTGCACTTACAGTTGTGTGGAAAATACAGAGGAACCTCAACTTACGAAAGCCCCAACAAACGAAAAATCCAGGTTATGAAAAACATTTGCTAAAATTTTTGTCTCTGGATACAAAACAAGTTCACGTTCCGAAAGCACTATCTCAAAAATTCAAACAGTGCACGAGTTGCTCTCCCATTGACTACATTTCCCAACATCCCGCCCCACTGGCCTCCCATTGGCTATCTCCCAACATCCTGCCCCGCTAGCCTCCCATTGGCTAGGAGGGAGGACGCAGCTCCCTCCCATTGGCTGTTATGGAGCACCCATAATGCTTTTTGTGTAAAAGACAGTTACTGTTGTTTCATGAGTTTTTCGAGTGCGCTCATTGCAACTTTATCTTTTGGCTCAGGCTTTTAACCTTGCATAAACATTTGTAAGATGATAATTCTGCTAAGAAGACATGGTCAACACTCACACACGCATGCACGGTGGGATTCCCAGTGTGAGTGAAAAGAAGAAGCGGGCTCGTGGCATGCGGTTGAGTGATATCGCAAAGGAATATGGCCAAACCCTACGATATTGAAGCAGAAAAAGGTCTTAAAAGGTATACTTTTATAATTTTTAACGTGTTTAGGGGATAATTTTGGTGGCCTCGGAACACACGTTTTACATGTAAAATGAGGTTCAATTTAGGAAAAATCCAGGTGAATAAAAAGTCTCTGGAACGGATTCATTTCGTCAGGTGAGGTACCACTGTATAAGTACATCCCATAGAAATTGCCGATTTAAAAAAAAAAAAGATATTTTAATATAAAAACATTTTACTATTTTTGATCCAGTGTGTGCGGACATATGTAATGTACTCTAAAAGAAAAAAACCCAAATCATTCACATGGTTAAATTGAACCTTTAAATTGTTTACATTTTCAAGTTTGTAACAAAGTCAAAGGATCCAGATTAATTGCCATTGATTTGAATCCCCAGCAGGTGGAAAGTGTTTTATTTAAACCTGACATCTAGGGTCTGGTGTTTTGTTTGCTATTGAGGTATGTAGAGCCATCACTGCCAAGATCTAAAGGCCACTTCACACCAGAACTGTTTCTGAGGCATTGTTTGCTTGTATCTCTGATGGCTATGTTTCAGCTTAGATAAGATTCCACTGTAATAATGAATGCAGCAATTTACTCCAGAATAATAATGATAAAACAAACGCTAATATAATCGTGTAAAGTTAATATAAGCTGATGATAATATAAGCTGTTTGTTATTGAACAAGCTAGATACTGCACTTCCTGTTGGGAACGACCTGTTCAGGGTTCACGGTTTCAACTCTGAAACCCTTGTAAACGGGAGGGGTATAAACAGAGCTGGCCATGAGCGAAATTCAGTCGTGGGGCTGGGACGATTTGCATGTCGCTCAAACTTCTTGCCGTTCATTGCTTTGTGTGTGGACGCTACTTTATTTAGTGTTGGCTATGTATAAATAAACAAGTGTGAAATAAACTTGCAGTTATGAAATTATTGACATTCAGAATTTCACAGAGTGCAGATCTCTAGTGCAGAAACAAATCTTTTAATATTTTCTGCTGAAAAACAAACAACTTTTCCTTGTAGGTTTTTATTATTATTTCACTGTGATCTGTATGCGTTCTAATTACAAAGAGTGAAATGTTAACCAAATATGTTGACGAAAATCAAGAATTTCCTGGTATGTACTTATTTTATCACATGACTTTGTATAGGGGCAGTGGTGGCCTGGTGGTAAACATGCTGGATCACTGATCCCAGAGTTGGGGGTTCAAGCTCCACTCTCAACAGGTTGTCACTGGCCCTCCCCCCCCTCCCCCAGTGCAGCTAACTAGGTGATCAAACGCCGGCCATGTCTCTCACTATTTATGGTGTGAGGTTCATGTAAAAGAACTATTGCTGACTTTCGTCAAGAGTAGCCGCATCGCCATCAGTATGTTTCCGCCCTGCAATGGCCTTGTTGAGCTGTCCAGGGTGTACTCTGCCCTCGCCTGGAGTCGGCTTTGATGGGCGCCAGCCCCCCTGTGACCCTAATTAGGATTAAGCTATTACAGAAAATGAACGATAATGGACTTTTTTTTTTTTTTTTTTTTTTTTTTTTTTACAGCTTTTACACATAGTCTCTCAGTTTAAGATGAGCTTCAAAATTACATAAAATTTGTCTCTATCCAAGGTGTTATGAGCCAAAGTTAAGGACGGTGATATAATCATTTTATTGGGGTATTTGAATTCGTTTACGCTCGTACACTCCCACGGACATTCCTAGATTAGTTTAATGCACTTTACTCGGTTAATTGAACTGTTAACAATCCTCTGACGCCTAAAGTTCACCATGTTCATTTGCAACCTTGTTCATTAGGATAGCTTAAAGATTGGATGCACCCATGTACTTTTAACTTTTGTTGGAATGAAATCTGTCCAGGATGATATTCACTTGACTCCAGTTATGGAAAATGTACCGGCACTGAGCTCTCCGTACATCGTATTTGGGTGTAGATTAGTCGAGCTAACGTTCAGCATCTTCTCAAATCAATGCTTCACTTCCTGCTAAGAGGCTAATTGGCAGTCAGTGTCCAGAAGGTGACATTTCCCATGGAGTCAGGCGGTGAATTATTCACTAGTCTAAACAGTACACACAACATTGTTCACTGTGTTGTCGATAAAATTAGTCAAAGTATTTTTTTTGTGTGTGTGTGTGTGCGTGCAGATTTGTGTTGCATTATACAGGTCTATGTGTCTGTGTAGATATTATAATGTGTGTGTAATTTTTTAAACTTGTAGTTATTATCGTTAATTAATTAAAATGAGATTATTTAAATAAGAGTTATAATGCATCAGTCAGTTTAGATATTTTGCAAATGTTAGATCTTGGAGTACCATGAAAAGCCATGCCAATAAAAAGCTTAAATACTTAACCTTGAAGGATCTGGAATTAAATTATTCTTCCTTCTAAATCAGCTCAGTCTAGGTAACAAGCAAACATTGGCGCAGGGCTTCTGAATGTACAGGTGAGTTTGTGATTCTGCTTCTCAGATTGACGTCATTGGGACTGAAGCACACCAGGCAGGAGGCAGAGGTTCCCGCGGTGACTCTCCCTTGGTGTTTAATGTAACCAAACTGTGCATTCACATATCTCAGTTGCCTCTTTAATACACAACAAGCTTTGTGTACACACTCAGAGTCTTCTGTTTACTGTTTTCTAAAATCTCTAGTTTGTGTTTAATCAAATAGCAGTTACACGATTCTATGATTGTTGAACACAGGTGTACAAGAAGAATGTCTGTCTTCCTTTCGGCTTTTTCCCTTTTACTCGGGAGTCGCCACAGCGAATCATCTGATTCGCACGTTTGATTTGGCAGAGGTTTTTACGTCGGATGCCCTTCCTGTCACAACCCTTTTAGCAAGGGACAGAAACACGTTTGACGGCTTTGCAGCTACTCTTTACGAAAGTCAGCAATGGTTCTTTTACATGCCTCTCACCATAGACAGTGAGGGACATGGCCCGCCTTTGATAACCCAGTTAGCTGCACTGGGGAGGGGCAGTGACAACCCTGTGGAGAGTGGGACAAGAGGTGTACAAGAAGAATAACATAGCATAACATAACATACGACGCAGGTAATACAATTTCGAATAAATAAAGAAAACAGATAAGAGTGTTGTTTTAGTGTTTTTCAAAAAGTTAATGTCTAAATTTGCTATAGTTCCACAGTAAAAATAAGACTAGTCAAATACTGATTGTGCACATCATGTAGGTAAGGAAAAAAGTGGTCTTCATGCTCCTTGTTCTCTCCATTGGAGACATGAGTCTGTAGCGCTAGCTAGGTGCTTTTTTATATTGTAAGTTGACCAGATTTTTGAAATTAAAGCGGGGACCATTTTCAGTTGGTATATGCTTAAAATATTCAGTGCTGCTATCTATAAAATAAAAAAGGGTCAAACTGAGTTTTTCTTTGTAAACCATGTCCAAAAACCATATAATCACTATAGAGCATAAAGATATGCAAAACTATAGAACACTCAAAGAGTAATAATAATAATTAGATATGCCGACAGATCAACTACCCATCAAGTGATGGTACAATTCTGAATTTCTGTGACCTCACAAAGTGGTGTAGTGGTTAACACAGCTCCCTCATAGCAAAAAAGTCCTGTGTTTGAGTCCCGGGCTCAGGTGTATCTGTGTGGCGTTTGCATGTTCTCCAGATGCTTGTGTGGGTTTTCTTGGGATACCCCGATTTCCGCACACAAATTCTATGACGTGCTTTAGGCTGACTGGCTGTTTCAAAATGCCCGTAGGTGTGGGTGTGAGTTTTTGTGTGTGTTGCCTTTCTATGAGCTGTTGATGATGTGTCTTGCCACCGCACATTATCACACAGCCTCACCACGACCCTAGTAATAGGACTACGTGCTTCAGAAAATGAGTGATGGAGTCTGACCTCGCCCCTGATAACCCTGGGTTATCTCCTGGATTAAAATAAGAATTGTGTTGATGTTGAACATTCACCTGATGATATTTTATGCTTGGGCAGAAAACACAGCAATTTTCTCTAAAACTAGATGAGCAAGTGGTGAGTAGTTGAAGAAGAATGATATGAAGCTGCTGGAGTGCATAGCCAGACACTTGTAGGCAAAAACAACCACTGTTCTTTCTTTCCAATTTGAGTGCACAGCCAGGCCACCAAAAAGAGATTATAATTAGAATTGGTAATGGTTTGTACAGTAGATGTGGTGTATGTAAAGATAGACCATCTCAAACCCCAGTCGCTCCATATACTAGTCCTTCTCAAAAAATTAGCATATTGTGATAAAGTTCATTATTTTCTGTAATGTACTGATAAAATTTAAACTTTCATATATTTTAGATTCATTGCACACCAACTGAAATATTTCGGGTCTTTTATTGTTTTAATACTGATGATTTTGGCATACAGCTCATGAAAACCCAAAATTCCTATCTCAAAAAATTAGCATATTTCATCCAACCAATCAAAAAAAGGGTTTTTAATACAAAAAAAAAGTCAACCTTCAAATAATTATGTTCAGTTATGCAGTCAATACTTGGTTGGGAATCCTTTTGCAGAAATGACTGCTTCAATGCGGTGTGGCGTGGAGGCAATCAGCCTGTGGCACTGCTGAGATGTTATGGAGGCCCAGGATGCTTCGATAGCGGCCTTAAGCTCATCCACAGTGTTGGGTCTGGTGTCTCTCAACTTTCTCTTCACAATATCCCACAGATTCTCTATGGGCTTCAGGTCAGGAGAGTTGGCAGGCCAATTGAGCACAGTAATACCATGGTCAGTAAACCATTTAGCAGTGGTTTTGGCACTGTGAGCAGGTGCCAGGTCGTGCTGAAAAATGAAATCTTCATCTCCATAAAGCTTTTCAGCAGATGGAAGCATGAAGTGCTCCAAAATCTCCTGATAGCTAGCTGCACTGACCCTGCCCTTGATAAAACACAGTGGACCAACACCAGGAGCTGACATGGCACCCCAGACCATCACTGACTGTGGGTACTTGACACTGGACTTCAGGCATTTTGGCATTTCCTCCTCCCCAGTCTTCCTCCAGACTCTGGCACCTTGATTTCCGAATGACATGCAAAATTTGCTTTCATCGGAAAAAAGTACTTTGGACCACTGAGCAACAGTCCAGTGCTGCTTCTCTGTAGCCCAGGTCAGGCGCTTCTGCCGCTGTTTCTGGTTCAAAAGTGGCTTGACCTGGGGAATGCGGCACCTGTAGCCCAGTCTACTGCTTCCACAGGTCCCCTAAGGTCTGGAATCGGCCCTTCTCCACAATCTTCCTCAGGGTCCGGTCACCTCTTCTGGTTGTGCAGCGTTTTCTGCCACACTTTTTCATTCCCACAGACGTCCCACTGAGGTGGCTTGATACAGCACTCTGGGAACAGCCTATTCGCTCAGAGATTTCTTTCTGTGTCTTCCCCTCTTGCTTGAGGGTGTCAATGATGGCCTTCTGGACAGCAGTCAGGTCGGCAGTCTTACCCATGATTGTGGTTTTGAGTAATGAACCAGGCTGGGAGTTTTTAAAAGCCTCAGGAATCTTTTGCAGGTGTTTAGAGTTAATTGGTTGATTCAGATGATTAGATTAATAGCTCGTTTAGACTATCTGAACATGATATGCTAATTTTTTGAGATAGGAATTTTGGGTTTTCATGAGCTGTATGCCAAAATCATCAGCATTAAAACAATAAAACACCTGAAATATTTCAGTTGGTGTGCAATGAATCTAAAATATATGAAAGTTTAATTTTTATCAGTACATTACAGAAAATAATTAACTTTATCACAATATGCTAATTTTTTGAGAAGGGCTAGTACTTGGTTGTTCTAGTTCTGCGATCACCTGTCAATTGTCCGTTCTAATTATTGAAAAAAGCTCAGTAGTGAAGGGAAAATGGTAGTAGTGAGCTGAAACATTTGTGGGTAATGAGCATGATGTCATCAGGATGTCTTGTGCAAGTATTTTTATAGCAACATACATATGTACATTGGGGATTTTACCATTAACCAGAGAGCAAGCATCACTTTCAGCATGCATAGAACAATGAAGCAATGAGCCAGTCGAGGTGTCAACAGGTGCTTAATACCATCCTCCTGAGACCTTCTGCTTCTACTGGAGAATGAATCTTACTTGAATCACCATACCGAGTTCATAGTTTCATTGCCTTGGGTTGCTAAAGCATTTCAAGGGTCTCCACTGCTAATTGCAAAAGAAGTGTGCACATATACATTGTTGTTAAAATGAGTGTAATACAGGTCATCATGTTGGTAGCACAATATCATGGGATAGTGATTCATGAGAGATGCTGCTTGTTCCTGCTGCATGCATGTGGCCATACTTCCCTGTCTTCTTACACTATAGGAACAGTGCCCTACCTTTTTGATTATACCTTGTGAAAACTGACCCTTTTGATATTATGATTTCCATCTCCCCCTCTGCCCCATTAACTTTTTCCCTTGTCCTGTCCCAGTAATGTTCCAAGTCATGTGATGAATAGTGAAATTGATTTCCATGTTGGAGGAATCCCAGAGAAATCCCTTCACCCATCATATTAAAGTAACAATTTTATTCTCTAGTGTGTAACGGAGTAAGTGGTGGGGGTTTATATATATATATTTATATATATATATATATATATATATATATATCTCCTCACTTTCCGTGATTAATTGGGACCGAGATCCCCACACGGCTATCGAAATCCGCGAAGTAGGATCTAGGGATGTCATTGACAATCGGAATATCGATATATCGCCGATATAATTATGTCGATCGATAATCGATACCTATAAAAGGGATATCGATACTTCTAACGTTCTAGCTTTCTTCTGTTCATGACCGTGTTTGTAGTAAATGCCATTTTCAGTGACACCCCGAGTAAATGGTACGTCCCGCCTCTCTGTATGGTAAATGGTATGTCCCTGCTTCTCGTGTGCCGTCAGAGCATGTGTTCTCAACAGCACGGAACATTTTGAACAAGAAGAGACATTTATCACCAGATAATGCAGATATGTGCATCTTCTGAATCTATACATCTATTTTCGTTTCCACGTCACTGTGACATGCAGCGGAGAGCCAATCCTTTCTGTACTCCACTGTGTGGGCGGGCCTGATAGCTTCAAACTCCAATTTTATTGGATTATAACAACAGCCACAGACTGCGCGTGTTGTTTGAGTAAAGAGATAAATTTCCCTCGTTTTGGCAAGCAAACAAATTGACAGACATGGAAAAATTTCAACCTGCAGAGCAGCTGATTGCCAAAACTTGGGACGCGCTTCCTGTCATATAAACACTTCAGCCTGCGAGTCCAATATAATTAGAGCTTCAAGGTATCGGACCTGCCCACACAGAAAGGATTGGCTCTCAGCTTCACGCCACAGTGACGTGGCATTGAAAGTAGATAAATAAATTTGCTCTGAGCAGTTAGAAAGTGAAGCTGCATCATCTCCTGCTTGGCCTTTTAAGATGCTGGTGCTGCCGGCAGCGCAAACAACCGTCGTATGCAACACTCGCGCTGCACTGCCATCAATCATGCTTCACCGATCAGACGAAACGCGCATAGGTCGTAAGTCGACGACTCACAGTATTCAATGCATTATACAAACTGCTGTAATATATCTTAGTCTGTTCTATTTAAGGCATTTATGGAACACTACAGCAATATTCCAATGTATCGATGAATCAGAATTTTTTTATCAATATATCGATACCAACAATAGGGTTTCAATGACACCCCTAGTAGGATCCCCTCTAACCCCCTTGACTGACGCATACATGCACGTACTAGTCCTTCTCAAAAAATTAGCATATTGTGATAAAGTTCATTATTTTCTGTAATGTACTGATAAAATTTAAACTTTCATATATTTTAGATTCATTGCACACCAACTGAAATATTTCAGGTCTTTTATTGTTTTAATACTGATGATTTTGACATACAGCTCATGAAAACCCAAAATTCCTATCTCAAAAAATTAGCATATTTCATCCGACCAATAAAAAAAAGGGTTTTTAATACAAAAAAGTCAACCTTTAAGTAATTATGTTCAGTTCTGCACTCAATACTTGGTTGGGAATCCTTTTGCAGAAATGACTGCTTCAATGCAGCGTGGCATGGAGGCAATCAGCCTGTGGCACTGCTGAGGTGTTATGGAGGCCCAGGATGGTTCGATAGCGGCCTTAAGCTCATCCACAGTGTTGGGTCTGGTGTCTCTCAACTTTCTCTTCACAATATCCCACAGATTCTCTATGGGCTTCAGGTCAGGAGAGTTGGCAGGCCAATTGAGCACAGTAATACTATGGTCAGTAAACCATTTAGCAGTGGTTTTGGCACTGTGAGCAGGTGCCAGGTCGTGCTGAAAAATGAAAATATTCATCTCCATAAAGCTTTTCAGCAGATAGAAGCATGAAGTGATCCAAAATCTCCTGATAGCTAGCTGCACTGACCCTGCCCTTGATAAAACACAGTGGACCAACACCAATAGCTGACATGGGACCTCAGACCATCACTGACTGTGGGTACTTGACACTGGACTTCAGGCATTTTGGCATTTGCTTCTCCCCAGTCTTCCTCCAGACTCTGGCACCTTGATTTCCAAATGACATGCAAAATTTGCTTTCATCCGAATAAAGTACTTTGGACCACTGAGCAACAGTCCAGTGCTGCTTCTCTGTAGCCCAGGTCAGGCGCTTCTGCTGCTGTTTCTGGTTCAAAAGTGGCTTGACCTGGGGAATGCGGCACCTGTAGCCCAGTCCACTGCTTCCACAGGTCCCCCAAGGTCTGGAATCGGCCCTTCTCCACAATCTTCCTCAGGGTCCGGTCACCTCTTCTGGTTGTGCAGTGTTTTCTGCCACACTTTTTCCTTCCCACAGACGTCCCACTGAGGTGGCTTGATACAGCACTCTGGGAACAGCCTATTCGCTCAGATTTCTTTCTGTGTCTTACCCTCTTGCTTGAGGGTGTCAATGATGGCCTTCTGGACAGCAGTCAGGTCGGCAGTCTTACCCATGATTGTGGTTTTGAGTAATGAACCAGGCTGGGAGTTTTTAAAAGCCTCAGGAATCTTTTGCAGGTGTTGAGAGTTAATTGGTTGATTCAGATGATTAGGTTAATAGCTTGTTTAGACTACCTGAACATGATATGCTAATTTTTTGAGATAGGAATTTTGGGTTTTCATGAGCTGTATGCCAAAATCATCAGTATTAAAACAATAAAAGACCTGAAATATTGCAGTTGGTGTGCAATGAATCTAAAATATATGAAAGTTTATTTTTTATCAGTACATTACAGAAAATAATGAACTTTATCACAATATGTTAATATTTTGAGAAGGACTAGTATATGTGTATATAATATTAATAAATGCTTGCACACACTCAGATGCGCACTTTACAACAATGTAACTAGTTTTAATAGGAGGTTTTGTGTTTGTTTAGGGTTTTTTTTGGCATAATTGGTCTTGATTTTGTGGCATTTTCCTTAATTATTCCCCTATTCTTCATTAATTTCCTTATTTTTTAACTTGCTGAATATTAAAAAAAATGCGATGCACTGAAGCCGCATGAATTAAAGCGCGAAGTAGCGAGGGATCTCTCTCTCTCTCTCTCTCTCTCTCTATATATATATATATATATATATATACACACACACACACACACACACACACACACACACACACACACATACCGGCCCTCTACTTACGAAATTAATCCGTTCCAGAGTCTTTTTCGTATCCTGGAGTTTTCATAAGTAGAGGTGCGTTTTACATATAAAATGTGTGATTCATTCTAAGGCTCCCAAGACTACCCCATAAACCCTTTAAAAATGATAAAAGTACACAAATTTTGTATGAAATATGTGTTAAAAGTAAAAGAAAATGATTAACCTTTTTTTAAATCCCTCGAACCACCCATGCAACGCTTTAAAGTCCGGGGGTTGTTGGTCTGAAGAACCCACACCCCACCCTCCTTCATAAGGTCCTAAAATATGGCAGTTGCTTTTTCCGAAATAATCGCCTCCGTCACTGTATCTCTGCTTTTAAGGTCTTCTTCTACTTCAATATCGTCCCGATTGTAGAGGGGTTACGACCATACTCTGTTGTGATTTCGCTCAACCGCATCCCACTTGCATATTTTTTTTATTATCTCCAGCTTTACTTCGATTGATAATGGAGCCCGCTTCTTCTTTTCGGTGTCACCGGGAATCACCTATATATATATATATATATATATATATATATATATATATATATATATATATTTATTTATTTATATATATATATATATATATATATATATATAAATGTATACATACACTGATTTGTCCAATATAGTGCATTATGGCTCTTCAATTTTAAATGAAGAGAGGCGTGTTAGATTTTTAAAAAAATTTTTGTGTATCCAGAGGTTACGTTTAAACCGTTTTCTTAACTTTTGTTCTGAATTTGTACTGCATCCTTTTATTTTAATGCAATCTTGCCCTTCGTGTTAGTGTGAATTGAATCCTGTGGGTGTCAACTATCAAAGATGTACAATATACAGCGGATTGGAGGGACGGTTCTGGTTCTTTTAGTGTTTTGTATACACTGGTACGTGTGTGTTTGCTTCAGTGTTTACAGTTAAATGTGAATGTGTTGCAGGTGTGAAAAATAGATCTAATATGAGGCGTCATAACTATACAGCACAGAACCATGTGGAAGCTCAGATAGCCTGTTAACACCTTGTTCCATGCTGCAGCATGAAAGGGCATGATGCATGATTGCTGTAATGCCACACTAGATAAAATACCTACGTTGTTCCTCTGTTTAATAGCTCATATGTCACATCTTCACAGAACCAGAGCTCTGTGGGCAAGACATGTTAGCAGAGTACTGGTTATCCTTACAGTATAATTTGTGTATGTAATATTTTTAAGTGATACAGATGCTTATTTTATCATGTATCACCGTAAAAAGCACAAAAGTGGTAATTTTGTCTGGTAGATCACAAGCGGGGGCTGAATTGCAGGGGTTAGCGTTAATCCCCCAGTAGAAGTGGCATCAACACATTGGGTGGGGTTAATGTCTCTTGTGGGGACATTGAGATGTTACGTTCTAGTGACGTTCTGTGACGATGAGAATGCTGACTTTGGTTGGTTTGGTTGGTTGGCTGACTTTGGCTGGTTTAGGAACAAAACGAAATGTTTTTTCTATGACCTTGTTGCTTGTGCAGCTCAGCACTGGCTGATACTGTGTTATACTACATGGGTCTGTGAGGTAGCATAGCTATTCCAATGAGTTCTTGTCGCTATCGAATTGAAGCACCCAATCAGAAAGGCAGCATGCTTCTGAGCATGCATAGAGCCGAACAACTGGCCAAACGATTGCAGGGCACAGACCCGCCCACAATCACACCCAGGGGCAATTTGGAACAGCCAATTGCACATGTCTTTGAACTGTGAAAAGAAACCAGATTACCTGGAGGAAACCCACACAAGCACAGGGAGAACATGCACAGTGCACACAAAAATGAGTAACTGTCACATCACGTGTAACTATTATTTATGTAATATCTCCATGACAGGACCTGCAGGCTCTTTTGTGTGTGTTTTTTTCCCCTGCAGGCTGCTGCTCGGATGATGAAGTTAATTAAAAATGTAGTGTTAAGTGTCTCTTTCGATATTGTAAGATGTCAATAAAACAACTAACACACTATCATCTATAATAAATGCTGGGATTCCTCTTTCATCTGAGGAAGATTAAAGCCAGATGCTGAGTCAACAGCTGGGCCTTTAGGTATAGAATGAAGGCTAGGTTACATATGGAACACTGCTGTGGCAGTTTTATGCAGAAGAGGGATCTGAGACTCAAAAATTTTCATTGGTAATTCTAGGTAGGTCACAAAACACACATTATTTCTGTTATGATATAGGGAACGAGCTGCCCCTGAACAGGCCACCAGTCTATTGCAGGGGCAAGCCATTAAATATTAATCGTGTAATACATTTACAACCTTTGGCAGACACCATTATCCATAGCGAGTCACATACTGTATATCACGTTTATACAACTAAGCAGTTGAAGGTTACGGGTCCAACAGTAGCAGATTGGTGGTACTGGGACTTGAACCCCTGATGTTTAGATCATTAATCCAGAGCCCTCACTACTGAGGTACTACCACAGTATTATTCTAAAAGGGATACCATGACTACTTGGTTTTTACTACAAGCCGGCTTAGCTGTATCATTAAAGCAGTGGTTCTCAAATAGTGGGGTACGCCTCCCTGTGGGGGCGCAGTGCGATGCCAGGGGGGCGTGTGTGACCCCAGTTAACTTGCTTTTTTTTGCCATATTAGGATAAAGTGTAATTCTACATCCACTACAGAAGGTGGCAGTGGTGTCCTCACTGTCAGAGTGTGCCCCGTGCTTAAATAAGAAGTGAGGTTAATCAACCCACCATAGAAATTTTTAACAGGGACGGAAAGAGAGGCAGAGAGAGATGGAGATGGTGAGAGAAACGAAAGTCTCCAGAAAGACAAGTGGAAGAGGTATGATGAAGCGGATGTAGCACTCGGCTTCACTGTGCTACGGTGAGAAACGAGGAAAGGCCGCTGTGTTCACTGTGTCTGAAAACACTGACAGCGGACAGTATGCACCTAAATAAATTCAGGCGTCACTTAAAGACATCGCACCCCGATCACGTGATGAGCCGCTTGAGTTTTTTCAGCAAAAACGTATCGAATAATGCCAATGACCATCCGGCTTTGTGAATGCTACTCCACCAAACCAGCGAGCTCTGTTAGCATCAGATTAGGTGAAGTACCAAATTGCTCAGTGCAAAAAACCCAACAGCACAGCAGAGGAACTGATTCTACCTGCAGCAGACACGGTCTCCGTCATGTTGGATGACGTCACTGCTGAGAAAATAAGTGCAGGTCCCAGTTCAGCATTGAGCATGAGCCGAGAGTTCAGTATCGTGCTTTAAACCTGTCTTCAAAAAGCTGTGCTCTGCGAAACATGCTCATTATAGCCATTAATCTGGACTTAATCATTTTGACAATATAATAATAAAAATAATACAAATTATTTTATTAATTTTTGTGTTGTAGGTTAAAGTGTTTTATATATTGTGCTCCTGAGTTAATGTTGCTGATCCATTTGAATTTATTATTATTATTATAATTATTATTTATTTATTTTATTTTATTTTATTTTTTCAGTATCAAGTGGTTCAAATTGTTGGTTAAAAAAAGTTTACAGTTTAAATATGGATACTTTTTTATTTCAGGCAAATTGATGCACTTTAAGTCTTTTTGTTTAACGACTAGAAAATTGTTAATAAAGTTATTCTTTGTTTTGAAGTTGATCTATATTTCATTTTTTTTTGTATTCCATAATGATAATAAGGATGCAGTGTATGTCGAGGATTACTTATAGCAATTTTCAGACAAACAACACTATTTATATGGGGGGGCAACAGAAAATAATTGAGAAGCACTGGTTTAAAGTATATATCACCCAATTCTTCTTCTTTTTACTCCCTATTTGAAAGAATTTCAAACCCTTCTAAAATCCATGCACGCACTTCATCTTTTTCCGCAGATAGTCATCATCAATCAGTGCATAGTTCACATGATACTAATCCCTCATTACTTTAATATGGCTGCTCAAATCACTTGACCTTGTTTTGAGAACCAAACTAAAGCCAAAGGCTGAAATATAAGCTTGAAAGTTTCAGTATGTCGACACAGGGCTCCAGGATTGCCACCTCCTGTTCAACAGTCCCCTATCACTGATCTGACATGCTGTCAACTGAGGTGCTTAGTTTCAAGTCTTAAATGTTTGAGGCGTCCACAGAGTTAGCAGAAAGGCTTTCTTGGCGTAGGCAATTGGAGTAGTAGCTCCTTCTATCTAACCTTTAGCCAGACTATCAGGACCCTTTCCGCTGGATGAAACTTGAGCTTGACCAGTGACAGATCTTGCCCAATCACAAACTTTAATCCTTACACCTACAACTTTCTTTGATGCATGTTACAGGACATGTTGTGTATTTTTATGTGAATTGTGTTATTGGAGATGAAAAGGTGTGCATGTGTTCATAGGGATATTCTGTCTCTAGTTTTGCCAGAAGGTTCTAACACCACACGGAGTCTTGTTTTGATTTTGAATATTTATAAATGTGGTTCTCAGAAGCTTTGCTGACTTAAACTTTTTCTTGATGCAGTATTCAGGCAACCCATCTGTTCCTTCACATTTCTTTTTTGGAAAAAAGAATTGAAAAGACATTTTATTGTTAGTTGCAGTATGCATTATTGATCTTGTATATTTCAGTGGCCGGCCGTCACGGCAAGCAAAGTCTTCTCTGCTGGCCTAAACACGATCAGAAGCACTGACCTACATTTGCAACTTAAATTCTAGTACAGGGATCCCTCACTTTCTGCGGTTAATTGGGACCGAGAAGCCCCTTACAACCGCCGAGTTCCGCGAAGTAGGATCACCACCTCCCCTTGACTGATGTATATGTACCTGTACTAGTCCTTCTCAAAAAATTAGCATATTGTGATAAAGTTCATTATTTTCTGGAATGTACTGATAAACATTAGACTTTCAGATATTTTAGATTCATTACACACAACTGAAGTAGTTCAAGCCTTTTATTATTTAATATTGATAATTTTGGCAAAAAAGTAAAGAAAAACCAAAAATCCAGAAGGTTTCGTAAGTAGGGGGCCGACTGTGTGTGTGTGTGTGTGTGTGTGTGTGTGTGTGTATATATATATATATATATATATATATATATATATATATATATATATATATGTCTGTCGTCCTTTCGGCTTTTTCCCTTTTACTCGGGAGTCTCCACAGCAAATCATCTGATTCGCACGTTTTGATTTGGCAGAGGTTTTTACGTCGGATGTCCTTCCTGTCACAGCTCTTTTTGGCAAGGGACAGAAAAACGCTGACGACTTTGCAGCTCCTCTTTACGTAAGTCAGCAATGGTTCTTTTACATGCCTCTTACCATAGACAGTGAGAGACATGACCCGCCTTTGATAACCCAGTTAGCCGCACTGTGGGGGATAGTGACAACCTTGTGGAGAGTGGGACTCGAACCCCCAACCTTTGGATCAGTGCCCTATACCACTAGACCACCACTGCCCCGTATATATATATATATATATATATATATATATATATATATATATATATATATATACTTACACACACACACACACACACACAGTGGGGCCAATAAGTATTGGGCAATGTAAAAATGTGCAAGTTCACCCATTTAAAAAAGATGAGAGGTTTGTAATTTTCATTATGGTACACATCAAGCTTGAGAGGACAGAATGTAAAAAAAAAAAAATCCAGGAAATCACATTGTCTGATTTTTAAACAATTTATTTGTAAAAATGGGAGGCCAATAAGTATTAGTAAGTACAATAAGTAAGAGTCCCACTCTCCACAAGTTTCCCTCCAGTGCAGCTAACTGGGTTATCAAAGGCCAGCCATCCATGTATTTCACTGTATATGGTGTGAGGCATGTAAAAGAACCATTGCTGACTTTCGACAAAAGTAGACTGGAAAGCCGTCAGTGTGTTTCTAATCGGGAGTCAGATTCCCCTGAGGCACTTCGTTCACAGCAACGTTCTGGCAACTCCTGCAGCGGCACTAGAACCCAGTCGTATCTGTACTTGCCTTTCCATTGGATCTTTCCGGTGGTGCCGAGAAGGGGGACTTGCTGCTTGGGTAACAGCCTGTCCTCCATTACTCCCTACCTCGGCTCTGCGCACTGGAGAATATTACCAGCCGGCATACCAGTCAGCGTGCAGCCATAGTCCTTTAGGACTGATAGAGGCCTACTACTACTAAGTACTACTACTACTGAGTGAGTATATTGGCAGTAGGATGCTGAGGTTGGAACTACCAGGCAGAAGGCCTCGAAGAAGAGATTTATGGATGTGGTGAAGGAAGACATGAAGGTCGTTGGAGTCAGAAAAGAAGATGCGGAGGACAGGGTGAGGTGGAGGCGGATGATTTGCTGTGGCGACCCCTGAAGGGAGCAGCCGAAAGTAAAAGAAGAAGAAGAAGAGGCCTACTACTACTATATACAGGGATACCTCACTTTCTGCGGTTAATTGTGACCGAGACCCCCACCGCGACCGCCAATTTCCGCAAAGTAGGATAGACCCCCCTGACTGACATATACGTACATGTATATGTGTATGTAATATCAATAAATACATATTCAATGCTATAAATGCTTATAATAACAATTAAACATTAAAAAATAATGCATAACATGTAAATAAAATATAAATACACACACATACAGCCGCGAGCGCCCACACTCAGATGCGCCCTGCTCATAAAAATCTAAGTTGTTTTGTTGGGTTATTTTTTTTTATTTGTTTTTGTTTTTTGCATAATTCGTCTTGTTTTGAGGCATTTTCCTTAACTTTTTCCTTATTTTTCCTTAATTTTTACATTTTTTGTTTTTGATAAATGTTTTTGAAAAACCCTCGATGCATTGAAGCCACAGAAACTGAAGCACGAAGTAGCGAGGAATCACTGTATTCCTATCTTTTGAGATGCATTGCACAATATTAGTAAAGCATGTTAATAATGCTTTTTTTGAATTTTATTTACAAAAAAAAGACAAACCCCATGTTGATCCACTTCTAACCGTTCATGGTTGCACATTGCGCAAATCATGAGTGCACACATGAATATTGTTGCTGAAATGTACTCGTATGTAGTACATGTCCTACTGTTGATAGTACAATGCCATGGGATAGTGATTCATGAGGATTTCAGCTTTCTCCTGAAGACTTAAAAGTTGATTTTTGACTTTGAGCAACAACAATAAGAAAATTACATATTTACAAGTCTGCTTTGTTTCTCTATTGTTCAGATGATTCGAACTGTTATTGTTGGATATTCTCTGATTTCTCTGCCTGTGGCTTAAGAAGGAAAAAGTCTGCGAATATCTCATCATATTTATGCAACAAATGATGGCGCTTAGCATATTAACAGCCTTCCATGTAGGTGTTCAGCATCACGTTACGGCGAGGTGCACTAACAGATAAAACATTAAGCAAGCTGATAGCAAGGGTGTACGTGTGTGTTTGTGCATGTTGGTGTACTGTGCCCCATAGGCTAGCAGCCATTTGATAGTAGTAGTTTCCATTTTCATCTGATCAGGTGATGGTGTCCTTCTCACATGGAGCAGCTGAAACACGATTAAATGATTTGACCCCTCAAGCTCTGAGCTGCACCTTCTCCCCCCCCAGTGCTGGGTCACTTTCTCCACTGACTAGATATATGATGGATGGAAGCACTATGTATCAAAACTACTTAACTGGAACACACACACACACACACACACACAGAGTTAAATATCATCCTGATGTGTTCCCTGGTGAGCATGCTGTGTGTGTAGGTGTATGTGCGTGTGCCTGCCAGTGTGTCAAAGAGCCAAGTCAGTAGTTAAAACCCCCGAGGCAGATTAAACTATGACCAGGCCCTATGTCTACATGACCACTAGGAATTAGATGTAGCAAGCAAACACTTTCTGCTTATTTTGTGTTTTTCTGGTTTTCATTTTCGTGGTCACCTCATCTTTTCAAGTTTCTGTCATTCTAGCCAAACGCCACTCTTTTCTTGTGACTTAAAAAAACACAGCATTACTGTAGCTTAATTTGTTTGGACTTGAATTACACATATATTGTGTTTTGTTTTTTTGTTTTTTTTAATCCGAAGCAGTGCATCTTTATGAGCATTTAGCATTTTGCATCATTTAATGATATTATTTTGCAACAGATGGATTCATTATCAGCATTTCACTTCACAGAAAGCTGGTGAGATATGACTATCGAACATGTTCTGGATTTAATGCACGTGATATCTCTGTAATATCCACAAATAGATGGAAAATAACTTCATAGTGTGGCACAAGGCGTAAAAGAAATTACCACAATTCCCGGACTATTGAGCGCACCTGAATATAAGCCGCACCAACTTAAAAACAAAAAACAAAAAACAAAAACAAACCCCTGCACTTATATAGGCCGCACGTCTTTATAAGCTGCAGGTGTCTGTCTTGCTGTTGCGCTTCCTGCTAGAGCACCCCCTGGATGCCACTAGCCTGTAAAAGTCTATAGATTGGCCGCAGGGTTCAAAGCATGTGAAAAAAGTAGCGGCTTATAGTCCGGAAATTATGGTATACTAGTTTAGTAGGTTTTTGTGATTACATAAATAAACTTGCAGGGACACAGACGGCGCATGCTTACAAGTGATAGCATGTAAAACTGAAAAATACCAAAAGGTGAAAAACAACTAGAGGTTTCTTCATCATGCAGCATTTATGTTGTAGCAAATAGGCCCAATATACATACTTGTTTTAATTACCCATATGGTGTCTGGTGATATATTCTCTACTAGATGGATGTGATTGAAGCTTGGCTATTCAGGGTCATTCAAGTTCAAACATTACTGTCCCATTTCAAAGTCTATTTATGGTTTCCTGTTAGTGTTCCATACTAACAGTATGAATATGAGCCTCACTTTGAAATAATATGTTTCATAAATTTCTCTCATGTTACTTATTTTGTGACTTTGCTCTGACCTTGATGATTGACTTTGATCTTCCAAAATCAAGCTGTTTCTGGGACTCAAGTAGGATCATGTCAGTTAATATCCTACCTGTGTCAATATTGTGTCCATAGGCAAACTGACAAACTATCAGATGAACGTTAGCGCTGGTGATTACAACACCTCCTCTGTGGATGGCGATAATTATCCTAATTAATGCAATGTGTTACAGTCCTAACACTCGAGGGTAAATGACATTAGTATACACTACATGGGAAAGGCATACTTTAATTGGTCTGTTATCTAAGGCTTATTAAACATTATTATTTAATCAAAATATTTTCTTATGTATTATTGTCGAAAAATCACCAGCTAATTCTTGGTATTTTTTTATGAATCAAATTATCCATCACTGATATAAGTATATATAGGCTCCGCCCTGCATCACACTGTGGCTTCTTGGTTAGTTAGTACAGTTTACACAAAGCATTGTAACCCTGATCTTTCTTCATCTTTTTCTTCATCTTTATTTTCATCATTTTCTTACCATTTACACAGTTGTCAGATGTATCTGAGAGTGAGAGCCGTGCAGTTCCGGCACTGAAAAGCACTGTCGGTAGGGTGTAACCGATCATTTTTTGCTGTCTATGTTTTAGTTCTCTGCCGTCCTCCTAGAGAAAGCAATCAAGCAAGAAAATGAATTGAGACGTGCTCCCTGCAACAAGCTAACAAAGTCACATTGGATGAAAAAATTCGAATTTTTGAAAACAAGAACTATGCACTTGATACCAAATATCTTAATTCTATATAATGTTCCATATTTTTGAGGAATTCTTGAAGAATTAATCAGAAACGACGTTGGCACAAATAGCATGCAGCACACCGGCTATGATGAGTTCAAAATATTTTGGTGAAATAATTAAACAATTATATAATTTTTCTTTTATATAATATGGACACCTCCAGTGCAGCTAACTGGGTTATCAAAGGCCGGCAATGCCTCTCCCTGTCTATGGTGAGAGGCTATAAATAAAACAACATTGCTGACTTTCCACAAGAGTAGCTGCATACCGGTCAGCGTGTTTCTGCCCTGCGATAGCCTGGCGAGTTGTCCAGGCTGTACTCACCTGGAGTCGGCTGGGATGGGCACCAGCCGCCCCGCGACCCTAATTAGGATTAAGCGGTTCAGAAAATGAAGAATATGGACAGTTATTCACATCTTGAAGGGTTTTATCTACCTCAAAGGGTAATGCCCTCTTTGACCTGAATAATTCTCCACTTCATACTGAGCCTCATTTAAGAATCACGAATTATCCTGATTGGATAATCTTCGAAGTGTAACAATGGATCTGTTTTTTTGTTTTTTTTTTTTTTCAATCACTTGGAGCAGGGGGCATCGTCACTGTCACACTTGAAAAGTGGATGGAACAAATAAAAATGTTGGTTTAGTTTGATTACTTTTTATACTTTGTAGTTTATACTAAAACTATGAATACAGAAGGATGCTAAATACAGCACCGGAATACACAGAGCTCAAGTTCCTTCATCCTGGTGGGAAAACAAAGGTAGTATAACAATCCTGATTTAGTTTTCATTGAATACTTCTGTTTTATATGCTAAAACAATTATTATGTCAAACGGAATAAAGAAGGTCCTGGGTTTGATTCCCGGGTTGGGGCTGTTTCTGTGTGGAATTTTCATGTTCCTCCTACGGTTCTCCGGACTCCTCCTACAGTTCTAAAACATACATGGTGGGATATTTGACTGTTGCAAAGCACTCCTAGGTATCAGTGCAGGAGTAAAAATTTTTTGTGTATTGCCCTGCAGTGGTTTGTCAAGCTGTTCAGGGTGTATCCTTACGCAGTAGGCTGAAATGGGTGCTATCCCCCTGCAACATGTATTTGGATTAAGAGGCTTAGAAAATGAATGAATTAATAGATTTTCACACTAATATCCTGTCAGCTCAGTTATTATTTCTCGTAGATGCTAATAGCAAGTTCTCTTCGGAACATCAAATGATTTGACTTTTTTCTGTCTCTCCAGGTGGTGTTAGTCTTTGCTCTCAGTATTGGAGCCCTTGGAATATACTTCATAGACTCGTCTGAGTGAGTATTACACTTTTCAAGCTTCGTTGGCATCTCTTTGGGATTCTATTGTTTACAATTGCCAACATCTAATAAATGTTACACTGTACAACAGATGGACATTATTTAATTAAATTCTTATCTTGAACCAAATTCTAGTTTATTTTCCCCGAGGAGAAGACGAGGAGGTTCTTGTACTTATTTCATAGCTAGCATACAAATTTTATTTAGTCAGGCATTCAGGTGCATCTTGTCTTTCCTGAAAAAAAACCATCTGACTCATGAATGAATATCTGCCCAGTGGAGAATTTCCTGGTTTATTGTGCCAGCACAGAGTACAGGTGGGTGTATTCATCCGTACCGCGATACGATTCTCCCATGGAGGTAATGACACATTGTACTAATCCATCAATTATCTGTTTTGAAAAATGCACCATTCAAAAACTTTCCTAATCTTTGTTCTCGCCCTACTGCAACATAAATCCTTTTTCAAGGAGCGTGATTATTTTGTCAATGGAAGCCAAGAGAGCCAAGTCAGTTTCCATGGTTACATCAGAGGGAAAATCCCTGATGCCCTCTTCTCCCATCCCCCATGATCCATAGAGACAAAGTACACTCTTTCCGTCGCACAGCCATTGCCAAGGCAACCAGGTAGCACTGCGTTGCGTGCAAATGGAACTCATATTTCCTTATGTTATGTGTGCGCCGTCATTCCATCTTGGGGATGCAATGAATCTGTCTCTTTAGGCTCGACACCCAATCTGTAAGATTGAACGCCACGCAAGCTGCAAGCCTAATCTTGTCCGTCCATCTGCAAATTCCGAAAACCAACTCACCATTCCATAAGGTTTAAAAGTCCCCAGTGAATTAAAATGAATATTTAACATGCAATTTTATGCACAGACGTGTACTGTTTTGTTGTATGCTTAGATAGTTACCAACATTTGTATTTTCACAGGAGACATCTGTAAACACCGGTGAGATTTCTGCATTTTCAGATGAATCCACAGTCAATCTCTCTGAGAATAAAATTGACCCAGCAGAAAAGACAATTCTGTGTGGTTTATAGGAAGCTTAGAGTGATAATGGGTTTTTCGTTTCTTTATAACAAATTTTGAACTCTGAATTTACAAGAATTGTTTTTTGAGCTCTGGACTGTGTTCTCTTTGCAGATTAACAATAATGGAAGTCATTATAATAATAATAATAATAATTATTATTATTATTATTATTATTATTATTAAATAGTGTCCTGCTGTTTTCTTTCTTTTGCCTTGCACACAAAATCTATACCACTTATCCGGAGTTGGAGCCAATCCCAGCTAACTTTGAGCAAGAGGCATGGCACATCTTATGCATATCACCAGTCTACTGCAGAGTGAACACAGATATGGACATTCACACTTATGGACAATTTAGAGTAGCCGAATGACCTAATGTTCATGTCTTTTGCCTGTGGGAGGAAACTGGATTACCTGGAAGACAGCAAAGCATGAAATGAGAGAACATACAACTTCCATATCGATAGCCCCATGAGAGGTTGAAAACCTTTTTGCTTTGAGGTGACAGTGCTAGGCACTTCACCACTCTTCTGCCCTAAGCTGGGGTTTTTGTGTATAAACTCCTGTTTTTCTGTCACCAGATCATATATACAGTCGGCCCCCGACTTACGAAATTAATCCGTTCCAGCGCCTTTTTCGTAACGCTGGAGTTTCGTCAGTAGAGGTCGCATTTTACAAGTTAAACGACTGATTCGTTCCAAGGCTCCAAAGACAACCCCGTAAACCATTTAAAATGATAAAAGTACACCAATTTTGTATGAAATATATCTTAAAAGTAGAACAAAATGATTTGTTAAACCATTTAAACATTTTAGTAACATATTAAAGCATTTTATTAACATATTTATTAATTGAATCATTATTAAACATTTTTTATTAACACACACACACCTGTCTCTCTCTATCTCTGTCTCTCTCACACACACACACACACACACACACACACACATATTCATTAAATGTGTGTTGTATACACATTAAATGTTTATTGTAGCGCTGCGGGCCACGCCCACAAGACATGGAATTCAAAGTGCATTCCAGACTCAACTTTAACTTGATTCCTTGAGGGATCAGAATTCCAGATGAGCTCACATGCGCCACATTTATTAATGATTTACTGAATTAAACAAACTAAAGAGTTAAGCTTCCTTCTCTCTCTCTCTCACACACACACACACACACACACACACACACACACACACACACACACATACTCTCTCTCTCTCTCTCTATCACACACACAGACGGGATGTTTTATTTACAGCGGAATTACAGTACCTGTTTGAAAGATCAGAGGTCCTCACTGTATTTTCGCTTTATGGTCTCCTTCTGGTTCTGTGTCATCCTCCTCGTAGCCAATGGGAGGCCAGCGGGGCGGGATGTTGAGAGACAGCCAATGAGATAGCAACTCGTGCATCATGTGAAATTTTGATTGGCGCGTTTGAACTTTGCATTTCTTTGCGTAAGAGGGGGTTGTCTTTGTATCCCGGGGATGAAAACTTAGGAAAATGTTTTTCGTTACCCGGGATTTTCGTTCCCGGGGGTTTCCTAAGTCGGGGGCCGACTGTCTATGTGTGTGTGTGTGTGTGTGTGTGTGTGTGTGTGTATGTGTATAGTTTGTATGTGTATAGTTATATATATATATATATATATATATATATATATATATACAGTCAAACCTCGGCTGACGAACGCTTAAGCTCACGAACTTTTCGCCTCAAGAACTTTAAATTCGCGAAAATATAGTCTCGGCTGACGAACTACTTTTCGGCGGACGAACCAAACCACGCGGTCGAACAGCGCCACGGTGGCGGCCACGAGAAGCTGACGCGCACTCACGGCGTCACAGTTCGTCACCCCCTTTCTTTGAATGCGGAAGTGGTTTGTGTTTGCTAGACATTTTGGACCATATTGAGTGTACTTTTGCTATTATGGGACCGAAAAAGACCCCACCACAGGCGGAGATCATTGAAAAACACGAACGAGGTGTGCGTTTGTGTGACTCAGCGTCCCAGTACCAGTACGCTAAGTCTATCACCATCCTTAAGAACAAGGAAGCTATTAAGGGTGCGTGTGTGGCTATGCGTGTTTCCAAACAGTAGGCGTTTCCAAACTCTCCTTCCAAACAGTAAGTCCCTCCCTCTCTCCTCCTCCCACTCCATTCCATCAAGCCATCAACTACCATCACAAAGGTAAATAAAACGACTTTATTATACAGTACAGTTTATTTCTTTAATTACAATACAATAGACATTTATTATACATAAAATAAGGTATATTTTTGTGTAGTTTTAAGGCTTATTTAGTAGAAAATTATGTTTTATGGGGACCTGGGAACGGATTATTCTCATTTTAATGGTTTCTTATGCGAAATAAATGTTCGGAAGACGAACTTTTCGCCTCACACACACTTTCTAGGAACCAATTATGTTCGTGAGCAGAGGTATCACTGTATATATATATATATATATATATATATATATATATATATATATATATATATATATATATAGGCACCCCTGCTTTTGTAGCATGCAGTGTTAAAGATTAGTTTGGAGAAAATTTATACTGATGTTTAATGATGGTCAGTTAAACTTGTGTAATAAGCCCATTTTCTGTAAATCACTTGTTAGGAATGAAATATTTTTGGTCTTTAGACACCCTGCTTGACAAATTCAAATTGATATAATCAGCAAAAGAAGAAAAAGCACATATCCATGGAATATTTAATTTTACTGTACTGCCTCGACATTTACTGGGGCTCAAGGACTTGTACCACCAGCAGTTTTTGTGCAAATAATACAGCCACTGCGTAATTACCGGTGTCCCTTCTGGATTGTTTCCTTCGGAGGTAAATTATAATATAGCCACACTATAAGCAGTACTCGAGACTTTCATTGGAATGGATTATATAAAATGTCATATCAAAGCCAACATGTAGTTTCCAGCTAAGCTGTGGGCGAGTGTTGAAATGATTCTCATTGTGTATAGAGCTTTGTGTTTAATGGGACGGATAAAGTGGAACCCTCTGGGCCTGTTGCCGAGCAAACTTCCCCAGAGAGCAAACAGGAAGCCCGATGGATTATAATGCCAGGGTTAGGACACTACCAGTATCATCAACAATGTCAGTTTGTTGTGTACATTCACACATTCATTTTAGTCAAAACTACTGAGATATTCTGAATGGTATTAGGAGACCCACTGTGTGTGTCAAGAAGTCATTCTCTACACCGTTACAGCACTATCCTGAACTGCTGCCACATTCCAGGGTCCAAAGATTCATGCGGTTTAGGCCACATTCTGACCCTACCTTCTGTATGTTTCAGCAGAAATCGTTCTGGTGTTTATCTGATCAATTCCACTGCAGCTGCCAACTTCTGCTTCTGTAGACGATTTTCTTTAAAGTTTTGGGAGATGTACATTCTCATCGGGGATGGTTTAACTGGTGCTTATTTGAATTAGCTTAGGTTTCTTGTCAGTTTAAATCAGTCTGGCCATTCTCCTGTGGCCTCTCTCATCAACAACTCTTTCCACCAGTAGAGCTGTTGCATGAGATGTTTTTCCCCACTCTATTCTTTATGAACTCTGGAGACTGTTTTGTGTGAAAGTCCCAGGAGAGCTGTAGTTTCAGAACTATTGAAGCCAGCCTATCTTGCACCAACATGGTCAAAGTTCCAATAAATGTTCCTCCATTCTGATGTTTGATCTGACCATTATCTGTCGCCTTTTATCTGTATGACATTGACAGTGTATATTACTCTTCTGGTACTTGGCTGGCTTAATATAATGTGTGTGTGTGTGTGTGTGTGCATGCATATATATGTATAACTCACTATCCGAGTCGTAACTCATTATCTATAACTCACTATCTATAACTATATAGAGTGTGTGTAATATATATATATATATATATATACACTAGGCCCTCGACATTCGAATTCGAATCGAGATAATCTGCGAGTTCTGTACCTGGAAGTAAAACCCCATGTATCACGTCACATGTGCGAATGAGCAGCCAGAAGTAAAATACACTGTGTATCTATTACATGCGCTAAAATATGCTTCTTAAACACATTCTATAGACAGTCTTACTCATTAATACAGTATTAATGTAGTAAAATATAGTAATGATTAAGAAAAACTTTTCAATTTTTACTCTTACTTTTATTGATGATAAATTATAAACATTATACAGCGTATACTGTTGTAAAGCACTCGTTTTAAAGTCTTTTTCAATTATTATTCCAGTACAGTACCTGGGGCAGTGGTGGTCTAGTGGTATAGGGCACTGGATCGCTGATCCAAAGGTTGGGGGTTCGAGTCCCACTCTCCACAAGGTTGTCACTGTCCCCTCCATTGCAGCTAACTGTGTTATCAAAGGCGGGCCATGGCTCTCACTGTCTATGGTGAGAGGCATGTAAAAGAACCATTGCTGACTTTCGTAAAGAGTAGCTGCAAAGTCGTCAGCATGTTTCTGTCCCTTGCTAAAAAGGGTTGTGACAGGAAGGGAATCCGTCGTAAAAACCTCTGCCAAATCAAACGTGCGAATCAGATGATTCCCTGTGGCGACTCCCTATATTAGCTCTGCTAGCTGCATCCCGGGTAACAAGCCCAGTTGAGCGTACTTAGTTATACACGCCCGAAGATACTCCGATCTTATAGCTGTAGTAGAGTCGACCGGACGTAGACGAGCCTAGAGCAAAACATGCACAAATAAAACAAAGAAACAATTTGACTCTGAGAACTCCACGACGTAGCCCTCTGGGCAGCGCTATCTTGGAGACGTCAATCCAAGTTCAATGTAAAAGGACATGAAGAGTACTGTAATAAAGTTTATACTTTTGGTATCGTTTGTTAAACATGCTACAGAACATAAAATCTCACGCATAAACATGAACATAGGTACAGGAATAATAAAAAATGATAATGAAAAAGATTTTAATACAACAGTTCAGAGAAAACCGTCGTTTCTCAGGAGAAAGTCTTATTTCTTCAGAAGAGACATCCAATGTTTTCTATCGCTTAGCCACAGAAGACGCATAGCGTTTGAGTGGTATCATAGAACTGGTAATTAAAACACACACAAAAAAGAGGCTCATTGACAACTTGGCGCGAAAAAGGGGCGGGACATCAGCTCAACCAATCACGTGTCAGTTGCTCGGCAGTCCGCGAATACTCAAACCGTAGGTGCAAAACCGCGAATAGTCAACGGCCTAATGTATGTGAGGTTATTTCTCTATAACTCACTATTTGAGTTGTAATTCAGAGAGTGACTGTGTATGTGTGTGTAAATATACAGGGATCCCTCGCTACTTCATGCTTCAATTCATGCGGCTTCAGTGCATAGTGTTTAAAAAGAAAAAAAACAGTAATCGAATTAAAAAATGAGGAAATCAAGGAAGAATAGGTGGAAAAGTTATGGAAAATGTCACAAAAACAAGGCCAATTATGCAAAAAAAAAAAAAACAAAAAACCTAAACCAACAAAAACAACCCAAGATCTCCCATCAAAACTGGATACATTGTTGCATCTGTATCCCCCTCTGCCAGAGTTTAGTATTAAGTCTACCCCAGGATAATGTTTAATCATATTTCATACTTATATTTATGATCTATCTTTCTGTAGATTTTATTCCATTTCTATTTCTACTTGTGCTTCAATTTCATTTCACTTTCACTTTCCACCTTGGACAGCTTGGTATCTCCGGATGTTTGCAAAATGAATGTGAGTTGGAGAGCGTCTGTATATATATTTTATTTACATTAATTAAACCATTATTAAACATTTTTTATTAACACACACACACACACATACACACACACACACACACACACACACCCACACTCTCTCTCTCTCTCTCTCTCTCTCTCTCTCTCTCTCTCTCTCTCTCTCTCATGAAAAGCGCATTCTCAGCTTGACAAACTCAACTTTAATTTGATTCCCTGAGGGATCGGAATTCCACATGAGCTCAAATGCGCCCACATTTATTAAACATTTACTGAATTAAAACTAAACTAAAAACTAAAGCGTTATTCCTTCTCTCTCTCTGTCTCGCGCGCGCGCGCTGTGGGCCACGCCCACAAGACGTGAATTCAAAGCGCATTCTCTGCTTGACAAACTCAACTTTAAATTGATTCCTTGAGGGATTGGAATTCCAGATAAGCTCAAATGTGCCCACATTTATTAAACATTTATTGAATTAAACTACTTAAAAAACTAACCTAAAAACTAAAGAGTTAAGCTTCCTTCTGTCTCTATCTGGGAGGCCAACGGGGCGGGATGTTGAGAGAAAGCCAATGACAGAGCAACTCGCGCGTCATATGAAATTTTGATTGGCGCGTTTGAATTTTGAATTTCTTTTTGTAAAATTTTGTAGGAAAATGATCTTCGTAACCCGGGGATTTCGTACACAGGGGTCTTCGTAAATAAGGGGCCGACTGTATATACATATACAGTTGGCCCTCTACTTATGAAAACCTCTGAATACGAAAATTCCAGGTTATAAAAAATATTTTCCTAAATTTTCGCCCTCTGTATATGAAATAAAATCTTCTTATGAAAAGCGCGAAATGCGCCATTTAAAAATTCAAATGCACTATTCAAAAATTCAAACAATGCGCGAATTGCTCTCTCATTGGCTGTCTCCCAACAGCCCACCTCGCTGGCCTCCCATTGGCCAGGAGAGAGCTGAATCTCCATAGTACTGTACCCATAAGCTGTTTGTCACACGCATAAAGGAGAGATGTACTGTTGGTTCGTAAGTTTCGTGAGTTTGAGAGTAACTAAGTTGCAGCTTATTTGAGGAGGTCCGGATGAGCCGCGCCCTGTCTCAAAAGCTCCGCATTCGGCCACAAAGCATTTTTGTGCACGGAAGTGGGCGGCGTCACAAATGTTCCGTGCACAGAATGCTCCGTTGGACAAAAGACCTCTGATCTCGCAAGGAAGCAAGTTAATATTGAATCCGGACCTCTGATCTCTCAAGGAAGCAAGTTAATATTTAATCCAAACAGGTAATTCCGCTTTAAATACAACACCCCGTCTTAAAGGCTCCGTCGGCTGTGCGCTGCGTGTGGGCGAAGCCCGCATTCAACAGAGCACGCCACTCAAAGAGAGAGAGAGAGAGAGAGAGAGGATAGCTTTGTGTTTGTGTGAGAGAGAGAGAGGGATAGAGACATAGAGAGAGAGAGACAGTGTTGTGTGTGTATGTGCGTTAATAAAAAATGTTTAATAATGGTTTAATTAATAAATGTTACTAAAATGGTTTAATATGTTATTAAAATGTTTAAATGGTTTCATAAATAATTTTCTTTTACTTTTAACACATATTCCATACATATTTCATACAAAATTGGTGTACTTTTATAATTTTTAAAGGGTTTATGGGGTAGTCTTGAGAGCCCTGGAACAAATCACGCGTTTAACATGTAAAATGCGCCTCAACTCCAGGTTCCCAAAAGGGCTCTGGAACGGATTCATTTTGTAAGTAGAGGGCTGACTGTATATATACAGAAGCTCCCCGACTTGCGTTCATCTGTTTTACATTTTTTCGATTTTACTTTTTATTTTTTTAATTAAAAAAAAGTAAAATTTTGAGTTTAGACGTACCTACGTAGTACGCTGACGTAATGGCGCAATGACGCTGAATTCGTTGTTTACAAACTGAGTGTGTGTGTGTATGTATATATATATATATATATATATATATATATATATATATATATATCAGTTATATAGCGTGTTACCCTTGTGTTAAGACGTCGTCTCTATGATCATTGTGTTTACACTGTATTGCGGACTATTGTAACCCGAAGCAAATATGGTTGGTTAGAAGCGTAAGCCTACTAGCATGGGTGCAAGTCTCATACACAGAGATGAATTGACTATCTGCTCAGATCGGCACAAATCTAATGCATATTCAGTTAAGCAAAGAGAGTTATAATATGAATGAAAACCCGAATGCACAAATTACAGAACAATTACAAATATTTATTATTCATTTTGCAGAATCCTAAGAGTGTATACTTATTTTTATATTAATATTCATTAGGATTTGTACTTGTTCTTTGTATATATCTCTTGAATAAAGTTTACTTACTTGCACAAAAGAAAAAACACTCCGCTTTGATAAGATAAGATAAGATAAGATACAGCTTTATTAATCTCACAATGGAGAAATTCACTGTTACAGGCTCTTGAGGTACTATCAGTAGGGGGTGCAAAAATAGATACAAGTACGAACATACACACATACATATATATTATATAAGTAAATAAATAAATAGATACATAAATAGTATAAATTACTAAACAATAAAATAAAAGAAAAGAATGGAGCAACTTTATAGATTGGCCTATATTAAAGTGTAATGTATCTGAGTGCAGAGTAGATGGGTTGATATGGTTCACAGTCAGTGGGGTAGATGTGGTTGATTAAAGTGCGCGGGGGTTTTTATTGCACATAACCGGTATTTTCACAGACGGTTACAAAGTGGCGTTGTACAGTCTGATAGCGGTGGGAATGAACGACCTGCGGTAGCGCTCCTTCCTGCACTGAGGATGCCTCAGTCGTACACTGAAGGAGCTGCTTAGCTCCTCGACAGTCTGGTGCAGTGGGTGAGAGCTGTTGAACAGGATGGATGTGAGCTTTGCTACCATCCTCCTCTCACTCACCTCCTCCACAGAGTCCAGTGGGCAGCCGAGGACAGAGCTGGCCCTCCTGACCAGCTTGTTCAGTCTCTTTCTGTCCCGCTCTGTGCTGCCCGGGGCCCAGCAGATGGCAGCGTAGAGGATTGCAGAGGCTACCACAGAGTCATAAAATGTCCTGAGCAGAGGTCTGCATATGCCGAAGGACCTGAGTCTCCTCAGAAGGTGGAGGCGACTCTGGCCCTTCTTGTACAGGGCGTTGGTGTTGTGGGACCAGTCCAGTTTATTGTTAAGGTGAACACCCAGGTACTTGAAACTGTCCACTGTCTCAATGTCCTGTCCCTGGATGTTCACTAGTAAATGTGTGTGTGTGTGTGTTTGAGTGCTTCTCCTGAAGTCGACCACCATCTCCTTCGTCTTCCTAGTGTTCAAGCACAGGTGGTTGCGCTCACACCAGTCCACGAAGTCGACGATGACCGACCGGTACTCCAGCTCGTTCCCCTCTGACACACGGCCCACGATGGCGGAGTCGTCCGAGAACTTCTGGAGGTGGCAGCTGTTTGTGTTATATATGAAGTCCGAGGTATAGATGTTAAAAGGAAGGGTGAGAGGGCGGTGCCCTGCGGTGCCCCGTGCTACAGACTACCACCTTTGACTTACAGCGCGCAGCCGCACGTACTGTGGACGGTTAGTAAGGTAGTCAATAATCCAGGCAGCAAGATGCCCGTCCACTCCCACGTCCCTCCAGCTTCCCCGCAGGCGCGCTGGCCTGATGGTGTTGAAGGCGCTGGAGAAGTCAAAGAACATGACCCTCACAGCGCTGCCGGCGATCTCCAGGTGGGTGAGTGCCCGCTGCAGAAGGTAGATGACGGCGTCTTCTACTCCGATGTTGGGCCTGTAGGCAAACTGCAGCGGGTCTAGGGTGGGGCTCACCATAGAGCGGAGGTGTTCAAGGAGGAGCCTTTCCATGATCTTAATGAGGTGGGAGGTCAGGGCGACAGGTCTGTAGTGGGCTGGTTCCTTCGCTTGTGCTGTTTTGGGAACCGGAACCACACAGGAGGTCTTCCAGAGGACTGGAACCTTCTCCAGGCTGAGGCTCAGGTTGTACAGGTAGCATAGTACCACACAGAGCTGGTCTGCGCAGGTCCTCAGCAGCCTGGGACTGATGCCATCAGGTCCTTCAGATTTCCTCTGATTTAGTCGCCTCAGCTGTCTCCTCACCTGGTCTGATGTGAGGGAGAGGGGGCTGGGGTGGGCTGCAGAGGGAGGGGATGTGTCTGTCGGGCTGTAGCAGTCAAGTGAAGTTGGCCTGGGGAGGGGAGGTGTCAGCTGGTCTGGAGACGTGTGAAGAGGGGAGGGAATGGGGAGGGGTGCAGAGGGGGAGGGGGAGAATCAAACCTGTTGAAGTAGCAGTTTAGTTCATCCGCCCAGCGCTGGTCACCATCAGCTGTCCCTCTGACACTCTGCCCAAATCCAGACATGGTCTTTAGTCCTCTCCAGACGTCCCGCACGTTGTTCTGAGCCAGCTTCTCCTCCATCTTCTTCCCATAGTCCTTCTTTGCCCTCCTGATCCTCCACTGGAGCTCACGCTGGACCTTCTTCTGCTCCTCTCTGTCCCCCGAGATGAAAGCCCTCTTTTTCTGGTTCAGGAGGACTTTGAGCTCAGGGGTGACCCATGGGTGGTTGTTGGAGAAGCACCGTACTCTCCGTGTTGGCACGGTGCTGTCCACGCAGAAGTTCATGTAGTCGGTGATACAGTGTGTGAGGCCGTCGATGTCATCACCAAAGGAGTTACAGAGCATGCTCCAGTCTGTGGTCTGGAAACAGTCCCTAAGCCTCTCGTGGTCTCCTCGGTCCACACTTTCACAGACCTCTTCTGTGCAGGTTCCTTTCGCACCCTGGGTGTGTATTGGGGGAGCAGGTAGACCAGGTTGTGGTCTGAGCGTCCCAGGGGGGGGAGGGGGGAGGAGCTGTAAGCGTCCTTCACATTTGCATACAGTAAGTCCAGTGTTTTATTGTCTCTTGTGGCGCACTTCACGTGTGCGTGAACGTCGGAAGAGAGACGGAGAGAGGGGCGTGGTTAAAGTCCCCGCTGATCAGAATCATGGCGCGGGGGTGACGAGTCTGTGTCTGATTATTGGCGCTGTGTAGACGCTCACACGCGGCTGCCGCATCAGCCGAGGCGGAATGTACACGCAAAACACAATCACGTGTGAAAACTCCGTCGGTAGATAATATGGCCGCGCGCTTAACACGAGCAGCTCTAGGTCCCGCGTGCACAGCTGCTCCTTCACGTGCACGTTTGCCGGGTGGCACCATGGTTCATTCACATAGACCGCCAGGCCCCCTCCTTTCTTCTTACCGCTCTCCGTTACACTCCGATCTGCACGCCGAGTGTAAATCCGTTAAGAGAACCCACAGAGTCCGGTGTGAGTTCCTTCAGCCACGTCCCCGAGAAACACATGGGGCTGCAGTGCGGGTTCTGCCTCTGCTGCCGGGTCAGCGCCGCCAGCTCCTCTGTCTTGTTGGCGATCGCGCGGACATTTCCCATGATGACAGAGGGAACACATGTCCTCCGCGTCTTTCGTCCCCCTCTGCAGCCTCTCCTTTTCCTCCGTATTTCCAAAGGAACAACGGGCTTTTCCGCGTGAAGGAGGGCGGGGGCGCAGAGCGAGGAGGGTCTCACGTGTGTAAGACCTGCGTTGCTCAGAGCCGTCGGTGAATGAGTTTCCTGACGCTGATCCAAAAAGTGAAAATAAAAGTGCACAGAAGAACAAAAGCATCATGAAAGTATGTTTTCCAGATGCAGGATTGAAGAAAGAAAAAGAAAATTTGAAAAAAGATAAAGAAACACGCCTATATACAATAGAAAAGAGAAAAAAAAAGAAAAATAAACTGAAGAGCTCCTGTAACTGGCTGCAGGTCACCCGGCGCCATCTTGAATAGTGATTGCTGGGATTTACATCAGTGCAGGCTATGTTCTAAACGAGTTCAACTGCACCCTGGTGCACTTGAAAGACCGGAAGTCTGTATAACCCACGTGTATGTAATGTGTGTGTGTGTGTGTGTGTGTGTGTGTGTGTGCGCGCATGTATATAATGTGCGTGTATGTAGTGTGTGTTTGTGTTGGGTGTGCATGTGTGTAGTGTGTGAGTCTGTGTACAGTACAGCCATGAGGGGGGGGCACAAGCCAGTGTTCTTTCTCACGCGGGACCCAAGCCCGGATAAATGCAGAAGGGCGTCAGGGAAAGCAACCTGCTGTTTGCTGCTGGTGAAGGAGAGGCGGGAGGCGTGTCCGTAGGCAGAGAGAGAAGAGGAACGGCATGCGTCTAGGACTGAGAGTAGGGACTTTGAATGTTGGAACTATGACAGGAAAAGCTAGAAAGCTGGCTGACATGATGCAGAGGAGGAAGGTGGACATACTGTGTGTTCAGGAGACCAGGTGGAAAGGCAGTAATAAAAAAAGGAAAAAGTCTAAAGCAGGGATCACCAACGTGGTGCCCGTGGGCACCAGGTAGCCCGCAAGGACAATATAAGTTGCCCGCGGACCTGTTCACTGCTATTTTTAGGACAGGCCCATTTTTAGGACAGCGCCACTCTCCATTGAGCTGCATATAATTTTTTTGAATATATTTTTAAATCAAGTCAATATCTTCACATAGATGAATATCATTAATTATTAATAATAACATCTAATTAAATCTAATTAAATGTAAATTGAGCAAATTTGTAATTTCAGAGGTGTGTATCGACCTAGTAGCCCTTCGCATTAATTGGTACCCATGAAGTAGCTCTCAGTTTCAAAAAGGTTGGTGACCCCTGGTCTAAAGGAATAGAACAGATGTTCAATGTTGTTCGTGCTTATGCCCCACAGGCATGATGTGAGCTAGAAGAGAAGGAGAGATTCTGGAGTAAGTTAGATGAAGTGATGTAGAGTCCCCCAAAAGGTGAAAGAGTGGCCATTGATTCAAACTTCAATGGATATGTTGGTGCAGGCAACAGAGGGCATGGGGAAGTGATTGGCACGTTTGGTATCCAGGACAGGAACACAAAAGGACAGGTGTTGATAGATTTCGCAAAAAGGATGGACATGGCTGTGGTGAATACTTTCTTCCAGAAGAGACAGGAGCATAGGGTGACTTATAAAAGTGGAGGTAGGAGCATACATGTAGACTACATCTTGTGTAGTCGATTTAATTTGAAAGAAGTCAGTGACTGCAAAGTAGTAGTGGGTGAGAGTGTTGCCAAACAGCATAGGATGGTGGTGTGCAGGATGACGCTGATGGTGAGGAAGGTGAAGAAGGCAGAGCAGAAGACAAAGTGGTGGAAGCTGAAAAGGAAGAGTGTTGTGTTGTCTTCAAGGAGATGTTGAAACAGGCTTCCAGATGACTGGACAACTACTACTAATGTGATCAGGGAGACAGGTAGGAGAGTACTTGGTGTGTCCTCTGGAAGGAAAGTAAACAAGGTGACTTCGTAGTGGAATGAGGAAGTGCAGGAGTGTGTACAAAGGAAGAGCTTAGTTAAGAAGAAGTGGAACATTGAGAGGACTGAAGAGAGTAAACAGGAGTATAGGGAGATGCACCGTAAGGTGAAGTTAGTGGTGTCAAAGGCCAAACAGAGGGCGTATGATGACTTGTATGCTAGGTTGGACAGTAAGGAGAGAGAAAATGATTTATACAGGTTGGCACAGCAGAGAAATAAAGATGGGAAGGACTTAAAGCAAGTTAGGGTGATTAAGGACAGAGAGGGAAATGTATTGACTGATGACAGGTGTGTGCTGGAAAGATGGAAAAAGTACTTTGAAGAGCTGATGAATGAGGAAAATAAGTGAGAACAAAGAGTAGAAGAGGTGACCACTGAGGACTGGGAAGTAGCAAAGATTTGCAAACCATTGGAGAGGATGAAGAGTGGAAAGGCAGTTGGTCCTGGTGACAGACCTTTGGAGGTATAGAAGTGTCTAGGAGAGGTAGCAGTAGATTTCCTGACAAGAACATTCAACAAGGTTTTAGAGAGTGAGAGGATTCTGGAGGACTGGAGAAGTGTGCTGGTGATGACATACCTTTGGAGGTAGAAGTGTCTAGGAGAGGTAGCAATAGACTTTCTGAAAAGAACATTCAACAAGGTCTTAGAGAGTGAAAGGATGTTGGAGGACTGGAGATATGTGCTGGTGCCCATATTTAAGAACAAAGGAGATGTACAGAGTTGTGGCAACTATAGGGGGATAAAGTTGATGAGCCATATGATGAATTTATGGGAAAGAATAGTGGAAGCTAGACTACGGGCAGAGGTCAGCATTTGTGAAGAACAGTTTGGTTTCATGCCAAGAAAGTGCACCACAGATGCAGTGTTTGCTTTGAGGATGTTAATAGAGAAGGTCAGAGGGAGCTACATTGTGCCTTTGTGGATCTGGAGAAAGCATATGAAAGGGTGCCGAGAGAAGAACTGTGGTATTGCATGAGGAGTGGCAAAGAAATATGGTAGACTGGTGCAGGACATGTATGAGAGACATAAGACAGTGGTGAGGTGTGCTGTCAGTGTGACAGAAGAGTTCAAGGTGGAGGTGGGACTGCACCAAGGGTCAGCTCTGAGCCCCTTTTTGTTTGCTATGTTGATGGACAGGTTGACAGACGAGGTTAGACAAGAATCTCCATGGACTATGATGTTTGCAGATGACATTATGATCTGTAGTGAGAGCAGAGAACAAGTGGAGGAAAATCTAGAGAGGTGGAGGTATGAATGAGTTCAGGAATGAGTACATCAGAGGGACAGCACATGTAAGATGTTTTGAAGACAAAGTCGGAGAGGCAAGATTGAGATGGTTTGGACATGTACAGAGGCGGGATAGTGAATATATTGGTAGTAGGATGCTGAGGTTGGAACTACCAGGCAGAAGGCCTAGAGGCAGACCAAAGAGAAGATTTATGGATATGGTGGAGGACATGGAGGTAGCTGGTGTAAGAGAAGAGGATGCAGAGGATGGGGTGAGATGGAGTCAGATGATTCGCTGTGGCAACCTCTGAAGGGAACAACTGAAAGGAGAGGAAGGTGTGTGTGTGTGTGTGTGTGTGTGTGTGTGTGTGTGACACTTATTTGCTTCAGGTGGATACTGTTGAATAGCCGCTGAGACGGAATGTCAATTCATTAATATTTACACCTTAAAAAAGCTGCCGGAAATTGTTTGTTTGTATTGCTCTGGAACATAAGAGAAGAGATTAAAACATCTCAACTGATTAAAGCATTATCCCTAATTCTGGGATGGATGATGTCTATTAGTATATGCTACACTGGAATGGTGCACTCTGATTGGCTGACTATTTTGGGATAATGAACAATTATTCACTGAAGGCGAAGTGGATGCTGATGAGTAGTTCCCGAGATGGAATATCAAATGGGCCGCTCAATTCATTAACATCTATCAAATCTGAGGCAAATAATTGTTTTATGATTTACTCGATGGGAATATCAGAAAAAGGAACTAAAGTGATATTTTTACTTTTTATTCTTAACATCTGTGTAATGGCATTTCTTAAACTTTCTTAAGGAGTTTTAATATATACTATGTGGAAAAAGAAAACCAAAAAGCAAAGTAAAATGAGATTTTTCTCATTTATTTATACATATTTTAACCATGATAGAGGCAGGTCACGGGGCAGTGGTGGCCTCGTGGTATAGGTGCTGGATCACTGATCCTAAGGTTGGGGGGGTTCAAGCCCCACTCACCACAGGTTGTCACTGTCCCCCCCCAGTGCAGCTAACTGGGTTATCAGAGGCCAGTCATGTCGCTCACTGTCTATGGCAGGGGTGCTCACACTTTTCTAGCATAAATGCAAAACATATATTTATTTTAAAGTATATTGATGATTCATCATCATTCAGTTCATTTTCTGTAACCACTTCATCCTAATTAGGGTCATGGGGAGGCTGGTGCCCATCCCAGCCAACTCAGGGCGAGGGCAGAGTACACCCTGGACAGCTCGCCAGGCCATCGCAGGGCGGAAACACGCTGATGGCTTTGCAGCCTACTCTTGTCGAAAGTCAGCAATGGTTCTTTTACATGCCTCACACCATAGACAGTGAGAGACATGGCCAGCCTTTGATACCCCGGTTAGCTGCACTGGGGGGGGGGCAGTGACAACCTTGTGGAGAGTGGGACTCGAACCCCCAACCTTTGGCTCAGCGATCCAGTGCCTTATACCACTCGACCACCACTGCCCCTTATATTGATGATTCTTTATATGTAAATGTATGTTTATGTGCCTTGCATAACCGCATGAGCCAATATTGCACAACACAACATAATTAACTATGAACATTTTTTATAACTACCTGAGTTCACTTTGATGACGTGCACTGAATAGACACAATTCGCATCTCGGCCGCGCACGGCATCATGGGATTGCGACTACCAAACGGCGGAAGTAAACCTTGATGTGGATGAGAACTGCACTATCGAAGCGTTTAATTTATGGAAAGTTCCCGACCTTCGGGCGTATTGTATACGTAGGGGTCTTCCCGATTGTTCCCGCAAGCGTAAAGATGAACTTGTTTCGCTTGCATTTGCGGCGACGTTACAAAAATGCCGATAGTTTTGTCAAAGGCTGAGGAATCTAAACAAGTCCAACTTGATGACATTTGAAGTGGATGAGGAAATCTTGACAATTTCCGACCCCTTGGGAGTTGAAGACGGCTGGGAGACATAAAAATGACGCCTTATCAAAGTGGCCGCCGTGTATATACGCTGACAGAGCGTATTTTTTGATAATGAAGGACCAGGCACCCCTACTAGCGCGACTTTGTAATGACTACAAAGAAGGTAAATACAAGTTTTACAGCTGTCACCAAGTGATCTGACAGCACTCGTTAGTCTATTTTACACATTAACCTAACAGTAATTTTCAAGATCTAAGTCTAATGATTACTAAAATAGATAAATCTGTTTAAATAGGATCCTTCAGCTCGGTGGGGAAGGTAAATAGCGTGAACGGCGGCAGACATATACACGCGTGAGTCCAAAATTTGCAGGCATGTATACTGCAAACTAGCTTTTTCCAACGCTCGAGATGATACATGCCGTTCCCATAGTTCAATACGACACAATGCGCAGCTGGCATGTCGATAATTTAGGGCTGAAGGCAGACTTTAAGCAGCAGTTTTTCGGATGTTTCCATACAACAGCAAGTGGCTGCAATAAAGTTTGGTAGCATTGACCCTTGGATCAGCTGTTGGGTCACGTTCCCCGCACATGTGCAGTCGTAATGCGAATTGTGTCTATTGAATCAGCCAGGGATGCATAGTCCGGACAGTAGCCGCTGATTCAAGCCTCAAGCACACTTCCAAACGCACTTCGAAAATGACATCGTGAAAAAAAGTCCGCCTCCCATTCCATATGAAAGTTATACTTTGTCGTCTTCTTCATGTTTGATAAGCTTTCTTTACTTTAAGAAAAAGCGAGAGCTTAAAATAGGAGGGAACCCACTGACTAGCTTGTTTTGCTGTACTACTTAATGCCGTTGTTTGCACATGCACGGTGAGCTAAAGGTCAGGAAATACGTCTATTTTTTTCACGTCATGTCATTTACCAATACAGTACTACCTTCGCGATCAACCAATATTACCTTCGAGATCGACTGGTAGCTCGCGATCAACGTATTGAGCACCCCTGGTCTATGGTGTGAGATTCATGTAAAAGAACCATTGCTGACTTTCGACAAGACTAGCTGGAAAGCCGTGAGCATGTTGCCGCCCTGCGATGGCCTGACGACCTGTCCAGGGTGTACTCTGCCCTCGCCCGGAGTCGTCTGGGATGGGCGCCAGCCTCCCCGTGACCCCAATTAGGATTAAGTGGTTACAGAAAATGATGAGATGCAGGTCACATCAGCGCCGTGCATGAGTTACAGCACTTTTGGAACATTTTCATTCACATGGACATATTGCTGCGTTCCATAAATCTTTAAAGGTGTGTTTGTACACTCATTCAAAGTTTTATTCTATCCATGTCAGAATCAGGGAAAAGGAACTAAAATGAGATTTTTATGACTGATTTTTACCTTTTTCCTCGTGACTTTGGCAAACTGTCAGTGTCCATTGTTTTGTTTCATGAATTATCCACCTGGGACGCTGCTTTTAATCCCCGAGATGATTGTTCGGTCAGATTGCATCTTGCCTGTGTAGGATGTACTAAATTAGGAAAGCAGGGAGACTGGCGTCCATCTCGGTCGACTCTGGGAGCGGGCCAGGTACCCATCGCAGGGCCAACACTCGTACAACCAATCACACTCATAGTCACACCTAGTGGTGAACTGGAACAATTAGCCTGCTGTGCATGTTTTTGGACTGTGGGAGGAAACCGGAGGATATTGGTGGAAACCCATGCAAGCACACGGAGAACATGTAAACTCTACACTGAAAAACACCAGAGATGGGAATCAGCCTTCTTGCTATGAGGCGGACATGCTAACCGCTACGCCACCGTGCCGCTGTATGTACTAAATGTATGTAGTAATAATAAAATTTTACAGGTGTTAATAAAGTGCCGGGTGAGTGTAATGTATAAGCATGCGGCCACTATGGGACCTGGTCTATAGTATTGCAGTGCGAGTTGTGAGATGTTACCAAAGAAAGCTCTGCATTATATGGTGTGGCTTTTTGGATACTGAGAAATTCAGACAAACCCCAGATTATGAACACAGATGATGAAATGACTGTTTTTAATGCTGGCTCTATTGCTGATGGATTGAAAGTCTGCACAAACACTTGCTGATAAGTAGGATTATAGAGAAGCCTGTCCTGAGAACTGTAATATCATTTCTGGTCATACTCAGTAGACTTGTCTGACATTAGACCTGCTGTACTGTGAAAATTGAATGTCCTTGCTGTGCATTTAGCTTTGTAATTCAACAGTATACGATTCTCTGTGATGATTTCCACACTGCTGAGGCTGAAACAATAGAGAAAGAGCTGTTGGTAATATGAACAACAGACAGGTTTGGAATCTGTGGCTTTGAGTGTGTTGGAATTTGAGTTTATAATTGAATACCTTTATCCTTAAACTTCTATTTAAATTTATTCTTACCATGTTGTGGGAACAGGCGTTTGTGTGTTGCATTTTGCGTCTGCTCCCATTTGTCTAAGACTTAAACTAGGACACACCACATGATCCTTTTTAACCCTTAACCTGGTCTTCTCCAAATCAGGCAATGGCAGCCATAGTGAATCTGGGATCTTTTCTAAGGACCAAAACAGACCGAAGCACAGTCCAGAACCATGGCTGCCACACCCTCTTCCCCTACTGATTTCACCACAGAGATAGATGTGTGTAAACAGCACACACCTTTTCACTCCATGTGCCATCTGTGCTCGCACTTATTAACTGACCTCTACTGCTGGCATGAGTTCCACCCTGAGCTGATAACGAATCATCGGTTTTAAAATCATCCTTTATAGCACCATCAAGCAACCCAAGTAGTCTTTTTCTATCAGTTTATTTCTTTGTATATGCATTGTGCATGCAGAATGTTCAGAATGAACAACATCGTATGTGCCAAAATCGCCATTGGTCTTCAAATACATAAAGTAATGGTCCATTAAAAAGGCCATCTGAAAACACGGGCTAGTTTGAGTGATTTTTTCCAAAATGCTGCCGGAGGTCACTCTGAATTTGATGTAGGATAAAATACTACACTGGCTGCAGTGGGGAGGGCAAGGATGAGCCGTTATTCCCGCTTCAGTGGCCTTGAACCTGACCTCACAGGGAAATCTTGTACAGCTCAGTGGGTACACAGCCCTCTCTGGTGGCCAAACGGCATTTTCTCCCAATAACAGATGAGGACCATGTCTGGAGAACTCATGAGCACACTGATCTCATGAAATAGTAGAGTGGGGTGTTAGGTGTGGATTGTTTTGGTTTATTGTTGACAGGGATGGAGAAGTGACACAACAAAACTATTGCCAATCAATTTCTTTCTACTTTTTTCAATACAAACGCTCCCCGACTTACGTTTTTAATTGGTTCCGGACGGCCGAACGCAAGTTGAAAGTGAACATAAATTGTTACAGTGATGTGTGACGTATGACGCTCATATTGTTCTATATATCCTTAAATACCATTCCCGTATCTCATAAAACACCTCTAAATCAATTATTATAAACATAACATTGTAAAATAATATCAAATATATCAAATAATATCAACATTAATTTCAAATAAGTCACTTTTTTATACCGAATCACTTTACATGAAGCTTAAAACAGCCAATCACGCTTACGATATGTGAAGCGCTCAATACCAAAAGTAGTGTACTTGTGAAAGTAGTGTACTTGTGAAAGTAGTGTACTTGCTGTGGGTTATACGAACTTCCGGTCTTTCAAGCGTGCAAGGGTGCCGTTGAACTCGTTTAGAACACAGCCTGCACTGATGTGGAGCCAGCAGAGCGGAGAGTTCTTTCATGGATTCGGATTTTCATTCATTTTACAACTCTCTTTGCTTAAACTGAGTATGCATGGTAGATCGCGCCGATCTGAGCAGATAGTTAATTCATCTCTGTGTATGAGACTTGCACCCATGCTAGTAGGCTTATGCTTCTGACCAACCATATTTGCTTAGGGTTACAAAAGTCCACAAAACAGTGTAAACACAGATCACAGAGACGACGTCTTAATACAAGGGTAACATGCTATATAACTGATATATAACTGAACTGGGAAGGAGGGGCACTCAGTCCGTCCTTTGTAAACAATGTACGTAGCGTCATTGCGTCATTACATCAGCGTACTACGTAGGTACGTCTAAACTCAAAATTTGACTTTTTTTTTTTTTTTTTTTTTTGGAAAAAACCCCGTAAAACGGATGAACGGAAGTCGGAGAGCGTCTGTATTGCATTTATCAGCGGTTTACATTAGGTTCACATTATTGCATGTATTTTTATGCTCTGTCTGTCTTCCTTTTGGCTTTTTCCCTTTTACTCGGGAGTCGCCACAGCGAATCATCTGATTCGCACATTTGATTTGGCAGAGGTTTCTACGTCGGATGCCCTTCCTGTCACAACCCTTTTCAGCAAGGGACAGAAACATGCGGACGGCTTTGCAGCCTACTCTTTACGAAAGTCAGCAATGGTTCTTTTACATGCCTCTCACCATAGACAGTGAGAGACATGGCCCGCCTTTGATAACCCAGTTAGCTGCACGGGGGGGCAGCAGTGACAGTCTTGTGGAGAGTGGGACTCGAACCCCCAACCTTTGGATCAGCGATCCAGTGCCCTATACCACTAGACCACCACTGCCCCATGTATTTTTATGCACGTACTCTTTATATACTGTACTTGCACATATTCAGGGGTGTTTCTGTTATTTTATGAAATAGCAGTATGATAATGAATACAGCATGTTTTGCTTCTGTGAGCAATGTTCGTGTTTGTATTCAGTTTGGTGCACAGAGTATTTAAATCAAGGCAAAGAATAGTCTGTAAGTAATCCTAAAGCTTCTATATTCAATTGTATGAATGAACACAAAGGCTATTACACTGTAGCATTTCTGCAGATCCTGGCCCCAGACCAGCTAGAGTATCTCATCTTCCAGTACATGTATTTCCTCACATTATACTATACTGTAAGCCTGTAATTGTAATTCTTTTTATGCTTGTATATACAGTACAGTTCACATCTGTAGTGGGTATAAGTAGGGTTTTATTTAGAATATCTTCTGTTTATTTCACTATTCATGAGGGTAGTTCCCCCCCCTGGACACGGGTCTCTTTTAGCTCAGTCTGCACAATGAAGGCAGATAACGTGTATGTAGGCCAACAGAACCGAGGCTCTCCTTCAAGGATTGCCTTTATTTGTGTCCCACTTGTGTTGTATTTATAAATGTGAGCATGGCTGATCTTTAAAAGACTCATGCTGCTGCTGCAATGCAGGGATGAATAATACACATGGTTTAACTCTACTAGAGCATCCCTGTGCTTTTAAATCTCCCACACACTATGAGCATGATATTTAAGCTCAAACTCGCTGGAGGGAAAACTGTGAGAAACGGGTTTAAATGAAGGAATATCCAGATAAGTAGAGATATTTTCAAAGCCTATAAAGAATGTATTGATCTTTTTGCATGAGCTCATCCTTATGTGATCCATCCATCTGCTACAGAGTGCTACAGGACACTGAGTGAGGACGTTCTTTAAGGTATTCACCAGAATGAAAAGACACATCAGTGCTGACTCGGAAAAAGTGTCTGCAGCGCCAGGCTCCTATCAGCGAAGTAGAACTTTGGAAACATATGTGAAGCAGAAACAAGTATCTCAACACCTTGCAATCAATAAAAAGAGGAAAAAGAGCATTTCACTTTACTCCGCTGTATAACTTGTGCAATCAATTTTTTTTTCATGAAAAGCGAGATGGATGTGAGGGATTTCTGTGACACTGTGTTTGTTTCCATTCTGTGAGAGGAACATCAAATTATTTGTAAGGGTGTGGGCGTGGCCTTTAAGTAAATGTGAATCCAGGCACTGTCCTTTCCCTCTTCAAAATGACTCATTCATTCACTCTCACTCATTTGCAGAACCACTTAACAATACAGTACTAGGGATGAGAGGAGGGTGGCACCTATCTCAGCCAACACTGGCCGAAGGCGGGATTCACCCCAAATAGCTCACCAGACCATTGCAGGGAAAATGCACATGCACAATCATTTACACTCATACCTAGGGGCAATTTGGAACAGGCGATTAGCTTAATGTGCATGTCTTTGAGCTGTGGGAGGAAACCGAAGTACCTGGATGAAATCTATGCAAGCATGGAGGGAACATACAAACTTCAGACAGAAACGCACAAGGCTGCGATTTGGACCTTCCTCCACTTTCTCAAAAGACTGTCTTTCCCAAATAAGAAAACGGTTGTTTATAATTTACAACACATAATATTTAAGCAGATTAACCTGAATTTTTGGGTTTATTACATTCCAGAAAGACCAGAAAAGTTTGCTGGATATGTTATCATGTACTGTGAAGCTGGGACACTGTGGTGCTGCTTGGCTTGTCAAACTGTTCCGAAAAGCAGCATTTCCGTAGAATGCATTTGTTATTTTATTTATTTATTTTTTTAAAGTGCCCGTGCTGATGATAACAATGGCCAGAAGCATTATGTTTTCAGCTTGTCAATCTGCCTGGGCTGTTTTTGTGAAATTTGTCTCAATAATCGCTTTCAGGGATTTTCTTTGCAGAAATAAACACTTTGATGCAAAAGTGGATTGAGTAATATTTTAATCGTAGGTCAAATCTCAAGGTCACCTTCATCATATCCTGCATCATATCTCAAAATCCACTGGGATTGGCTCCAGTTTACCCTCCAACCCTGAAGGATTAGTAGTATAGATAGTAAATTAATGTGTGTGTGTGTGTGTGTGTGTGTGTGTGTGTGTGTGTGTGTGTGTGTGTGTAAGACTACAGTATCTGGAGCTCCAGGATACAGCTGTGAGCTATACAGATATAGCTTTTGAGAATCAGTGTGTAGAGAAATATACATTTTTTTTATTTTGGAGCTCAGTCAGGCAGTGGTTAGGTCAGTCTCCTGGAGCAAATCACTGAGGGAAGATGAAACAAACAAACAAACAAACCAAAAAGCACTGAAATCATGTACCTCCTATTTGTGTCTGCTTCTGTTTAAAACATATTGTTTTATACTACAGGGGAACAGCACAATCAGATTTGCAAACTAATTGAAAATTAAAAAAACAATTATAACGAGTGAATAAAGCCTGAATCAGAATGGGGGACACTTATAGTTTTTCACGGCTACTAAGGTTTGAAGGACATGGAGCATGGCATTTCATTGGGGGAAGTATTCAGTGACATTTACCTCATTTTTGATGAATAATTAACAATAATAACACAAATTTCTGACATTTTTAGAATCAAGATGGACACTGCTGAGGTGCAAAAGTGGTGTAATTGTGTCAGTTTAACTGTTTTTAAGAATTTAGTTGTACTGTGCATAAATACGAATTAAGCAAATTAAATTAAGATTTTTATAGTTTATATTTACATATTTTAACCAAAACGGAGGCATGGCATGTGAGCTCTACACATTTAAGATAACTGGGCAGTACGTGGCTAATAGATTCTGTTGAGAATACAGACACCCCCCCACTAACGAACATTCGTTTTACGAACATCCGGTCTGAGGTCGAGAGTGAAAGTGAAAAGTAAAATGAAGTTGAAGAACAAGTAGTAATAGAAATGGAATAAAATCTATAGAAAGATTAGAGGGGGAGTGGCTTGTGAAGAGCAGCAGAACGATACATTTCTGAACTCCTGCCGAAAGTTTCAAAGAAGAAACAAATTGACTCCAATATTATAATGAACTGGATAAGAGGGAAACTTTCTGTAAATCTGATCAGATCCGCTGTGCTGTGCTTGAAAGGAGCCCGGAGTTTAAACATGGGACATAATGATTTTGATAATGTGATGATTATGAAGAGAGAGAGAGAGACTTTATACAGTACAAACTCGTATTGGTTCTTTCCAAGTTTTAAACATACGTTCCCCGCTAAAGAATACCCTGTAAAAACTTACGAATAAATTCATCTAACGAATGGCCGTCTGGAACCTCACTCGTTCGTAAGCTGGGGAGTGTCTATACTTATTTAGAGTACTTACTGACCCAATAGAAAGTAAACTGCGGCCTGTAAAGGTGTTTAGCATTAAACTACACAGAGACACAAGCTGCGCGCGTGTGTGTGTGTGTGTGTGTGTGTGTGTGTGTGTGTGTGTGTGTGTGTGTGTGTGTGTGTTTTGTGAAGGGCATTGTGAGCACTTGGCTGTCATGTTGCATATTAACTACATTAGTACAGAAACCTGCTGTCCTTCTTGTTTCATCCTCTCCTCAAGAAGGAAATTCTTTCTGTGTTTTCTCCTTTAAGTGAACCGCATGCAGAGGGTGCTTCAGGGAGAATCAAAGTGCACAGGCTATTTTTAGGGTCCCAAATGAGGTTGTGTATGTCTGGTACCCTTGCAGGTGCCACATCATTCATTCCTAGTTTAGAAATGGTGCCTTGACCTAAAAATCAATCAGGGGTTGTATTGAGTTGTTGCTGTTGTCTTCAGGAACAATTCTCTCTTTGTCTCTTGCACAAGGGCTGGGTCTAGCCTGGGGTCGTCTCTCCTTGATGCCCTGCTTCTCTCAGTGTTATCTATTTGTCGCTGTCTTCTTTTAAATGGTTCTGACTTGTAGTAAAATATCGGGAACACTGGTAGGTACAGCAGTTGTAAACACTGCCAGTTTCTTTGGGTTGTAAAATGTTCTGTAGAGTTGGGAAAGACATTTAAACAGGACACATAGTTATATAGGTGCCAACACTTCACACACACACACACACACACACACACACACACACACACACACTGTCACAGTTTTGGCTGCAGAAATACATGCCTGAAGCCACCTACCATAAGGTCGTGCATTACTGGAGCATCTGTGCAAGGTTCAGTACAGTCTCTGCGCTTTCCCCCAGCATTCTTCGCTTGACCTGAAAACAGCCGTGTTTTATATAAAGCTTGTAGAAGACAAACTGTCCAGGATCTTGTACAGGGACAGCATTGAAGGAGGTGGCTTACGTAAGCCGAGTTCCCGGCCTATTATCTCTGAAGTGATACTGTGTAGTGACGGTGTTTGTGTAAATGAGGGTTTTTTTCCCCTACTTTTCATATATTCAGAGATGTCTTGGCCACTCCCAGACCAATGTAGTATTCTGTTATCCTTGACATATTTGCATGAACAGTTAGTGGACTACTCTCTCAATAGAAAATCAGTTGACTGGGAAGCACACATTCTACCTCATAGCATTCCAGCTTCAGCTCTGACTTTCAGCTACTACTATTCTCACAGTGATATTTTTCCCAGACTGAATCAACAGGTTGACGGCCTCCTTTCCTTCCGCAAATCTTTTAATCTACTACATCCCAAACGTCTACTGGCATTACATAGCGTCACTGGGAAGACCACAAATCACTGTGTGTGAATGCTTGTTTACATGCCAGAAACAGCTAATAGAAGGATGAAAAACTGTGGACATGTGTTCTCAAATAGACTGTTGCATTTAACTGATGGTTGATTGGTGTTAATTCTTTCCAACTGGATTAAGAAAAATTTCCCCACACCATTACACAACCTCCACCAGATGGAACTATTGACACAAGGTAGGTTGAATTATTTCTGATGACACCAGAAACTAGGGGTAGGGCAGGACTATCGGATGCTATCTGTGTGAATTAGCAGAAATTTATAAATAGGTTTATTAGCACAGGCTACATTTTCCCATCTTGAGCTGTTCAGTTTTACGGAGCCTGTTCCCACTGCAACCTCATAAGTAGAAAACAATACGGTCTCCTGCTGTTATAGTCCATCAGCCTGAGGTTTCAATGAGTTGTTCCTCCTTATATGCTCTTCTGTACAGCACAGTTATAAGTGTGCTTATTTGTTTCTCTCTCAGTTCAAACCACTGCCACTTTCTTATTGCTCCATTCTTTGCATGCTCTAGAGACTACTGTGTGTGAAGATACCAAAATATCAGCAGTTACGGAAATACTCAAACTAGCCTGTCTCACTTCTTCCATTATGCCACGGTCAAAATGACAGCGATCACATAGCTTTCTGATGGCTGGCATGAACATTATCCCAAAGCATCTGATCCGTAATTGCATTATTTTATTGCACGCCCCATGATTGTTGTCACATGATTGCATGAATGTGTAGGTGCCCCTAATAAAGTGCTTAGTGAGAGTATGTCAGCCAAAAGACCTGATAAACATTTCAAAACTAAATGTTAAGCCAATAATGAAAAGCAAGCATAAATAGCTTTGCTGGTTTAAACATGTTATACAGACGCTCCCCGACTTACGTTCATCCGTTTTACGTTTTTTTTTTCGATTTTATGGGGTTTTTCCAAAAAAAAAAAAAAAAAAAGTCTAATTTTGAGTTTAGACGTTCCTACATAGTACGCTGACGTAATGGTAATGACGCAATGATGCTGCGTCCATTGTTTACAAAAGACAGACTGAGTGTCCCTCCTTCCCAATTGTTTTATATATATATATCTGTTATATAGTGTTACCCTTGTGTTAAGACGTCGTCTCTGTGATCTGTGTTTGCACTGTTTTGTGGACTTTTGTAACCTTAAGCAAATATGGTTGCTCAGAAGCATAAGCCTACTAGCATGGGTGCAAGTCTCATACACAGAGATGAATTAACTATCGGCTCGAATCGGAGCGATCTACCATGCATACTCAGTTTAAGCAAAGAGAGTTGTAAAGTGAATGAAAATCCGAATCCATGAAAGAACTCTCCGCTCTGCTGGCTCCACATCAGTGCAGGCTGTGTTCTAAACGAGTTCAATGGCACCCTTGCGCACTCGAAAGACCGGAAGTCCATATTACCCACAGCAAGTACACTACTTTCGCAAGTACACTACTTGCGGTATTGAGCGCTTCACATATTGTAAGCGTTGATTGGCTGTTTTAAGCTTCATGTAAAGTGATTCGGTATAAAAAAGTGACTTATTTGAAATTACTGTTGATATTATTTGATATATTTGATATTATTTTACAATGTTATGTTTATAATAATTGCTTTAGGGGTGTTTTATGAGATACAGTAATGGTATTTATGGATGTATAGTACAGTATGAGCGTCAGACGTCATACATCACTGTAACAACTTACGTTCACTTTCAACCTGCGTTCGACCGTCCGGAACCAATTAAAAACGTAAGTCAGGGAGCGTCTGTATGTGCCGTAGCTGTTTACACTTTAGAAGTTTTATTAATTCCAAGGCTCAGTACTTCATAAATAATTGAGGCTTGGTGTGGGATCAATGTTAATGCCACTGAAAGGGCACCACAACATTAACCTCACCTCCAGAGCTAATGGTTGTTTATGAATCCACGTCTTTTAAACATAATTGATTCAGTCAGCTACCAGTGTTTGATTAACCCTCTGTATGTAATTTTGATACGTTACCTGGACAAAGAAAGGCTGGTTTCATATTCATCGATAATTTAATAGAGCTTTAACGGAGTATTTTGCCAACATTCTACAAACAGTAACTCATAATGAAACCATTGTTCAGAGTTAAAACCTGAACCTGAACATTTCCACTTGGGTTTAGTATTCAGGTCCTTTAGGCTATCTGGTGGAAACATCTTTGAAAGCAGCTGCAGTTATGGGCCTTCTTGGGTAAGTCTATATGGGCTATGCTCACCAGGACAGTGCCTGTTTCTCCTGTTCATCCTTGGGAGATTATCTTAAGATCAAACCGATGGTATGGGAGGTATCTGTGAACTGCTGTATTCAGGTTTCTCCACTGATATTCTAGGTGGCTTAAGTCTGAGACATCAAAAGCAAGATATTTTAGTTGTTTATTTTTATTGCATTTGCAGAAAAGAGGACTTGAAGGCACTTCTGTAAGTCACTCTGGATAAGAGCATCTGCTAAGTGCTGTAAATGTAAATGTTGTCTATAAGTGGTGAATTAAAAGCAACTACTGAATAAGGCAAACTTTGAAATACAGAATTATTTGGTTGAGTAGTTGGTGTCTGCTGAGAATGAATTGTCTATTATACAAAAGAAAATTTTATCATCATCTTCCTCCGCTTAATCCGGTTGTGGGAGTAGCAGCCAAAGCAATGAGGTTCAGACGGCCCTCTCCCCAGCCACTTTCTACAGCTCTTCCAGGGGGGACACTGAGGTGTTCCCAGACGAACCGAGAGACATAATCCCTCCAGCATGTTCTAGGTTGACCCCGCGGTCTCTTCCCAGTTGGACGTGCTTGAAACACCACACAAGGGAAGAGTTTGGGAGGCATTCTAAACAGATGCTCGAGCCACCGCAACTGGCTCCCTCAACACGATCTTGTTCTTCCAGTCACTACCCAAAGCTAGTGAGCATAGGTGAGGGTTGGAACATAGATTGGTAACTTGAGAGCTTTGACTCTTCACTGCGACGAACCAGAACACGCTCTGTTTTACAGCAGAGGCTGCAGCAATCTGCCGGTCAATCTCCCGCGCCATCATTCCCTTCCCTTACTTGTGAACAAGACCCCGAGATACTTGAACTCCTCCACTTGGGACTTTTATGAATTTTATAATTGTTTTATTATTCATTCAAAAATATTTTCTATGTAGACCACGTTGTGCCACTAGTGCACTGGTCAGCTTCAACTTATCTGATAACAATTGTGTAAAAATGCAGTTATCCCATGGCAATGATACGATGCCAAAAATCGATCTATGGCCGGGGTGGCCAACCAGTCAAAGACCAAGAGCCACATTTTTTACCGTGTTACCGCAAAGAGCCTTGTCATACATGAACACCATCCTTCCCTTTCACACGCGTGCACACACACACACACACACACACACATACACCTCTGCTCAGCCAGATTTATTGTAAATTCACACACCAACATGATAAAATACATCTTTGAAGGTCAGAGTGCAACTGTGATTCAATAGCCATGTTAATGTCCAATATTCTGAGTTCAAAGGTGTGACGGGTCAACTGGATGTTCGATAACATGCATTTTAGTTCATCCTGTTCAAGAGACAAGATTTCAACAACATCAGTTAGGGATTTTTATAACGAACTATCCTTCATTATATGGCGTTTTTGGCCCGTGTCATGTTCCAAGCCAGTTGATACAATGCAAGTGTTATGGTCTCTGAGCGCTTCGTAAATTTTTGGAAAAAGTGTATCTCCTTTTATTTCTGACTTTTCAAAGGGAACAACTTGTGCTTGTGAAGTTCAGTCCCTTTAGGAAATTCCTGGTCAAAGTTATTATGCAGTGAGCTGAAGTGGCGCTGAAGATTTGAAGTTTTGAAATGCGCCACTGACGCCTGACGTATAAGGCAGAATGGCTTTCCATTCAACAACAACAACAACAACAAAACCTCTCACTCTGTTAAAAATGTCCTGTATTCATCTTCATATTTTTATTTTGTTGTACAGTTTTTCCTACCATTTTAAGAGTAAATTTGACAGAAATTCTTTACTGAAATGATCTCGCTCATACTGGAAAGCTCTGCAGTATTTTCATCTCACACACATAAGCATTTGACAATACAGTAATCCCCCGCCACGCCGCGTTTCCTACTTCGTGTCCCCGCAATATCGCGGATTTCCCATCAAGAAATTAAAAAAATTAAAGATTACAGTACAGTATTCAAAATTCTCGCGCACTACATTCAACTACGCTACCCAACATGCTTTGTTCTCCTGCTTGACTCGAGTGTTCTCTGATTGGCTGCGAATCCAGCAAGCTGATTGGTCGAGATTATATTTTCCAGCATCCAACACATGGGGCTTCTTGTCTTTGTGTTTGAGCCGCATTGTTAGTTTGTTACTAAGGCCTTGTAAGTAGCCCCAAAATGCCCAGGAAGTGTTATGGTCAGTGCTAGTTGGCGGCGTTTAACTGTCTCTGCATACACTGACGAGGCTGTGACCCACAGGCAAAATCCAGAGAGCGCACCTGAATTCACTCAGCCATCAGCGCGCTAGAGGAGCTCCGTGCTTGACACTCTCCCAGTGATTTTTCCCTCACCACAACAGTGAACACGATTTTTGCCGCACCCCAGTGCTTCCCGTGAGCTCAATAAAAGTCTTTGTTTCATTGTACTTGGTCTCCTGCATTTTTGGGTCGGACTGATATGCTCCCGGCGTCACAGGAAGATCATCTGGTGAACTGAAAAGGAAAATGATGACAGTTAGTGAAAAAGTTAAGCTTCTAGATTTATTAAAAGAAGGGTGAAGTTTTGCGTCTGTGGCTCGCCATTACGTCATTAACGAGTCGACTATGCGCTACATTAAGAAATAGGAACAGAAAATACGCATATCAGTCGGACCCACTATAAAAATTAACTTCGATATAAATTTTATATAATATATAGGTGAGTGGGTGCCCTTAAGAAGAGGCAGAAGTCATTTCGCGGTTTTTCACATATCGCGGAGAGGGCTGATCCCCATTAATCATAATAAGGGGGATTACTGTAATACCATATTGAACTCAAGCGAGAAAAACATGAACATAAGAGCAGCATGAAACTAGGCAAAGAGCCTATCTCTTGAATGGTTAAATAAGTCCATTAATTCATTATATATTATATTATATTATATTTCAAATAAATACAATAAACACAATTAAGCATATTAAAAAATGAAGGGATGTGAATACTTCCTGATGAATGTGTATCTAGCCTCGTAGAGCCCAGTTGTAGAAAGCAACATGGGGAAAATCCAAATTAGAATTTGTTGCACATATGCAACATGGTGTGCTACAGGGTTAAGTGAACGTTGTCATTTTGTTTTGCTCTCCATAGCCCAATAGAATCCTGTCAGAATTTCTATAAAGACTTCACGTTACAGATCGATATGGCCTTCAATGTGTTCTTCTTGCTCTACTTTGGGCTGCGTGTAAGTACTTTTATTTTGACGTTCATCTGGAATCCAGTGATTGCGTTTATGTTACACGGTACACATTGTGCATAATTTTTCTCTGATTTTTATGTGATGTCCCTTCTGCCCCTTTTTTTTGTCTTCAGTTTATTGCAGCAAATGATAAGCTGTGGTTCTGGCTGGAGGTGAACTCCGTGGTGGATTTCTTTACTGTGCCACCTGTGTTTGTGTCCGTATATCTTAACAGGAGCTGGCTAGGTAAGTCTCCACACAGCCCCAATTTCCCCCTTTCTCTTTCCTGTTTCTTTGTCCCTTCCTCTTTGGCATTGAAGAACAGTCAGTGGTCATCATGTAGAGTGACAGAGCCTTCAGTACTGCTGCAGAGGGAAATATCGGGATACAAGAAGACAAGAAGTTGTGTTGATAATGACGAGGAGGAGGCCAAAGCAAATGTTACGGCAGTTTATCTTTAAATGAAGCCTGGATACATGGGTAGCAGAGTTGTTATTACATTTTATAGCATGGATGCGTGAGCATGGCTCAGAAATGCCACCTAATGGGGATAGCATGGACAGCACAAACACCGACCTGCAGGTTTAAAATCGACATACAGAAAGTTAGGAGTTACATCTTCGAGGTTGCAGTTGGTAGCAGCATCTATGAGAAGGGAAGGTACTGTGGGTAAAAAAAAAAATATATATATATATATATATATATATATATATATATATATATATATATATATATATAAACTCCACTACTGCACAAGCAATCAACCATTTTACATTATTCATTCATTTTCTGAACTGTTTAATCCCAATTAGGGTCGCAGGGAGGCTGGTGCCCATCTTAGCCAACTCGAGGCGAGGGTGGAGTACACCCTGGACAGCTCTCCAGGCCATCACAGGGCAGAAACACGCTGACAGATATGCAACTACTCTTGATGAAGGTCAGCAATGGTTCTTTAATATGAACCTCACACCATCGACAGTGAGCGACATGGCCGGCCTTTGATAACGCTGTTTGCTGCACTGGGGGGACAATGACAACCTGTTGAGAGTCAGGTTTGAACCCACAACCTTAGGATCAGCGATCCAGCGCACGTATAACATTAGTATTACTTATTATACAAGTTATCAGATAGTTAGCACAATACAAAATACTCTTAAATATAGATTTAAAAAAAAAAATCCTGGTTTCTCTTCAGCGCCTGCACTCGGAAATTGCCACCGCATCTACTTTTTTTCTTGAAAACCTCAGACAAGGTAAAAACAACACAGAAGAAGGTTCCATGTTAGATTGCGATTTTTTTTTAATTTTTTTTTTTAACACTCCGAGCCTTGTGGCTCATCAGGCCGGTGCTTATCCCCGGTTTCCGTAGCGTAAAGCGACCAGCAGTTCAACTCCTCCTGGATGGGTCGCTAGTCCATCGCAGGTTACCTTCCCAGTATATTTTTACTGGTACCCATTTATACTGCTGGGTGAACAGAGGCACACTTGTGGTTGAGACCTTGCACAGGTGACTTAGCACAGTGGGGGGTGTCATTGGGATTCGAACACACAACCTCCCGATAATGAGCACAGCACCATAACCACGACACCACCGGCCCCATATTGATTGCGATTCTAAGGTTGGTTTATTAGTTGTTGGTTTTTTTTGGAATTGTAAGGCTTCTGTTTTTGGACAGTTGTTCAACGTTTCATACTTGTCAAATGTACCGATGCGTATAAGAGACTGGCTGGTCATTTAGAGTGTATCGTATGGCTTCATTCAATTTATCCTACATTTAGCTTCAACAATTAATTTCTCTATTCAACAAAATTGTGTACTCCCTTTCTGTTTTCAAAACATTTTGCTGTGAAACCGGGATTTTATTATTATTATTTTTTAATCCGGTCTAAACTAAGTATATAGTAAGTCCATAGTAACCCCTGATCAAGCTTTGCTCCTCTTTTATTCCTAACGCATCGCCATAAAGCTAATCCAAAATTACATGCTTGCGGATGAGGCAATAATTTGTCATCTTACTCCTCTCTCTAAAGGCCGTGAAGGTCTAATACTATCACACTAAATAAAGCCCTTCAACATCCAGCTGTAAGAGTTGTGAATCAAATGCTGATAGATGATGAAATAAAGTGAAACAGGTTGTGCAGTGTATTCCCATCAACCAAATTATAATCACCATAGAAAGTGTTATGTTCATTGAAGTAATGCAGCCTCTGTTTTCTAATCACACAGCACGAAAGTCATTCGTTCATTTCCTGAATCGCTTAATCCTAATTAGGGTCGTTGGGAGGCTGGTGCCTATCTCAGCCGACTCTGGGCGAATGCAGAGTATACACTGGACAGCTCCACAGCCTCCGCTTGACGAAAGTCAGCAATGGTTCTTTTACATGCCTCTCACCATAGACAGTGAGAGACATCATTAATACTACACACACATGTTTTTGGACTGTGGGAGGAAACCGGAGTACCCGGAGAAAACCCACACAAGCACAGGGAGAACATGCAAACCACACAGAATCCCGGGAATCGAACTCAGGCCTTCTTGCTGTGAGGTGGACGTGCTAACTACTGCGCCACCGTACTGACCCTGGTTGGTGGTTTACTCATTAAAATATTCATGATGTTGTACTGACGTTCTTACCAACAAACAAACACGACAACAACAAAAACCAGCATTTTCTGTAGAATCGGTGACATTTCGTTTAATATAGGACACGTCTTCTTCAGTCGGCGTCTGGTTCATGCAGATGACAGGGTGGATTATAGTCTCACGACTCAAGAATCAACTGGCAGTCTTTAAAGTAAATTACTAAATGAAACTAGATTACTGTAGTTGTTTTAATTTTCGCACTTTTCGCATGTTTATTACTTCAGTTAATGGAGGTTTCTTCAGTTCCCCAGTGGGCTTGCCATCATCACTTGTTATACAACACTGTCATCTGGTGGTAATATACAGTACTGCGAATTTGCTCTGTTCTAGATAGTGCTGTCGCTCTCTCTGATTGAACTCGTTGGATCTTCCTCATATTAACCAAACATGAAGCTCATCTGTCAAAAGAACATGACTAATTTCTGCTATATGCCCCTGGCACCTGGAGACTTGTCTTGGTGTGAGACCAGAAGACACTCCAGTACTCGCCTCCGATCGAACAATTTGGCGTCAGCTTGGGTCTCATGTTCTCTCTACACCGTCCCGGCATGAGACCCGATGATGATGATGATGATGACGACGACCTGGAGACCCTCCCGTTCACAGATTGTTTCACTGGCAGTAGGTTATATGATCCATGCTGTACTCCTGGTGCATTCTGCGAGCTGTAGACCAGTTGGTAGTAATCCAGGCAGCACACATGACATTATCAACCTCTCTCTGTGAATACCTCTTTCCCTCTGATTAAGAAATAAACACAGAGTCCTGTGAGGTGATGCATATTACATGCTCTTATTTTGTGAATGAAGTGTTTGGCCAGATTTTAAAGGAATATCATTTTTTGCACATGTTTATTAATCCTGACACAGCTGGTTGTACTGGCCATGCTTCATTTAATTTGATATCAGACTGGCTCATCAGGCCAGTGCTTATTTCTGGTTTCCATAGTGTGAAGCAACCAGGAGTTCAACTCCTCCTGGATGGGACGCAGGTCACCTTCTCAGTATGTTTTTACTGGTACCCATTTATACTGCTGGGTGAACAGAGGCACACTTGTGGTTAAGACCTTTCCCAGAGTCCTAGCACAGTGGGGGTCTAACTGGGATTTGAACACACAATGTCCTGATCATGAGCCCAGCATCCGAACCACTACGCCACCGGCCCCGCTTAATTCTGTAACTAAAAGTTGTTTACTTTTAATTTCGCGTTTTGGTTAAATACTAATACAGTGATACCTCAGCTCACGAACATAATTGGTTCCCAGAAAGTGTGTGTGAGGCGAAAAGTTCGTCTTCCGAACATTTATTTCCCATAAGAAACCATTAAAATGAGAATAATCCGTTCCCAGGTCCCCATAAAACATCATTTTCTACTAAATAAGCCTTAAAACTACACAAAAATATACCTTATTTTATGTATAATAAATGTGCTATTGTATTGTAATTAAAGAAATAAACTGTACTGTATAATAAAGTCGTTTTATTTACCTTTGTGATGGTAGTTGATGGCTTGATGGAATGGAGTGGGAGGAGGAGGGAGGGAGGGACTTACTGTTTGGAAGGAGAGTTTGGAAACGCCTACTGTTTGGAAACACCCTTAGCCACACACGCACCCTTAATAGCTTCCTTGTTCTTAAGGATGGGAGCAATGGTAGACTTAGCGTACTGGTACTGGGACGCTGAGTCACACAAACGCACACCTCGTTCGTGTTTTTCAATGATCTCTGTCTGTGGTGGGGTCTTTTTCGGTCCCATAATAGCAAAAGTACACTCAATATGGTCCAAAATGTCTAGCAAACACAAACCACGTCCGCACTCAAAGAAAGGGGGTGACGAACTGGGACGCCGTGAGCGTGCGTCAGCTTCTCGTGGCCGCCACCGTGGCGCTGTTCGACCGCGTGGTTTGGTTCGTCCACCGAAAACTAGTTCGTCAGCAGAGACTATATGCTCGCGAATTTAATGTTCTTGAGGCGAAAAGTTCGTGAGCTTAAGCGTTCGTCAGCGGAGGTTTTACTGTATAAATGTGAAGTCACTACAAGCATAGCTTTGAAAATGTTTGCATTTATTTTCTAGACAGGAATACTTAAAATTAACAAAATAATTGGCTATTTGAGCGAGAAAATCCATTTGGAAATAACCATAATGAGCTTAGATTCTGCATTATTCAATTTTATTTTTTTAAGTGAAGTGTTTTCGACAAAATATTTATTTTCTTTATTTTCTCTTCTTCCACTGTGCACAGCTGCATCGTGTTTGGAACAGTGTATCTGACTGCAGCAACTTTGGATAATGTTTATAATTCTACCACATGAGCTGTGGTGTGTTTTTTGCTTTGCTTAAAATGCCATTCTCACCGGTCCAAGTGCTGGGACATGCAGGATATAAAGACAAGATAAACTCGAGAAGACTGCAGAAATACTGGTTGGTTTTACCCAGTGTTGACAGAACCCTGGATCAAGTGACAGAGGTGTGATGGCTGCGTCTGTAGGGAAATGGTAGCGATTAAACCTGTTGGTAGGATGCCCCAGTTAGCACTTTAGTTGGGTTAGTTGATCCAGTCTTGGTGCGGCATGGTTTGCCATGGAATACTGCGGTATAATCCTTGAAATGATTAATTGGCTTTAGTTGTGAGATCTATCCTGTCTGGACACTAGTTGTGACTTTGTGACTGACTGGTCTTAGCAGTGTGATCTTGGTAGTTGATATTTGGTTAAATTAAGAAGGCTGGGAGTGAATTACGAGAAGCACTGACTGCATAGACTACACTGACAAGTTATCCACGCTCAGCGCGCTTGTTACAGCATCAACCTGTACATGTTACAGCATCAACATTTGCTGGCACGTGCACAGTTGTGCATCCAACTTCATCTGTATTGTAAATATATTTGGCCTCAAACTTGTGTCTATCAAGCAGTTGTCAAAGATCTGCTCAATCACAGGCCTGTCGAAAGCTGTGGCTCTTGACAGAGATGTTGCGGGTGAGCATGGGGTTTCCCTTTTGGGCCCGGTTCCTCTCGAGGTTTCTTCCTCACATCTACTTGGGGTGTTTTTCCTTACCACCGTCACGTTGGCATGTTTAAATTCCTTTATATGTTATAAGCCCCTAATTTCACTGTTTTACTGTGTAAAAATGCTTTGCAACAGCGTCAGTGGTACAAAGCGCTATACAAATAAGACTGAAACTGAAAAATGGCCCATTGTGGTATTAGTTTGACTCCCCTGTGCCAGATTGTGGTCCATCTGAATGCTAAAAACTGCATGACACCTTGAAATTGCTGCGTATCAGTTATATTTGACAAGTGCGCTCGTCGATAAAATGTTTCCATGTCATTCTATCACAATTAAAATCGTTCCGAAGACTTGCTCCAATTTGCAGGGTTGTTGCAGCATGCTCCATGACATCAGATGGCGTTCTTGACCGGTTGGTGACTCTCTTGTATATTCTGGGTGTATTGCCTGTAACAACCATAAAATTCAAAGTCTATTTTTCATAATTCTTCATTAGAAATAACAAGAAAAAAATAATACAGTACATGACTTATCAGCCCAAGACAGATCAATGTCTAAGTAGGGCAGTGTTAGTTGATCCGGTGTCATGGGTTTAGTTGAGCCATGCTGGATCAAGATGGGTCATCTAACCCAATACTGACTATTCTTTACTTGATATATCCCCAGAAAGCTTGAGAACAGAAAACAGTGAAGCAGTTTTAACAAATATCAGGATAAATACCCCTTTTATATGAAAAGTATTAAAACTTTGGAACATTAATGGGATATGACATATAAAAGGACTTACCTTGTTACTCAATATTCACTTCTGGTCAAAAAATGTTTTCCAAGTTGTTTTAACATGTTTTACAGCATGTCTGTCAAACAACCACAGGAAGTACAGTACCAATTACTAACACCAGATGGCACCACCAATCACAAATCTGTTGCCAAGTGACGGAGAGGAGGGGCCGCTCAACTAACCCAGTGGCTCAAGCAGCCCACTCTTCCCCTATAGAATTTTTGGGGGGGTTTAAATTAACCTGATGAAAAAATCAGTTCCCAGTTACCGAAAAAATCAGCTTTGAATGAATACTGCATGAATATGTTCCTGATAAAGTGGATGCTGGGTGTCGCTATGCTACACAGGGGGTCGTGTCTAGAGTACAGTATACTGAAGGGATTAGTCCCGGTGTGGTCTGAGTGCTCACACTCCATACTCTTGTGCGGTATACTCATACTCAGAGATACATATACTCTATGTTTACTTTGTTCCCTTTTCTTTGCAACTTTTTTGAGAATAAAATGGCAGTTCTGTCATTGTTAAATATTTATATTAGTACAGAAGTTTATCGAAAGAACAAACAAACAAAAAAACCCCAAGACAACTATATAAACTTTTTTCACAGTGACAGGGACTGCATGCGTCATATACAGACATTTGATGCATGCAGATCCTTGGCACAAGAATAATTAAAGAAAATATAAACAACTAAGGAGCAGTGGTTAGCACATCCACCTCATAGCAGAAAGGCCTCCGGTTCGATTCCTGCTCTTGGCATTTCTGTGTGGAGTTTGCATGTTCTGCGAACTGGGTGTTCCAAATCACCCCTAGTCTTCTTCTTTGTTTCCTTTTGGCTTTTCTCTTTTTCAGGGGTCATCACAGTGAATCATCTGATTCGCATGTTTTATTTGGCATAGGTTTTTACGTCGGATTCCCTTCCTGACACAACCCTTTAGCATGGGGCAGAAATACGCTGACGGCTTTGCAGCTCCTCTTTATGAAAGTCAGCAATGGTTTCTTTTACATGAACCTCTCACCACAGACAGTGAGACACATGACCGGCCTTTGATGACCCAGTTAGCTGTACTGCAGGGACAGTGACAACTTTGTGGAGAGTGGGACTCGAATCCCCAACCTTAGGATCAGCAATCCAGCACTCTTTACCACCAGATCCCCACTATAGAATATATAGGGCAGCGGTAGCCTGATGGTAATGTTGGCTGGATCACTGATCCTAGAGTTGGGGGTTCAAGCCCCACTCTCAAAAAGTTGCCCCCCCCCCCTCCCCCGGTGCAGCTAATTGGGTTATCAAAGGCCGGCCATGTCTCTCACTGTCTATTGTGTGAGGTTCATGTAAAAGAACCATTGCTGACTTTCGTCAAGAGTAGCCGCACAGCCGTCAACGTGTTTCTAATCGGGACTCAGAGTCCCCTGAGGCAGTTCGTTCATAGCAACGTTCTGGCAACTCCTGCAGCGGCACTGAAACCCAATCGTGTCGGGTTTTGCCCTTCCATTGGATCCTTCCGGTGGCACCGAAAGGGGGGGACTTGCTGCTTCGGTAACGGCCTATCCTCCATACTTCCTACCCAGACTTTGTGCACTGGAGAGTATCACCAGCCGGGATACCAGCCAGAGCGCAGCTCCATAGTCCTTTGAGACTGACAGAGGCCAACAACAATGTACTCTATATATACAGTTGAACAGTAGCCATGCGGAGTAAAGAGAATGGTGGGTTTGGGGAGAATTTCCAAGAATTTGATTTGATCATACCCATATTTATCAATGTTACTGAAGCCCCACCATTCCAGAACCCCACAATAGACAGTGAAAGCTAGGTATGGCGAGAGAGGTCTGGGGACCATAAAATATGTCCAGGCATCAACTCAAGAGCATGGTCTTCGGAGTATGAGTTGTATGAGTGCAGCATGCAGTCCACTTCAGTATGTTAATCTGTAGTAGGTACAAACTGGGGCTGCTAGGGTTTCATAAAATCTATCAACCACACAAATAAAACTACTGAACTAAAATAGAAGGCGTCACGGTAGCATCTCGTCTCTTTTCAATAAACACTGAGAATTCCATTTCCATATGAACGTTTACTGCAAGACTCTGTGTTCATTCCCCATAAGAAAACCATAAATGGACATGAGATATTGAACAACACTAAGAACACGATCTCCTTACAACCCATTGAGTTGACCAGTCCTTTTCCTCTTTTTATTTTTGTGTACCTCAAACTACTGTGACAGTACAAGAGCTTGAAAGAAAGTATGTAGTAGGCAGAGACTTTCTGAGAAAATGCACCCACAAGCGTTGGGTTTGTGAGTTTGGAGGCGTTTACTGTAAAGCCTTTTACAAAGTTGGGAAAATATTAACTTAGTGAACATTAAAAAAAAATACTGGAAAATAAATGAGTACTTCCCTATAATTTTGTAAGCTTTTGAGAGAATTTATATAATGACAGCCAGTTGTAAATCCTATTACAGATAATAGTAATCCTGTTCACACATACTGAATATCCTTCATTTTTATTCAGTGTAGTTTTCTCCCACGCTGTCTTTGTGTATATACACACACACACACTCTCACACACACACACACACACACACACACATTTGCTTTGTACACCCAAGCCATAGTGGCTCATCAGGCCAGAGCTTATTCCCGGGTTCCATAGCGTGAAGCCACTAGGATCGTCCTGGATGGGACGCTAGTCCATCGCAGGTTACCTTCCCAGTATATTTTTACTGGTACCCATTTATACTGCTGGGTGAACAGAGGCACACTTGTGGTTAAGACCTTGCCCAGGGGTCTTAGCACAGTGGGGGTCTAACTGGGATTTTAACACACAACCTCTTGATCATGAGGTCTGGAATCGGCCCTTCTCCACAATCTTCCTCAGGGTCCGGTCACCTCTTCTGGTTGTGCAGCGTTTCCTGCCACACTTTTTCCTTCCCACAGACGTCCCACTGACGTGGCTTGATAGAGCACTCTGGGAACAGCCTATTCGCTCAGAGATTTCTTTCTGTGTCTTACCCTCTTGCTTGAGGGTGTCAATGATGGCCTTCTGGACAGCAGTCAGGTCGGCAGTCTTACCCATGATTGCGGTTTTGAGTAATGAACCAGGCTGGGAGTTTTTAAAAGCCTCAGGAATCTTTTGCAGGTGTTTAGAGTTAATTGGTTGATTCAGATGATTAGGTTAATAGCTCGTTTAGACTACCTGAACATGATATGCTCATTTTTTGAGATAGGAATTTTGGAAATTATAGTATATATAGAATATATATAAAGAATTATAGAATATATAATAGAAAATTTCATGAGCTGTATGCCAAAATCATCAGTATTAAAACAATAAAAGACCTGAAATATTTCAGTTGGTGTGCAATGAATCTAAAATATATGAAAGTTTAATTTTTATCAGTACATTACAGAAAATAATGAACTTTATCACAATATGCTAATTTTTGAGAAGAACTAGTGACCTATATATATATATATATATATATTCAGGTCAGGTCAGGTATGAGGGCATGCGCCGGGACGGCACTTCACTGTGTCCACCAGCCGCCGCCACTCATCCGGCCGTCTCCTGGCGATCGACCAGGCCTGCGCAGGGCCTATACCCCCCGGCAGAACGGCCCTCAACTGCGAAAACCACATCGCACGCGGCCGTCCCCGCGATCGGCTCCAGCCCCTAGGATCCCGAACGGACAGGATCCGGTGTGCTAGGTCCGAAGGTGGGAAATGTGCCAAGTGCCCATAGTAGCGCAGCTGACGGTCGCAGATCAAGCAGGTTACTCTTACCGTTCCTGCATCCCCGAGCATCTTTCAATTGGTAACAAAGTCCCATCAGCGGTATCCGAAGATGCGGCGAAGGGAAGTCGTAATGAAGGAGTCCAGTCGTCATCCAAGCTCAACCGTGAGCGTCCATGTCTCGCTCGTGTAGAGCAGGACAGGGAGCACAAGGGAGCGAAAGACTCGGGCTTTCGTCTGCCTGCTCAGATTCCTCGACCGCTACACGGTCCTGTCCAGCGAGTTCATCGCCCCGTAGGCACATATATATATATATATATATATAACTAATACAAGCTTAAAACCCATTACTTGTATATACCTCAAACGTCAACAATGCCATGAACAAGAACTTAAAACAACTGTCTGGAAAGCCGTGTGTTAAATTTTAATTACATCTCAGTTTTACATGTCTTGTTTTCCAGGTCTGAGATTTCTAAGAGCCTTGAGACTGATACAGTTCTCAGAAATTTTACAGTTTTTGAATATCTTAAAAACAAGGTAAGGCCGACTACCTGCACACACACACACACACACACACACACACACACACACACACACACACACACACACACATCCATGGTTTTTATTGGTTGCCAAGGAATGTGATGGTAAGACTTTAAAGGTACAATAAGTAGCAAACTGTTTTTCCTCTATGTTGTACTACTCCCTCCTCTTGACTAGACTCATCACATGTCTGGTCACATTGCTTGGCTGAACATTCTGATCATGAATCATGATCATCACTTTGACTACTTGAAAGGTTTTTCTCAATATTCCACACTTTGGATTTTGTCTGTCTTTACCTTCCTCATTCAGTAGTCTGTTATTCTTATATTCATTTTATCTTATTGTACCTTTAAACTATATTGAGGTCACTATGGTGATTTTTCCGTGTTTATTCTGTCCTGCTCAAGAGCACTTTGCTCATCCATAGTATTCATCAGGAAGCTTTTTATAATTGTTACTTCATGGCAGAAGTCAGGTTTATACCTCATCAGAGCATGCTCTGTTTTATCTCCTCTGAGCATGCTGTAGGTAAGAAAGCAGGAAGAGTGGTGAGTGTGAACCCTGAAGCTGAGGCTCTTTAAAAAGAGGCTGTGTATTGATTTCTCCCACAACAAGGCAGGAAGAGATACGGTTTTTTTCGGTTGATGTTACGGGGATGTGGGGGTGGGGGGTGGGGGGGTGACCCACCATCACTATCACTGGTAGAAAGTTATCTCAATCCTGTTCTTTCCTAAAGTTCAGTGACTAGATTTGGAAGACAAGTGTCTACCGAAAAGTGACTCAAATAAGACAGTCATATTCCCTGAAGTGTTGTTTGTGTAATGAATCTACTCGAACAAATAACCTTTAGCAAAACCTGGGGTATACATAACGCGAGCTTCTATAAAGATAGCCTAAGATAAGTGAAATGTTCTTTTATGATAACCTGTGTATTTGCCCCCAGCAAGAGGTGACGTAGCTGTGTCCATGGCTAGCCTCATGACGTGTGTGTTGGGCTCAGTAGATGACTGACGTATCTGTACGCCAGTGCGATGTGTTTCACTTTGAGAGGTTTGATGTAACTCTCGTCTCTCACAGTAATTCCATCAAGCTGGTGAACCTGTGTTCCATCTTCATAAGCACATGGCTCACAGCTGCAGGATTCATTCATCTGGTGAGTGAGAAAACACACACAGAGTAACCCCTCAGCCCCTTCAAAGGAGTAAGCGTCCAGGTGTAGGTAAAACTAAATAGAAAATTAAAGAGGAACTAACATCGATCCCTTTAAGCTTTCCTCTGTATTTATCGAGTTTTTTTTTTTTTTTTTTAAATACAGATTTAAAAAATTCAGCCTTTCTTTTTATTCCCCTATCAGGATATACCAGAGGACATCTCTGCCACTAGATGGCAGCAGAAACTCTGCTCTACAGTAAAGCCACCTGTTTGGTTCCTCTCAGTTGAAGCACGTAAAACCCCCTCTTGTGTGCCCCACGTTAAGTGGTGGCTGTAAACTGAGGAAACAGTAGATGGCTGTAAAGGACCAGGCTTGGAACTAAACCCGAAGGCCAGGATTTGTCTCAGTAATGCTATTCATGCTCTGCTCCCACAGGTGGAAAACTCAGGGGATCCTTGGGAAAGCTTCGAAAATTCTCAAACACTTTCATATTGGGAATGTGTGTACTTACTCATGGTCACTATGTCCACGGTGGGATACGGGGACGTCTGTGCGAAAACCACCCTTGGTCGACTTTTCATGGTCTTCTTCATTCTCGGCGGTTTGGTAAAAATAACTCTCATCTGCACTTTGTCTGAGACCCCCCCCCCTTCTCCCCCTCCTCCCTCATGCACCACATCATTTGCCACTTCATGTAGAAAGAGACAAATATTTTTCATTTAAAGCCCATATCTGTCATCAACCTGCAGTCCTCATAAAACACACATTACTGTATATCCCAGTGTCTTTATAACAACTGTTCCCTCCTATTGTTCTCCCACTGTAACATATATAGTAATGCCATGTACAGTGTATGTATGCTAAAGTGTTTTCTGATAGCTAGTCAATGTGCCATTGAGCATATTTTATTATTTATAAATGTTTTATAAAAAAAAAAAAGTTAAGTATTCTTACAAAATCCGTTATACTCTACTCTAGCTATGTTCTTAAAGCAACTGCGGTTTCAGACCCCACCCTTTTGTGTCTCTCCCCAACTTCCAACAAACACAATGGTGGGACGATGACCAGTAGTCCTGTCTGAAGCTTACCACAGCACCTAGAGCCCCTCGTACTACAGCACATATAATATTATATGATATGTTAGTCTAGTGTAGAGTAGCATACATGTATATATGACATTTACGTTTCACTTTTTAAGACAGACCAGGCTAGATGTGTTAAGCACCCACAGAACCCAACATGGAAGTCAAGGGCCCAGTAATGGATCATACAATCCCATATACATCTCTTCAACAATGTGTGTATTCAAGAATGCATGAACGATGAGGATAATAATAATAATTCATTTTCTCAGTTCATTTTCTGTAACCGCTTAATCCTAATTAGGGTTGCGGGGAGGCTGGCACCCATCCCAGACGACTCTGGGCGAGGGCAGAGTACACCCTGGACAGCTCGCCAGGCCATCGCAGAGCATAAACACGCAGTGTACAATCCAGAGCAAAATTGCTATAGTTAAATGTATAATTATTTTTATGTGTTTAAATGCAAACTGTAGAAATCCCAGTACATATCCAAGCTAAATAGACACTATACTGCCCTGCTTAAAAAAAAATGCAGTACAGTTTAGTTTGAGCACCTTTAGTCTTGAACACAGTATATTATTGGCAAGGTATTGTTGCTTCAGTTAACCAGATTGAGACTCGGCAACATTGTGCGACAATGAAATGAGGTCAGCTGACAACCGAATGAATGACCAGATATCCCACGAATGGATGTTTTCCTCCCTGACACCACAACAACCTCTTTGTTTCCTGTCAACAATTCAATATGTTGGTGAAAATCAACCCAAATCAGAATGGAAATAAATGTTGTCAAAACAATACTATAGAGATTACATGGTATAACCAAGGCGAAAGGCGGTCCAACAAAGTAGAGTGCCCTGAAGTTCAGTTTAGTTTGTTGTTCATCAGTTCCTCACATGATCATACAAGTGTAGTTTTGCCATGATCGCGGTCATCTATTAATTCAAGGTAAATTAGGGCAGCTCTTGGATATTAAAGTTTTGTTGTGGAAGACTTTTACTTTAATCGGAACACCCTGCCTGCACTAACAAAGCTGAAACTGGATTCTCTAGCTTTCAGTTCTATTTTACTTTTGTTCTTGTTGTAGCAGACAACGTAGTTTTTGTCGTTTTCTGTTTATCTCAGTCAATTCGAATGGTTAATTTTCATTAGTCAACTGTGCTGCGCTAAGACACATACAAGTTCCAGACTACACCGCAAAATCAGTGATGATAACTGTAGAGTCAGAGAGCAGAAACAGATCAAGCGTAAGACAGAGCAGCTCAGACAGACAGACTAATCAGACACAGAGCAGATCGGTCGGTCTCCACATCACGCCGAAGACGAAGCTCCGGCTATCATGGAGTCACTGTAGAGATGTGTCCTTCCTTTGTTTTGAAGAAGCCTGGAAGTTATCATAGGCCTGTTCCCTGCTTTCTGTCAACAACACGATTAATGACTTCGGTATGACGTGCTGTAAAGCATCAGCTCTTGACCCAGCAGATGTCATGATTCATTTGGGCCCTGGAGAGCAGCAGTGCAGCGTGAAGTATAGAGTCAGGCTTCAGACAGGAGAGCGATTTCCCCATTTAGAAGCAGATACGGAGCTTTCAACACAACAGGTGGCTGCAAACTATGCAAAATGCATCCAGCTCATTTCCAGTCACGCTAATGAGTCTTAATGTATTTTGCAGCTGTGGGTGCTCAGCCTGGACTATTCAAATCAACCTGCCACATTCTCAGTGTTTGTTGGACAAAACATGGCACATAGGGTATTTTTGGTCTTCTTTTTTTTTTTCTGTCCTGAACTTTTGGTGCTGTCGAAGAATGACATGAACATTTAAAATCTTTTTCACTAGACATTTTGGATCTGAACACATTCCTCTGACCACTGCACAAATATTTTTGTGAATTTTCTTTAGCTCTCAGTATTAAACCCATTTAATATGTAATCAAACATCCCAAAACATCTAAAAAAAAAAATTATAAAAACACACACACACACACACACACACACACACACACACACACATGCACATGCTTGAGATGTCAGAGAGGTGTATGGATGGAGACGTGGGCACCTCTCGGACCATTCTCTCCTCCTTTTTTTTTTTTTTTTTTTTTTTTTTTAGTCTCTGCTTTTGTCTCCTATCTTCTCCTTAGGCCATGTTTGCCAGCTACGTCCCTGAAATCATAGAGTTAATAGGAAACCGCAAGAAATATGGTGGTTCCTATAGTGCGGTTAATGGCAGAAAGTAAGTATTCCAAGTGGCTCTGCTGCCTCGGCTGCAGTAGATCCCTCTCTGCATGCCCTTTTACTTTTTCTGTTCCATGCATGTAGGCCATGTTTGCTCGCTACGTGCCAGAAATTGCTGCTCTCATCCTTAATCGGAAGAAATACGGAGGGATTTATAACTCAACACGAGGCAGAAAGTAAGTCCAAATCCAGAAGCAGGTGGGGTTGGGTGACATAAGCCCTCCTGGTAGTGGAAAATTAACATTAGTACATAGGTTTTGTTCAGTACCATAGACATGAAATAGAAATAAAGTGTCACACTGTGACTGGAGACCTTGGCCATGAAAGCCACATCCATTTTGTCTTCTTCTTTTTTTTTTTTTTTTTTTGATACTCATCAGCTGCTTTTTAAGTTAATTTGTCTCTCTTGAGCTTTCATGACTCTTGTTTTTGTTACTGTTGTGTTTACTAAAAGAACTGAAATTGATGTATTTGTTTTATATATAATATGAGACTTCTATACATTTTTGAAAAATAGTCATGAAAACTGCAGTCCCACTTATAAGAGTACACTGCAGTGCCCGAGCTACTAATCCAGCATGCACAACTAACTTCAGTGCTTCTACCATCCGCTTGTAAACACTAACTTTCATTCCATTTTTATTTTTCCTCTCATTTGTTAGGAGGTGACTGACTTTTTGCATGCTTTCTGCGACTAGAGGTCTGCATTTTTTATTTATTTAGTTTTTTTGTTTTTGTTTGAGTGGCTGTGCATGTTGCTTTGAGAAAAGCCTGCGTGGCTGTGGTACTGCTAACCCATCACCTCATCTGTCTCTGACATGACTCTGGCCCTGATCTTCAGTCACCCTGAATGTCTGGATGCATCAGCTCTTGCATTGGAGCTTTTCAGTTGCACTTGGCTTGCTTTGTTGCCCCATTCGGAACTTTATTTCCTGTACAGTTGTTATTTATTTCCAAAGGTTTCACCTGATTGTCAGTGTGGCTGTTTTGGACACCCACTCTGGTTCAAACACAGTCCTGTCATCAGCACGACAATTATCCCCAAGTGCCCACACTTACATCCTATACGCTAAAGTCTCACTTAATTTCTCTCTCTCTCTCTCTCTCTCTCTCTCTCTCTCTCTCTCTCTCCCCTCCCTCCCCTGCTGTCTCTTAAACTTAATGCAATAAAAGCTCATGGCCACAACTAGCTTTCATCAGTTGTCTTTTAGGGCAAATACTCAGCGAAGAGAAACTAAAACCATTGGAGGCCTTTTTGTTTGATGCTTTTCCCCTGTCAGTGAAACAAGATTGATGAAATGTTATGTTTGGCCTCAGCGCCATGGTTGGATTTGGAGTCTGGTGTTGAGAGAAGGCTTGTCAGAAGAGAGGGCTCTCTCTTTCTCTCTGTCTCTCTCTCTTTGCCCCCCACCCTCTCTCTCTCTCTCTCTCTCTCTCTCTCTCTCTCTCTCTCTCTCTCTCTCTCTCTCTCTCTCTCTCTCTGTCTCTCTCTCGCTCGCTCTCACTCACTCTCCGGCGATATGTTCATATGGTTGCAATTACAGGTGGCCAGGATCCAGTTCTGCGGCCTGGCTGAAAGACAGGCACTAGGCCTTGCTTTATTGCTTTAAATATTGATGCGAGTGTGTGTTTATTAATGGATATTTCAGAGTACATAAATAAATGTGTCAGGTTATTTATTAATTGCTTCTGTTGCGACATATCTGGCAGACTCAGGATGCGAGAGACTGCCCCTACCCGTAATTCTTCATATTATAAAATCAGAGCCTTATGATATTGCTTTTAAGATGTTTTAAAATGAGTCCACATCTGTGATTGCAAAAAAAACAAACAAAAAAAAAAAAGGCCTCCATGTTATAGTACTGCGTGTACTTGCTATAGGATTCGGCTTTTCATTTTAGAATACTTGAAGTAATGTGATTTCTAAATAGTTTTTAATGAGAAGAGGATTTCCCACATGAGAAAAGAGCCCGATCCTTTATCATCCGTCCGCATGTTCGGAGACAACATGTAGCCGTGTCGTAGGATCGTGGGAGGTTTTATTATATGTTGTGAAATGTCTTTCTGAAGGTTTCTGCATTCGTCTTGAACTTGGCCTATCCACTTTTGATTTCGACGTAGAGGTCCCAGCTATGAAGCTAGTCGGCTCCATTGTGTATGACTGCAGGCTCACAGACTGGTTTAATGTATAATCTCTCATCAAGGCTCATAGCGGCATTATCAGCCGTCATGGCTGTGACATAACCGACACTGGATTTGCAGTGGTATAGAAGAGCAGCTCTGCTGGCACAGGTCTGTCGCTCTGTGGTTTCCATTAAGGCAAAGCTGAACCAGGACAGGCGAACCACATAAACCCTGCATGAACTCTAAACTTATACGCGTCTTCCAAGTGTGTGCTGACGCTAAGAACACGGAGCCAATTCGGCAATGTTAATATGTGTGAAAATGTAGAGAGAAGAACATGTGTTAATGTCATTACAATATTTCTGTTGTTGCGCATGAAATGTAGTGTAATCAGTGGAGCATTAGATATCAGGTTATTTCTGATGTGTTGAAATTGTTATTGAAAACAAGCTCAGTACAACAGACCTCATGTGAAGTCACAGCACCTGCAGCTCTGTCACTGACATAATATTGAAAAGATATTAAGCATGAATACAGGTGGAGAAATCACAGTGGAAATCAACAGAGTTATATGGAGCAAATAAGTACGATACACAGATAAACATGGATATGGAAACGTTTAAGGGGGACATTTAATATAAAAAAAAAAATAACAATTTCCATTATATGGGAATGAAATCCATGCATTAAGGTAACACACTGACATTTGGCGACGACCATTTTAGATTAATTTGGAGTTTTAAGGAGGACAACTGTCATTCTTGGGGAATGCGAATGAATACAATTTTTGTACCGAAACCCCTCCGTGTTCCTGATAACACAGCTCTTCAGTTGCTGTTAGAAATCCATACGGCAGCCACATGTTATCAGTGCATTCTGTTCAATTTAAGGATTAGAGCAGTATTGATGGTGCTAATGCTGATGTGTGAGCTTTTGTTTTTCTTTCTTTCTTTCTTTCTTTTTCTTTCTTTCTTTCCTTCTTTTTTCTTGCTTTCTTTCCTTCTTTCTTTCTTCATTTCCTCTTTTCGTTCTTTCTTTCTATCTTTCTTTCTTTCTTTCTTTCTTACTTTCATGTTAGTTTTGATTTCCATGTTTTTTGCATGCTTCTGGGTGCATGCCAAATGAGTGCCCTTGTGCATTTGCTTGCTCAGTCTCTGCACTTTTGCATTTTGTTCATCTTATCATGTATAATATTTTACTCTAAGTCCAAGTGTTCTCTCCACCGTGTGTTGTTTTCTGTGTAATGTTTTTAATGTTTGTATTTTAATTATACTATGTGTGTATTTTTTTTTCTTTAGTCATATTACTACATGTGAAAATAATTGTGTTAGCTATATATTCATTTGGAATTCATTCCTATTCAACACTAATATATGTAAAGTTAAAAAAATATTTTAAACCTTTACCGATCTATTAAGAGTAGATGACATGATACAGGAATTAAGTGCACCGACCTGACGGTTGTCTGGGTCCAGCACAGAAAAAGTGAAATAACTTCAGGCACTGTGTAATGACATCATACTTACCTAATCGAGTCCTTCTTACATTTATTTTGCTTTCATTGGCAATGTGGTGAAAGTAATTTGATAGTGGTGCAATACATTCGGTAGCACAGCGAAGCACTGACGGAAAGTTATTCAAACTCTGAGACAAGATATCTGACGTATGCGTATGTATGAAGGCCGAGACTCTCTTTAGTGCTGTTATATAATTAAAAAAAAAGTGATGGGTCTGTCACAGTAAGACTCGAGCATGTAAAAAGTGGTGCTTGTAAATTGGAAAGCATGAAAAATGTAGGCCTCATCAAACCGGTGCTGTACCAGATGCTGCTGGCTCTTAATAATACCAGTGACCCAACAGACTTCTCTCATGTAAAGACACGCAAGCATGCAATTACCAGTGCTCATTAAAATACTTAAAGGAATGAAGGCAAGATCTGTTAAGATCATTATTTTCAATAGTATCCAGGCCCTTTTTGCATTTGTCGTTTCCCCCTCCAGCCAGATTCGTCTGCAGTTTGGCGCTGCTTATTTTTCTGAGCACAAACAGCCTCTTATAAATGAAAACACAAACACATACCCTCACACTTGAGAGTAAAAACATGCAGCTATGGGTAAGACTGAAAATATGTACTCTTGGTTCGAATATCACGAGGGGCAAGTAACATGACAGGTTTAGATTGATGACTGAGTATGTTTGTAGCAGTTCTGACCTTGACCACAGTAGCGCTGAAAAGATCCACTATGCTGTGATTTGAGCTGGCCTCCCTTCCTTATGCATGGAAATTTGCTTAACAAATAAAGAGCTGCTATTAGAATGTGATTTTCCTAAAGTTTTTCATGAGCCAAAAGTGTGCTCCCTTGGTTTTTGAGTGCTGGTTTGCTTCTAACAAGCATGAAATTCTTAATGGCGCCCTCGATCGATGGTGGTATGTATACCAGTGTAAATACTGGATTTTAAACCGTAGTAACATGGAGAGAAGTAAAGGCCAGTCAAAGATGATCATCATTTAATGCCATATATAGTAGAGAATACAGACGCTCCTCGACGTACATTTTAGTTACGTTCCGGACGGCCGACCGTAAGGTGGGGGGTGGGGGGGGGGACAAAAAAACGTAAGTTGTTACTGTATGTTCCAGTGACGTATGACTGTGCATACTGTACTATACATCCATAAATACTATTACCGTATCTCATAAGACACCCCTAAATAAATTATTATTAACATAACATTGTAAAATAATATCAACATTAATTTCAAATAAATTAAATTCAAGCAAAATAATTTCAAAGAAATACATTTTAATCAAATTCACTTATTACCGCTGATTCTGATGACCACTATCACTAGTAGGCTTACGCTTCTGACCAACCATATTTGCTTAGGGTTACAAATACGCAAAACAGTGTAAACACAAAGCTCACAGAGACTACATCTTAATGCAAGGGGAACACGCGGTGAACTAGGAAGAAGCAGGGCACGTTCTGTCGTTTGTAAACAATGAACGCAGCGCCATGTAAACAATGGACACAGCGTCATGCATAAGTAGCGTACTACGTAAGAACATCTCGTACTAAAGAGAGTGGGCTAAACTCAAAATTTGACTTACAAAAAAAAATTTTTTTTTTTTTTACAACATTTTTTTAAAGTCAGTTGAAAAAATGTAAGGCGAATAAACGTAAAGCAAGCACCGTCTGTACAGTGAAAAGAGATTTGGACATGAGGTGAATTCCGGCACTGAAATGTTCCTGCCTCTAAGTCAGTGTCTTCGGTCATTTCTAGCCTCGAGGCGTTTAAGCAAGTGAAACTAAAGCCTGGCTGCAGGAACACTGATCAAATCTACAACACAATACTTGGACCGTCATTCCAGTCCCGTTTAGACAGAAGTCTGAGGTTCTTTCTTGATCCGGAACATGTCAGCATTTAAATGCAGCATTTGTCCAAGGAGATGCCAGACAACTTGAAGTCAAGATTAGAAGTCTCAATAGCCAAAGACCAGAAAACACTTGAGTGGCTTTTTAGTGAGTCAGTTCGCATTGAAGGTCAGGTTTTTTTTCCGCCATGTGTACATGTAAGAAAGTGGTTTGGTTTTATATTTGGATTACACCCTTCTGAAAACCTTCTGACAAATCAAAGAGTTTAAAGATTGAGTCTAGATGGAAGTTTCATGCGATGTCAGACCACTTTTAAAGACAGGAGGTAAAAGAGCATATGGTACTATAAGATTAAAAAAAAAAGCATTTTTAAAAAGCTTTGACAGATATTGTTGTCAAAAATAATCTTCAGATTTGTGATGACTTCTCTGTTTAAAGTATATGCCAGAAGTTATTCTGTCTCTTTTTGTGCTGCTAAGCTGAATTTTCCCTTTTGCAGGCATATTGTGGTCTGTGGTCATATCACACTTGAAAGTGTCTCCAACTTCCTTAAAGACTTCCTACACAAGGACAGGGATGATGTCAATGTAGAAATTGTTTTTCTTCATAAGTAAGTACATGCTTGGGTTCCTAATTCCAAACACACATGGAGACACAAAGCTTACTTCCACACTTGACAAAGTCTAACAGCACATGAGGATTCGGAAGAAAAAAGCATCAGTGCTACACGGAACATCTTTACATTCTACATGCTCATTTTTCCCATGTTTTTTTTTTTTTTTTTTTTTTTTTTGGCAAATATGAAGATGCACAAGTACTGAAGGTTCTGTCTGTCTCCCTGTGTGTTAGTATTTCCCCTAATCTTGAGCTGGAAGCCTTGTTCAAACGCCACTTCACTCAGGTGGAATTCTACCAAGGATCTGTTCTTAACCCACATGATCTAGCTAGAGTCAAGGTAATTAATTTTAATAGGTGATTAATAAAAGCAGGTAATGGAGACAGATACACTGCCTGGCCAAGAAAAAAGTTCCATACTGTAATATTTTGTTGGATCACATTTTAGCTTTGATTTCAGCATATAATCATTCATTCGCTTTCTAATCCTTAATATGATCGCTGGGAGGCTCCCATCTCAGCCCAGAGTGGCTTTTTTTTTGGAATGTGGGAGGAAACCGAAGTCCCCGGAGGAAACCCACACAAGCATGGGGTGGGCGTGAACATGCAAACTCCTTAGACAAACACCTGAGCTTTGATTCAAACCTCGTCGGACATACTAACCACTACGCCACCGTGCTGCCAGCACGTAATCAGCAGGGCATAATTTCAACAAACTTAAGCAACATTTATTTGCACGTGTCCATTTTTCTATTCATCTTAAATTACGATGTGAAAAATTACCCCACTCTATAACGTCTTCTCCAGCACATCCCAAAGATGGGTTCCCAACGGTTAAGGTCCAGGAGACTGTGGCCCCAGTTCACGTGTAAAAATGATTCCTCATGCGCCCTGAACTACTCGTTCACTATTCATGTGGAAAAAAATGAAGTTGTTCACTGAATCACTTTTCATTTTATTTCCACATCATGTTCCTGAGCCTCAACCTGACCAAATGACGTGACAATACGATGGTGATTACACATGCCATCAAGACTTCAACACAGCGTTCCAACAAAATATTAAAGTGTGAGATTTCTTTTGATTAGGCAGAGTATAATTCTAATATAAATCTCTATGATCCCTAACCTTTGCATTTTTTCTTTACATTTAAACTGTAGATTGAGTCAGCGGATGCATGCTTAATTCTCGCCAACAAATACTGTGCAGACCCAGATGCTGAAGATGCATCGAATATAATGAGGTACACTTGCTTTTTCCATAAAATAGTCACCTTGGTAGAGGTGTGCTCTGTGTTCCCCTTCCACTATTCAAAAAGAGGTGTGAATGAGGTACAGTGGTACTACCTGCGACAGTCCCAGCAAATGAAAAATCCAGGTTACGAAAAACATTTTCCAAAAATGTTTGTCTCTGTATACGAAACAAGTTCTCCTTACGAAACGCGCCATTCAAACATTAAAACGCACCATTCAAACAATGCACGAGCTACTTTCCCACTATCTTCCAACATCCCGCCCCTCTGGCCTCCCATTGGCTAGGAGGGATGACACAACTCCCTCCCATTGGCTATTATGGATCTGCATCTCCCATAATGCTTTTCATGTAAAGGACAGAATTACTGTTGTTTCATGAATGGGCTCATTGCTTTATTTATTGACTCAGACTTTTCGTCTGTCTTCCTTTTGGCTTTTCCCCTTTTACTCGGGAGTCGCCACAGCGAATCATCTGATTCGCATGTTTGATTTGGCAGAGGTTTTTACCTCGGATGCCCTTCCTGTCACAACCCTTTTAGCAAGGGACAGAAACACGCTGACGACTTTGCAGCTACTCTTTACAAAAGTCAGCAATGGTTCTTTTACATGCCTCTCACCATAGACAGTGAGAGACATGGCCCGCCTTTGATATCCCAGTTAGCCGCACTGGGGGGGACAGTGACAACCTTGTGGAGAGTGGGACTCGAACCCCCAACCTTTGGATCAGCGATCCAGCGCCCTATACCACTAGACCACCACTGCCCCTTTTATTGAGTCAGACTTTTAACCTTCCATAAACATTTGTAAGATTATAACTCTGCCAAGAAGACATGGTCAACACACGCGAGGGGTAGTTTTTGGGGCCTTGGAACAAATCAGGCCTTTTACATGTAAAATGCCGTTCAATTTACAAAAAATCCAGGTTAAGAAAAAGGCTCTGGAACGGATTAATTTCATAAGGTGAGGACCACTGTACTCAGAAATGCTGGAAATGTCCCGAAAAGCATGTTTGTTTTATCCCAAGCTGAAATTAATCTAGTACCACACACTGGGAGGGCATGGGAACACGTTACTTGGGTCCTTTAGAGCATGTATTTTTACCGAGGAATGTGAGATTGCTTCAACATTTTCTTTGTATAAAGACCTATTAAAGTGTACAACTAAATTGCTCAACTCTCTTTCCAACCCTGGGGAGATTTACACGCAGCATCCACAGTCCATCTCTCACCTCTGTGATGAAAGCAGATGAATTCAGTTTAGCTTGGATGGGATCAGAGCTAAACTGATGTGTTTCTTTGTGTTACAGAGTAATATCCATCAAGAATTATCATCCAAAGATAAGAATAATTACTCAAATGTTGCAGTACCACAACAAGGTATCATTTCTGTTTCTTCACATTTTCTGTTCTTGTTTTACATTTTGAGAGCTTCTAGCACTTTTACACTGTTTACAGAAAAAGATTTATGAATGAGATCAAGCCACATTGTCCATAATTAAAACAATATTAGGTTTTAATTTCAGTGTATTCCACGTCTACATTGGATCTCATGGTTGATAACGAACATTCCTGTTCATTATGTCAAGTCTATGTAAGACCGGGTTGACTAATAATGTTTTGCTGTACCATGTGTGTTCAGGCCCATCTGCTAAACATTCCCAGCTGGAACTGGAAGGAGGGCGATGATGCGATCTGCCTGGCCGAGCTGAAAGCAGGCTTCATAGCCCAGAGCTGTCTGGCACAGGGCCTGTCCACCATGCTTGCCAACCTCTTCTCCATGAGGTCATTTATCAAGGTAATGCTGGCTCTGACCTCTGGCTCTGATAGAGCACCTAGCTAGGCATGGTATCCGTATATGCTCAATTCAACCACCCAGTCAATCTTCACTGCATCTCAATCACAGCTGCTATTACACTGCAGGGTAAATCATCTCCCGAGCTCTGCCGTCTCATTTGTTTTTTACTCAGGACAGCAGCGCAGCAACGCTGTCACCATTACAGGGTAATTGATATGAGTGGATGGCACTGCAGAGGCGAGAATGTAAATTAGTGGCTTTTCTCGGGCTGAATTTACTGTCCCCCTGCGTGCTGATGTTGCAATGAAATGTGAACCATGTGTCTGTTCCATAGTCAACAAGCAGCACCTCAGAGCAATCTGTATTTATAGCCAGCCTGCTTCAGCGCACACACACACACACACACACACACACACACACGCACGCACACACGCACACATGGCTCTGTCACAGAACTGTCCTAACAGATGAGGAAACATCAGATCAAAATTATACAGGGTCTGCGAGATGGAGCCGAATCACACTAGACATGCTGTCTCCAGCAAGGCGGTGGATTATGGGATTTGAGATGAATGAGTATTGGTTTACTGTGAATGAGTGAGTGTTTGAGGTGAATGGGTGAAGTTTCACTGTCAGTGTCAGCTGAGGAGAGGCTGGATTTGGTTAGAGGACAGAAAGCAGTTGAATTGCAATTATTTTCCATTCCCCAAAGGGCTATAACCTTGGCTTTGATTTTTGGATGTCGTGCAAGCTCTTAACATTAAGGAGGGGCTTACTTCCTGGAGAGAAACATTCTCGAGTCATAGAAAAATGAGGAATAACTGTGCAATGGCTGTTAAATTGTATTATGTGTGGAAACATCTGCAGGGTCGATCATTGCTCTCATAAAAACACATGGGACATTACCAGGACCACCCATGCCAGTCTGTAGTGTACAAACACAATACACAGACGAACATTCCCAGCTTTTAATGAAAAGGGTGTCTCGCTCAAATCTACAGACTAAGATTGAAGCGTTGTGATGTAGCTCTTGGTGGCCCATCAAAGTGATTCTCAAAAACACATCAGACAAGTCACTGGGGGGAAAAGGTTCTGTGTAGAGGCGTTTTATAATAGAATTAAAATGTGCAGCCAAACTCCATTCACCAATCGTTTCTCACAAAAGTCGAAAGTTAGGCATTTTCTGAACTGCTAACAACTAATTAGGGTTGCGAGGAGGCTGGCGCCCATCTCAGCCGAATCTGAGATCTCACCAGGTCATCGCAGGGCCGACACTCACACAACCGTTCAAAATCACGGGAGATTCAGAATAGCCAATTGACCTCCTGTGCATGTTTTTGGACTGTGGGAGGAAACTGGAGTACCCGGAGGAAACCCACGTAAGCACGGGGAAAACATGCAAACTCCACACAGAAACACCCAGAACTGGAATCGAACGCAGGGCCTTCTTGCTGTGAGGCAAGCATGCTAACCACTGCAACACCGCGTCGCCTGTGAGGCATTAAAAAATGTTAAGTTTATATTTTTGTGTGTTGGTCAGAGCTCAAAGTAATCATAACTAAAGACGATTGTTGTTGTAATTATTATTTCTAAATCCTGTTTATTGTATCTGTAGTTTCAGGTATAATGTCTGTGCAGGCTGTCAGTATAACATGGTTTTATTCAAACCAACTCCCACTTATTCTGATGATACTGATGAGTGATTAGGAAATGAAACGCCCCATGTAAATAATTGCAGCTCCACCTAAACTATGACAAGACACTTTTGAAGTGAAGACTAAGGTGTCCATCCATACAATATCTGCACCACTTATGAATCAAAGTCTCGGGCAAAGCTGGAGCCAATCCCAGCTGACTTGGGGAGAGAAGTGAGGTTAACAATGAAGAGGTCATCAATCTATCACAGGGCTAACACAGAGATAGACAGCCGTTCATTTACATTTACATTTACAGCACTCGGCAGATGCTCCTGTCCAGGGCAACTTAAAATTATAATTTGAGCAAATTGACAGTTAAGGGCCTCGCTCAAGGGCCCAACAGTGGTGATAGTGGGGACGGAACCGCTGACCTCCGGATCAGTAACCACTAAGCCACCACTGCCCTACAGGATTCATGTTTCTATTTTTATGAGTTTGATTGTCAGGAAACTCGAGTATCCCCAAGGGAACACAAGTGAGCACAGGAGCTCAAGTACGGTGGAGGCTGACAACGCACAACCTTCTTACTCTGAGGTGACAGTGCTGAGCATTAAAAGCCTTTACACTACGATGAATTTGCCCGGGGTATGCCAGTGTATGGACACATTTTGGCATTTGCTACCATACACTGAAGTGTGTTTTGAGAAAAATAAAACTACACTACAAAAAAAAGTTAAGGATATTTGGAAATTTTCTAGACGTTTTTTTCGGTTTTATGAATTGGCCTTAATTTCAGTTTTTTATTGACAAATATCCTTAACTTTTTTTGTGTAGTGTATGTTGTTGTTTGAGCCATTCATCGTAAAATTTTTGTGCATGCATAGAAATGGTTGCTGTATTGCAAGCAGTCCTGGCACACCAAGAAAGCTCTGTATGCGATATGGAAACGTTTTGCTTGTCCAGTGTAAATTGCAGCTAGTATGAGGTACAACCTCATTCATCAACCCCAAGTAACTTACTTTCTAAGCAGACTTCTTCTTGCTCATCATTCACTCCTGAGCGTGAATTCTTTCTTCATGGCCCTGGGCTTCTTTGGCTTCCCTGCTGGTACAATTGAAGATGTGGACGCAGATAAGACGTTTGATGGACTCGGAGAGACGGTTCTGTCAGGGGTTTGTAAAAAGTTGGGAGGCCTCTTGAGGTCTCTCAGGATGTAGCTGCTTTTTCAGGAGAAGGTGTGGGTGGTGAAAATGAAGCCTCGCATGTTTGCCAAGAGGATGTCCGCTTCTTCTGGCACGACTGCTGCTTCTTGAACTTTTTAGGCATCAAAAATTGCTCAGTCAGTGTGCAAATGATTTATACCCGTCTTCAAACGTCATTTGGGCATCATAGGGAGAGCACACACACGCACACACACGCACACCTAGTCCATGTGCAAACACATTTGTTAATAGTTAATATTCATTATTATTTGTCCAGCATTTGCTCCGGTTTGTTAATGATATGTTATCAAACCATATTGCTTTCATTTAATTAATTTAGTTTGGATTTTATTTCAGTTGTTGCAGGTCTCAGGAATCTCTTGGTCAGGAATTTTGTGCATATTTGTGTGTATTGGGACTTTTGCGATTCATTCATGTTCATTTCTGCAATTGCTTATAGAAGGTCGCTTAAGCCGTTATGCCACCCAAATGTGTTAAAGCATGATATATAGAAAAGTAAATTCATGAAACTGTCTTGCTTTCTGTTCTTGGTACTTTAAAAAAAACAATGTTTCTTGAGAAGCCCACTCAATTTCCCCGGCCTTTGTCATTGAGCAGAACACATTGGATTAATTAAGGAAGCAATTAGCAAAAATAGGTCAGCAGTGGCACATTACAACTCTTCAGCGAAGGCCCAACAGGACAGTGTGCGAAAGAGCATCACCAATCTGTCTCATCCGATGCACTTAACCAGAAGGGATCGAGCAGAATGCTCTGCCTCCTGGAATGAGTGCTGATGTGAGTGGACATTCAGGAAACAAACCACAAGGGAATAGGGAAGTGTTAATGAGACACTCCCACACTCGTACAGAAAGTGTTGCTTGTTGTTTGGAGGTTGGATTTGTGTTAGTTTAAGAACAGATTTTAGGACAGACCATTAACTGACTATAGGAGCAGTAACTTGGCTTTTGTCAGGATTTTCACAATGTAAGAGCAGTAAACAGATAGGTTTTGTGAAGAACCTGGCGATCAGACAGTGGCTTTCCTGCTCGCTGGAGGAACTCAAGGAAATAATTGTTCTGTCGTTGGAAGAGCTCATGCTCGCAGCATTTACATCAGGCCTGACAGGCTGTGACACAAATGTGTGAGGTAATTTAGGGAGCCCTAAGTAAATGGCTGCCATCTCTTCAAGCAGGATGACAAGAGCCCTCCTATTAGCACAGTCCTTAAAATTGCCTGCCTAAAAAGCATCGGCTCACCCCAGCCGAGACAGGGGGAGCTCTCTTTAAAAGTCAAGCTTGGCTTTGAAAGGCACATTCCAGCCTGGCTGTCAGACAGATGCTGGGTTGGAGATGGCAGAGTAATGACTGAAGCTTTGCCTAATGGCACTGCTGCTTATCAAAGTGCTTCCTGTCCCGCTTCTCAGACATGTGTAATGAAGGAATGATGAAGGAACCAGAATAAAACTCAGAGTGATAGAGGAATACTGTATGCCTTACCCAGGGTCCTGTACAATTAATGCTAGGCCCGATGTGGTACACCCGTAGCTTTCTTTTTTTTGTTTATGTTTTGCCATTTAATGAAATGTTTAGTATGTTTAATACAATTGCCCCCCTTCTTACGAAGACCCCTGAATACGAAAAAATCCAGCATACGAAAAACATTTTCCGAAATTTTTGCTCTCTGTATACAAAACAAGTTCTTCTCACGAAAAGCACCAAATGCGCCATTCAAACATTCAAACATGCCATTTAAACAATGCGCAAGTTGTTCTCTCATTGGCTGTCTCCCAACATCCTGCCTCATTGGCCTCCCATTGGCAGGGAGGGAGCTGAATTTCCATAGTACTGTACCTATAATGCTTGTTCGTCACACGCGTAAAGGAGAGATGTACTGTTGGTTCGTGAGTTTTTGAAAGTGCTCATTACAGCTTATTTTTTTGTTTTTTAAGTTGTTTAATTCAGTAAATGTTTAATAAATGTGGTGCGCCGAATGTGGGCAAAACGCGGCTTCTCCGGACCTCCTCCGATCCCTCAAGCAAACAGGTGAATGTTGAGTACTAAAAAAGTATTCAAAGCACACTTACCTGCTTTACAGATCGGAGGTCCGGATGAGCCACGCCCCGTCTCAAAAGGTCCAGTGTCGGCTGCAACGTCGCCCGCATTCGGCGGAGTGCGCCACAAATGTGGCAGCTCCCCCGAGTGTTAGCGGCATTGCAACCGACACCGGAGCCCCCGAGACGGGGCGTGGCTCATCCGGACCTCCGATCCCTCAAGCAAACGAGTGAATGTTAGGAACTAAACAAGTGTTCAAAGCGCACTTGCCTACTTGACAGATCGGAGGTCTGGACAAGCCGCGTTCCGCCCCAAAAGCTCCGGTGTCGGCCACGACACCGCCTGCACTTGGCGGAGCGCGTCACAAATGTTTAACAATGTTTAATATTATTTGGTTTGGTTAATAAAAAAATTGGTTAATAAATAATGTTTAATAATGATTTAATTAATAAATATGTTCTTAAAATGTTTAAATGGTTTAATACTTTTACTTTTAACACATACTTCATACATATTTCATGCAAAATTGGTGTACTTTTATCATTTTTAAAGGGTTTATGGGGTAGTATTGGGAGCCTTGGAACGAATCACGCGTTTTACATGTAAAATGCACCTCTACTTACGAAAACTCCAGGCTAAGAAAAAGGCTCTGTAACAGATTAATTTCGTAAGAAGGGGGCCGACTGTAGTTTATTTTTTCTGATGCTAACAAATCGTTATTTGATTATTTTCTTGTTTGTGTGGTACAGTCAGTAAGCTTGGTAGATGAGTTTATAAGGAATTAGTCTGTACCATGTATTGTTGCTTTGAGTAGAAGTATGAAATTGGTATGTCTCATATGGAAACATACCAGTTTCATACTTGTACTCAAAGCAACAATATATGGTACAGACTAATTCCTTATTCTTTTTAAATTCCTGAAGATAAATTAATTTAATAGTACAAAGGGTTTTACATATGTATTAAACAAAGCGCATCTCACTTGATTATCTATACTGCATATCTGTCAGGGTAGTGGGGGAGGCTCTAGACAATCCCAGCTGACTTTAGCCAAAAAGGCGGGGTTTGTGACAGCTTTAAAAGACTGAGATGAGCAACTGTTCACACTCACATTCACACCTAACGTAATTACAGCTGCTCCCCGGCTTACGTTCATCTGTTTTACGTTTTTTCGATTTTAATTTTTTCTTTCTTTCTTTTTTTTTTCAAATAAAAAGTCAAATTTTGACTTTAGACGTACATAGTACGCTGATGAAATGATGCAATGATGTAATGACACGCTGCGTCCATTGTTTACAAATGACAGACTGAACGTGCCCCTCCTTCTTCCCAGTTCAGTTATATATATATATATATATATATATATATGTGTGTGTGCGTGTGTGTGTATATATATATATATATATATATGTGTGTGTGTGTGTGTATATATATATATATATATATATATATGTGTGTGTGTGTGTGTGTGTGTGTGTGGTGGCACAGCAGAGAGAGAGATGTGAAGGACGTGCAGCAAGTGTGATTAAGGAAAGAGAGGTAAATTTATTGACTGATGACAGAAGTGTGCTGGGAAGATGGAAAGAGTACTTTGAAGAGCTGATGAATGAGGAAAATGAGAGAGAAAAAAAGAGTAGAAGAGGTGACTGTTGAGGACCAGGAAGTGGCAAAGATTAGTAAGGGTGAAGTGAGGAGGGCATTGAAGAGGATGAAGAATGGAAAGGCAGATGGTCCTGATGACATACCAGTAAAGGTATGGAAGTGTCTAGGGGAGGTAGCAGTAGATTTCCTGACAAGAACATTCAACAAGGTCTTAGAGAGTGAGAGGATGCCAGAGGAATGGAGGAGAATTGTTTTGGTGCCCATTTTTAAGAACAAGGGAGATGTGCAGAGTTGTGGCAACTAGAGAGAGATAAAGCTGATGAGCCATACGATGACGTTATGCGAAAGAATAGTGGAAGCTTGACTAAGGGCAGAGGTCAGCATTTGTGAACAACAGTTTGGTTTCATGCCAAGAAAGAGCACCACAGATGCAGTATTTGCCTTGAGGATGAAACACTCAAGAATAGAGAAGTACAGTGACGGTTAGAGCTAGTTGCATTGTGCCTTTGGGGATCTGGAGAAAGCATATGACAGGGTGCCGAGAGAGGAACTGTGGTATTGCATGAGAAAGTCTGGAGTGGCAGAGAAGTATGTTAGAGTGGTGCAGGACATGTATAAGAGATGTAAGACAGTGTTGAGGTGTGCTGTTGCTGTGACAGAAGGGTTCAAGGTGGAGGTGGGACCGCATCAAGGGTCAGCTCTGAGCCCCTTCTTGTTTGCTATGGTGATTGACAGACGAGGTTAGACAAGAATCTCCATGGACTATGATGTTTGCAGATGACATTGTGATCTGCAATGAGAGCAGAGAACAAGTGCAGGAAAATCTAGAGAGGTGGAGGTATGCAAGTTCCTCTTGGGTCCGGTGAGGTTACAGGGAGAAGAGATAAGGAAGGTGGAGGATTTTAATTACTTAGGCTCAACAATCTAGAGCAGGGGTGCTCAATCCTGCTCCTGGAGATCTACCTTCCAGAAGACATTCGCTCCAACCCTAATCACGCCCACCTAACCATCCAATCACCTCATGAAGATCTGACTGGGTGTTACATGTCACATGGGCCACATTAGGGTTGGAAATGAAGTCATCTGGAAGGTAGATCTCCAGGAGCAGGATTGAACACCCCTGATCTAGAGCAATGGAGAGTGTGGAAAAGAGGTGAAGAAGCGTGTGCAGGCTGGTTGGAATGGTTGGAGAAAAGTGTCTGGTGTGATATGTGATAGGAAGGTATCGGCAAGAATGAAAGGAAATGTGTACACGATGGTGTTGAGGCCAGCGATGTTGTATGGTTTAGTGGCCCTGGGGAAAAGACAGGAGTCAGAGCTGGAGATAGCAGAGATGAAAATGTTGTGGTTCTCTTTGGGAGTAACAAGGATGGATAGAATCAGGAATGAGCACATCAGAGGGACAGCACATGTAAGACGTTTTGGAGACAAAGTCAGAGAGGCTAGATTGAGGTTTGGACATGTACAGAGGAGGAATAGTGAGTATATTGGTAGTAGGATGTTGAGGTTGGAACTACCAGGCAGAAGGCCTAGAGGAAGACCAAAGAGACGATTCATGGACGTGGTGAAGGAGGACATGAAGGCAGTTGGTGTGAGAGAAGAAGATACAGAGGAGAGGGGGAGCTGGAGGCAGATGAGTCGCTGTGGCGACCCCTGAAGGGAAAAGCCGAAAGGAAAAGAAAAAGAAGAAGAAGTTATATAGTGTGTTACCCTTGTGTTAAGACGTCGTCTCTGTGATCTTTGTGGTTACACTGTTTTGCGGACTTTTGTAACTCTAAGCAAATATGGTTGGTCATAAGGGTAAGCCTACTAGCATGGGTGCAAGTCTCATACACAGAGATGAATTAACTATCTGCTCGGATCGGCGCAATCTACCATGCATACTCAGTAAAGAGAGTTGTTGTAAAATAAATGAAAACCCGAATCCAGAAAAAGGACTCTCCGCTCTGCTGGTGATTCACATCAGTCCAGGCTGTGTTCTAAACAAGTTCAACGGCACCCTTGCGCACTTGAAAGATCGGAAGTCCGTATAACCCACAGCAAGTACACTACTTTCTCAAGTACACTACTTTCGGTTTGGAGCGCCTCACATATTGTAAGCGTTGATTTGATGTTTTAAGCTTCATTTAAAGTGACTCAGTATAAATAAGTGACTTATTTGAAATGAATGTTAATATTATTTGATATTTTTGATATTATTTTACAATGTTATGTTTATAATAATTGATTTAGGGGTGTTTTATGAGATACCGTAATGGTATTTATGGATGTATAGTACAGTATGAGCATCATACATCACATGTCATACGTTACTGTAACAACTTACGTTCACTTTCAACTTATGTTCGGCCGTCCGGAACCGATTAAAAACATAAGTCGAGGAGCGTCTGTAGTTGAGTTAATGTGTACAGGGATCCCTCACTTTCCGGGGTTAATTGGGACCGAGATCTCCTCGCGATCGTCGAATTCCGCGAAGTAGGATCAACTGACTGACGTATACATACACTTGTGTATATAATATCAATAAATACATATTCAACACTATAAATGCTTAAAATAACAATTAAACATTCAAAAATAATGCATAAGATGTAAATAAAATATAAATACACACACACATACAGATGTGCACGCACAGATGTGCGCCTCACATAAAAATGTAAGTAGTTTTGATGGGGGGGGTTTGTGTTTTTTTTGTTTTTGTTTGTTTTGTGGGGGGTTTTTTTGCGCATAATTGGCCTTGTTTTGTGGCATTTTCCTTAACTTTTTCCCTTATTCTTCCTTATTTCCCTATTTTTTAAATTTGATGAATATTAAAAAAACAAACAAACGCGATGCACTGAAGATGTATGAATTGAAGCATGAAGTAGCGAGGGATCCTTGTATTAATATATCTTTTTTCTACCAGGGATCCCAGATCTCCGCTATTTAGCAGAATTGTTTATAAATTTGTACAATAAGTAAAGTGTAAAACTGTTTTCTCGTGCAGAGTAAATGTGACATTTTGAATTATAGTGATATACTATTGACATACTAACTTGTAGCAGGTATGCTCACGAGTTGAACACAAATGTTTGTTGTGATATGTCATGTGTTATGTGACCATTCCACAAATTATTTCGTAATTATGTTACACATGACTGACGAGCGATAGGGCTATGCTACTTAAATTGTGTGTGTTTATCTTCAATGAAATAACCTTTTAGTATTTTTTACATTATATAAGCTGTTTTGTTTCGTCTTTATGCATGTTACAAAACAATGATTAATTTGTTTGTATGCTTTTTTACATGACATGCTCTGCCCCTGTACCCCGCAAGGGTTTATTTCCTCTATTTCTATACCTGTTTCCTCTATTTTTTCTAAACCTCACTGGGATCCCTGTTGGACTGTTTCTAAAAAAATACAGAGTACCCTTAGGAAACCCACTTAATCCATGTAAGGAGAATTTGCAAACTCTACCCAGAAAGGCCCCAGACAGCTATGATATTTGAACCCATAATATTTTTCCTCTGGGGTAGCGAGCCACAACACCATCGTCCCAGACACTGAGCTCATTCATTCATGTTCTAAACCGCTTAATACTAATTGGGTTCATGAGGAAGCTGGCGCACATCTCGGCTGAATCTGGATGAGGGCGGGGTACACCCTGGACCGATCACCATGCCATTGCAGGGTCAACACTCACACAACCGTTCACACTCACCTCTAGGGGTAATTTGGAATAGTCAATTTTGGACGGTGGGAGAAAACCGGAGTACCCAGAGGAATCCCAAGCAAGCACAGGGGAGGACAAACTCGCTACAAAAACACCAAGCCAGGGAATTGAACCCAGGCCTTCTTGCTCTGAGGCAGACATGTTAACCACTGTGGCACCGTGCAGACGCACTAAGCTACGGTTGTATCATATTATGAGACTGCTGCTTCAGAAAATTCTTACTTCTTCCAGTAAGTAAATGTTGTGTTTCCCTGCTTTGCAGATTGAAGAGGATACATGGCAGAAGTATTATCTGGAGGGAGTGGCCAATGAGATGTACACTGAGTATTTGTCCAGTGCTTTTGTGGGCCTTTCTTTTCCTACAGTTTGTGAGTAAGTATTACAGACTCGTATGTTAGCATTTTGATGATAAGTTGGGGTTACTGAAAACTCCAGTCTCCAGGAATATACTATAAGAATGTACAAATAGATATGGTCTGCAATGGCTTGGCGGGCTGTCCAGGGTGTACTCTGCCCTCACCCAGCATTGGCTGAGATGGGTGCAAGCCTCCCCATGACTGTAATTAGGATTAATTAATTCAGAAATTGAATGAATGAATGAATGAAAATAGATATGGTTCTTTAAATTGTATCCATGCAATTGTTTTGACATGTTTGTGAGACTAGTAGTAGTTAAAGTGCAGTACTTATGATATGTAATGCTAAAGTGATACATGTAATGCTTTAGCCCTGTTGTGGAACTGCTTTTATCACAAAAACACTGATTTTTTTTTCTTGTTTCTTTTTATTCCAGGCTATGTTATGTGAAGCTCAAATTGTTGTTGATCGCAATCGAATACAAGTCAGAGCAGAGGGAAAGCAGGTTTGTCCCCCTTTGGTCTTCCTAATTCATCATTCTGCATACCTCTGACCAAAGAGGGGCAAAGCAGTTGGGTCCCTCATAGTTTTTTTTCAGAGGTCCACTATATCAGATCCCTTGATGCACCTCATTTCACAACAGTCTAATTAATAAGTAGGTGAAATAAACAATTTATTGTGGTCATGTAACATTTATAAAATTCAGTCAGATTGAAATATGTCTATCACTGTAGCAGCATCTGCACACCAAACAATTTGTATTGCTGCAGGTCATTGTTCTTTCTACAGAACAGATTATGACGACTGTATGGGCAGGTCAGTGTGACACAACAGAGTCATAACATCTGCTCAAACTCACTGTGATCTATTGATGAAGGCTTTACTCTTGGAGTAAACAGCTTTCCATCAATAACGCTCCTGTTGCATTCTGTTAACCGAACCATTAGATCTAATAACATGAAGTACTCTGTCTCAGCAACCTCAACTTTCCAAACTCCCCCCCCCACCACCACCACCACCACCACAACGTATCGTCAGATGCTTCTGTATAACTTACTAATACATGTTTTTAACTTATGACTGTATAAGTCAAATGTCCTTATCATAAATATAGATGTAAGCATTCACATTTTGCCTTTTAGTTGTTCAGAGTTCACAGTATACAATATTTTCTCTTTGGTTTACGGCACAGCCTTTTCGTTAGTTGAAATACTTACAGCTTTTGAAATCTGTAGTTTACACAGAAATGAAAAACCTTTTATTTTACTTTTCAATTGACCTGAAAAGGGGCGGGATGTTTGTGTCAGTGCCAACACATCTAACACACTTTATTTTATTCAGTCAGCTCTCTTCATGCAGAATGTGTATATGTTTACATTAGATACTCTGTTTAAAATTGTTTACATACGTATATAATTTATTTTTTTTTAAATCTCACACACACACATATATATATATATATATATATATATATATACATACAGACGCTCCCCAGCTTACTAACGAGTTACGTTCCGGATGGCCGTTTGTAAGATGAATTTGTCTGTAAGTCATTACAGGGCGTTCTTCAGAGGGGAACATATGTTTAAACCTTGTATAAGTAACCTAGAAGAGTTTGTACTGTATACAATCTCTCTCTCTCTCTCTCGCTCTCACTCACACTTTCTCTGTGCATAATCATCTTATTTCATTCTATTGAATTTATCATTTATTGGTACAAGGTGCAAACCTAAATGCAGCATAAATTATCAAGCTAACTGTGACATGAGGAACATTCAGCTGGTCCTAAAATGCAGGAGACAGAGTAGGATGAACACGGAGAGACTTTATTGTTACAGGGGAGGCATCTGAGCAAGGGGAAAATGTAGTCACTGCTAGTGATGAGGAGAAACCCGAAAACTTTAGATACGGGGAACTATGGAGCGAGAACTGGTCGAGTGCGGAGCTGAAACCAGGAGCCAGAGAGATCACAGGAAAACAGGGATGTGAAGAGGGACAATCTTCTATCACCTGAATGAGTGCGCTGCTTGTCTTTATAGCATGGTAGATTGATGAATAGGATCAGGTGTGCACATCGTGATCCGCACGCATGTGTCAGCCACACCCCTCTGCCTGAGCCTAATCGACTATTAAGTGTACCTCAGGCTAATGTTTAATCATATTTCATACTTATATTTATGATATATCTTTCTATAGATTTTATTAAATTTCTATTTCTACTTGTTCTTCAATTTCACTTTCACTTTCAACCTCCGGACAGCCCTATTCGTATGTCTGGATGTTCGTAAAACGAATGTTCGTAAGTAGGGTAGTGTCTGTGTGTGTATGTATGTATGTATATATATATATATATATATATATATATATATATATATATATATACACACATATATACCATATTCGACATAATAAGCGTCCTGCTCCAATAATTTTTCATCTTACGTCTAATAACCGCTCGTGTACTGGGAGCAAAATGGTAGATCAAACTTACCAATTTTATTCGATCAATCTGTAATGGTAAAATGAGGAGTTCACTGCCTATAAAAGTGAGTTTACACGGTATTTCAAGACCCCCTGCCACTGGGGAATGTCTATAATGTTCATCCGTAATAACACATTTGATTGTTCCGCCGTGCTTTAAAAACAGGAAAATATTTTGCTGTGTTCTCTTGGTAAATATCCAGCAACTGATGAACCATTATAAATTGTGACAGCAAAACTATAGGACGCTCTGAATGAATGGAGCAATGAGCCAGATCTGGACCTATCAGAAAGTGATGACGAGTATTTTTCACCCGATTCTCCTGCTCACTAACATTCATATTGTCACTTCTGCTCATTCATAAATTTAAGGGTGTTCCTGGCCATGTACTTTTCAATGTGCCATGTGCTAAACTTGACATTCATGTTGATTGGCCCGATTTTGCATCGGGGAAAATATTTAAAGGAACAACACCAGGAGGAAAAATTAAAGGGTCTTTTTTTTATTATTATTATGCTGGTTTCTGTTTATTTTCAGCTTTCATGTAAGTAGTTTGCTTGATACCACAAAATGAGTAACACAAATACAGTGGTACCTCACCTTACGAAAGACCCAACAAATGAAAAATCCAGGTGACAAAACGCATTTACCTAAAATTTCCGTCTCTGGATACAAAACAAATTCACGTTACGAAACGTGCCATCTCAAAAATTCAAACAATGCACGAGTTGCTCTCCCATTGGCTATCTCCCAACATCCTGCCCCGCTGGATTCCCATTGGCTAGGAGGGAACTGCGTCTCCATAATACCCATGATGCTTTTTGTGTGCCTTCGACCAACTGTTTGTCATGGAGTTCTAACACGCGTAAAGGATAGAGTTATTGTTGTTTTGTGAGTTTTTCAAGTGTGCTCAATGCAACTTTATTTTTTTGGTCAGGTTTTTAACCTTGCATAAACAATTGTAAGATTATAACTCTGCTAAGAAGACATGGTCAACACACGCGTGCATGTGATTCCCGGTGAAAGTGATTCTCAGTGTGAAAAGAAGAAGCGGGCTTGTAGCATGCGGTTGAGTGATATTGCAAGGGAATATGGCCAAACCCGTCTACCATTGGTACGGTATTGAAGCAGAAAGAGGCCTTAAAGGGTATACTTTTATAATGTTTAAAATGTTTAGGGAGTAGTATTGGAGGCCTTGGAACGAATCAGGCCTTTTACATGTAAAATGCGGCTCAACTTACGAAAAAATCAGGTTACGAAACCACTTCTGGAATGGATTAATTTCGTAAGGTGAGGTACCACTGTACCAGTAAAACTCTTCTATTGTTCTGTTATTATTCATGTTTTCCACCTCTATGGTAATAAACACTTACCGTTCCACTCCGCAGGTAAACATTTTAATAAGAGCCCACCCACGCCAATTTTTAAGCGCCCTCGACGCTTTTCAGTCAAATATGGGGTGTATGTGTGTGTGTGTGTATATATATATATATGTGTGTGTGTGTGTGTGTATATATATATATATATATATATATATATATATATATATATATATATATATACATATATACACATACACTGGTCCTTCTCAAAAAAATTGCATATTGTGATAAGTGCATTATTTTCTGTAATGTACTGATAAACATTAGACTTTCATATATTTTAGATTCATTACACACAACTGAAGTAGTTCAAGCCTTTTATTGTTTTAATATTGATCATTTTGGCAAAAAAGTAAAGAAAACCAAAAATCCCTATCTCAGAAAATTAGCATATTTCATCCGACCAATAAAAAAGTGTTTTTAATACAAAAAGTCAACCTTCAAATAATTATGTTCAGTTATGCACTCGATACTTGGTCGGGAATCCTTTTGCAGAAATGACTGCTTCAATGCGGCGTGGCATGGAGGCAATCAGCCTGTGGCACTGCTGAGGTGTTACGGAGGCCCAGGATGCTTCGATAGCGGCCTTAAGCTCATCCACAGTGTTGGGTCTGGTGTCTCTCAACTTTCTCTTCACAATATCCCACAGATTCTCTATGGGCTTCAGGTCAGGAGAGTCGGCAGGCCAATTGAGCACAGTAATACCATGGTCAGTAAACCATTTAGCAGTGGTTTTGGCACTGTGAGCAGGTGCCAGGTCGTGCTGAAAAATGAAATCTTCATCTCCATAAAGCTTTTCAGCAGATGGAAGCATGAAGTGCTCCAAAATCTCCTGATAGCTCGCTGCATTGACCCCACCCTTGATAAAATACAGTGGACCAACACCAGCGGCATCCCAGACCATCACTGACTGTGGGTACTTGACACTGGACTTCAGGCATTTTGGCATTTCCTTCTCCCCAGTCTTCCTCCACACTCTGGCACCTTGATTTTCGAATGACATGCAAAATTTGCTTTCATCCGAAAAAAGTACTTTGGACCACTGAGCAACAGTCCAGTGCTGCTTCTCTGTAGCCCAGGTCAGGCGCTTCTGCCGCTGTTTCTGGTTCAAAAGTGGCTTGACCTGGGGAATGCGGCACCTGTAGCTCATTTCCTGCACACGCCTGTACATGGTGGCTCTGGATGTTTCTACTCCACACTCAGTCCACTGCTTCCACAGGTCCCCCAAGGTCTGGAATCGGCCCTTCTTTCACTTTTTCCTTCCCACAGACGTCCCACTGAGGTGCCTTGATATAGCACTGTGGGAACAGCCTACTCGCTCAGAGATTTCTTTCTGTGTCTTACCCTCTTGCTTGAAGGTGTCAGTGATGGCCTTCTGGACAGCAGTCAGGTCGGCAGTCTTATCCATGATTGCGGTTTTGAGTAATGAACCAGGCTGGGAGTTTTTAAAAGCCTCAGGAATCTTTTGCAGGTGTTTAGAGTTAATTGGTTGATTCAGATGATTAGGTTAATAGCTCGTTTAGAGTACCTTTTCATGATATGCTAATTTTTTGAGATAGGAATTTTGGGTTTTCATGAGCTGTATGCCAAAATCATCAGCATTGAAACAATAAAAGACCTGAAATATTTCAGTTGGTGTGCAATGAATCTAAAATATATGAAAGTTTAATTTTTATCAGTACATTACAGAAAATAATGAACTTTATCACAATATGCTAATTTTTTGAGAAGGACCAGTATATATATATATATACACACACAGGGATCCCTCACTTTCCACGGTTAATTGGGACAGAGATCCCCCCGCGACCATCAAATTCCACAAAGTAGGATCAACCTCCTCTGACTGACGTATATGTACGTGTGTGTGTGTATATATCAAGAAATATATATTCAATGCTATGTATAAATGTTTATAATAACATTCAAACATTCAAAAGTAATGCATAAGATGTAAATAAAATATAAATACGCCCACATACAGATGCGTGCGCTCGTACTCAGATGCACACCTCACAAAAACGTAAAGTAGTTTTGATGGGATGTTTTGGGTTGGGTATTTTTTGTTTTGTTTTGTGTTTGTTTCAAGTTTTTTTTTGTATAATTGGCCTTGTTTTTTGTGGCAGTTTCCTTAACTTTTCCCCCTATTCTTTCTTAATTTCCTTATTCTTTAATCCGATGAATATTAAAAAGAAGAAAACGCGATGCACTGAATCCACATGAATTGAAGCGCGAAATAGCGAGGGATCCCTGTGTATATTTATATATATTTTATTATTATTATTATTTTACAAAGTGCATACCAGGCACAGTGCAGGACTTTCTCATGCTGTTTAACAACCTCTTTCAGGTGACTTTATTGTCCACTCTCTGGTGGATCGTGTCCTACTTTCTTTACACTATTTAAAACATAAATAAATGTTTTTTTGTTGTTGTTTGTTTGTTTTTTTAAATGAGCTGTTTTTGTTTTGCTCTCTACTATTGTCCTTCATTTAGAACAAGGTCAGTTGAGGCACAAGTGATTTTAAACCTCACCTCCTTTTAAATCCATGACCTCATGTAATCAATGTGTGATTTGTAATGTTTTCTTGTTGTTTGCAGAAGCAGAAAGCGGTATGCCCTCTTCATTTTCTTACCTGTCCACACTTTAGATCCTCCATCTGTTGGGAAAAAACTTAAGGATATTGTACACTCCCCACACCCCACCCCACCCCAAATATGACCAGATCTCACTCTCACACTCTTATTGTGATCTTTGTGCTTAATGCACTAACTTCTTTGCAGGCAGAAAAAGTAGTTATCCTCATCTGTTTCTTTGTCTGTGCTGTTTATCATCTCCATGTGTTCAAGTTTGAGTTTGTTTTTTGTTTTTCAGTGTCTGTCAGCTGTGCATATTATCTGCTCAACGAGATAGCTGTCTTTCTGTTTTTTTTTTGTTTGTTTGTTTTGGGGTTTTTTTTTTTTCGTTTTTTTTGCTACTTTCTCTATCAAAGCAGTACTTCATGTTTTTCCAGTTCCATCCCATCTAATCAAACACAGAAGAAAGTGCTCTGACAAAATCACTTGTCATTTGGAAACCTGACCATCACGAAAACACAAGAGACATTATTATGTTAACCTTAAATACATGTGGCATAAAACCTGTATATGCCGTGCCTATTCCGGTTAAACAAGGCCACTGTCAATAATCATCTTTCTTTACATCTCATTGCCACACTAACACCAAATCATGTGTGCATATCCATTCTGTAGTGTGTGTATTCGTGTGTGTAATAGTTTTACCATGTATCTTTGCTCTGTTTTGTATGTAAGTATAGGATACACGTGTGTATGAGTGTGTCTGTGTGTGAGCGAGCGTATTTTGTGTGTAACTGTCTCTCATCCTGTACCCCAATGCCTGTGTGTCTCTGAGTAGATGTTTATGAGGTGAGGTCACTTCCTGTCAGTTTGGTGTTCTATACAACAATCCAACTGCACAGAAGTTACTGCAACAGTTTGCATCTACGTGCCAGTTTGCCTACGTTCGGTGGCTGTACCTGCTCTTTCTCTCTCGTAGATGTACCGATGGTTGTCACACTCTTGGTTACAGCATGCCTAGACACTGTCACGTGACATGTGATGCTTGCCTTGTTTCCCAGAATATGAGGTTTGATCAGACTACAGGCCTCTGTTGCCGAGTGATTGGATCATATGGAGTAGACATTAGAATCTCAGATTTGGGGAGCAACATGTGTGAATGTGTTGGTGAATCAGTCGGTTTGTTTACTTTGCCATCTTTTCAACAGCATGCAGAATGTGATGTTACGAAGAGTGGGAATTTAATTGTATAAAGCTTCAAAACCAAAAAAAAAAAAAAAATTGGAAATGACTCATCATCTTAACCAAAACGGTATTATTGTTTTTGTTGTTTTGTTAAAGTCATATAAGAACGACTTGCTTTATAATAAATTAAATCCCCCTCTTTTAGTCATTCCTGATTACATGGCTGTTTGTGGAGCCCAGACGAAAGCGGTTACATGTGGTAGTGATTGAGTGTTCAGTTTACTTTAATATATCTGTAACAGTGCTGCAGTGTTCAGCTCCTCACTTTCATCTGGGCTCTGACCAGGCCCAATGTTCTGTTTGTCCAATGTTACAGTCCTCACTCAACTCATTGATGACTTTTAACCAAAGGCAAGCATTAACAACTGTGTTGTGTCGTCCCGTCTCTGTCTAATTAACGGGGAATGATACAGTGGCTCTGTAATCACTACTGAACCTCTACATTGACTACTAATACCTGTCTAATTAACTAATAAGGAAAGTTTGGCGAACATTAAACCTAAATGCCCTACTACCTTGGGAGGTCACAGTGAGACATTGAATGTGCTGTCTGATTTAACTCCAATAATTAATCATATTGTTTTGAATGGCCTGCTATATCACTCAAAGCCTGGAGGTAAAATAAATAAATAAATAAATTATTTGCATGGCGATAACTCAGACGGGTTTTTTCTTTGTTTGTTTGTTTGTTTGTTTTTTTGAGCTAAACGATTAAACTGAAGCTGACTGTTGTACATGCTATTAAACCAAATGTATTAGACAACAGTCCATTAACAGCATGAATCAAAGCCTTAAGCATAGCATGGATGATGCCGCTATCTTAGGTCCAGGGGTCTTCCCTTATTCTTGGCCCGGTGTATTCTAACATTCTGCTCCTCATTGCTACCACAGGAAACCCACATCTTGTATGGAGGCAGTACTTTCTGATCATTGGTTTCGGTTCATCCGTCAATCAGAATGCTCCAACTGAAAGAACCCAATGAAAGCAATTTAATTCTTGCATTTATTTTGTCCCACAGCCAGTCCAGTCTGAAACATCAATTAAATCAGGATTGGCCAGTTGTTCTACAGTGTTTTGCTTATTTGTTTTGGTTATGAGAACAAAGACTGAAAGAGGTTAAGGCTTGTAGCAGTATGGTTGTATAGAATTGAATAGAGCTTCATTGTTTCTGCACCTCATAGCAATAAATAGTTCACTTGTATAGAAGCAAATAAAGGGCCGGCTGCTTGGTGACAGTTCAGTGTAGATGCTCTTTTGGCCTGTGAATGTTCCCTGAAGGCCGGAGGGTGTACCATTCCTCTTGATTAGAGCATTTGACTGTGATTATTATTTATTATTATTTTGATTATAATTGTTTTTAACAAGCATGATTATTATTTCTGATTAAACAGTATTCTGATCAACCCTGGGAACCATGTAAAGATGCAGGAGGGAACCTTGGGATTCTTTATTGCCAGTGATGCCAAAGAGGTCAAAAGGTACTCGTGTTGTGTTCTAAAATGGCAGCCGTCTGTCAGTTACTGGTACTGCATGATGTCGTCTTTATGTTGATTTGTATGATGTCTCTCTGTCTCTCTCTCAGAGCTTATTTCTACTGCAAAGGTTGTCATGATGACATCACTGACCCCAAAAGGATTAAAAAGTGTGGCTGCAAGAGACGTAAGTACTTCAGGCCTTCACATGTCACTGGAGTCTGCACAGGATTCAGCTGTGTACATGCAAAAATGTTCACAGGATAAATATCATAATAATTATCATTTGTTTATGATTATATTGCATTGTGTAGTGCTCATCTGTACAATCTTGGATGAATTAATTGGTTTCAGATTATTTCACTTTTTTATAACTGCTATGTAGAAATGTATTTAAATACATTTAAATCTACATTTTCTTAATGTTATGGATCCACTCAGTGCCTTTTGGTTACAGGATGTATTATACTAACAATTAAGGAAGCAGGGATCAGTGTGACCGTTACACCTGCACTAAACGTCTTGAAGGGAGTTGATGTCTGAAAACGGGAGAGTAAAGAGGAGAGAGTGAGCAATAAGGGAAGAAAAAGGCTGTCAGTGAGTGATGACAGAAAAGAAAGGGGGGAAAAGCAGCTAGTCATCAGCGTGCTAATGGCTGAGAAAGATGAGAAAGAGGCAGAGAGAAATAGAGATGGGAAGAGGCAATGACGTGATTAGCGGGGCTGAAGAGAGAGCCTGTCAGCCCACGCTAGCATCAGTGTGAGAGATTTTGAGATAATGGCACCAGTCAGGTGGAAAAACAAAAGACAAAGAGCCCGGGCCACCCTCGTCAGGCACCCCACAAACACACTCCTGGCCCAGGATCATTTTACTAATCATATCCACCCTGTTTACTCAGAGCCCGGCACTAGGGCTACTCAACTCCGCCACTGTCATCTCCCACTGCTTCAGCCTGGCAGGAACCCCTTCTGACAGGAAGGTACTGAAGCAGAAAGAGAAAAGTCACAAGGATTTGTATTGCTGAGTGTAGATGCCCAGTCAACTCTCTTTGTTAGTGACAACAGCATAGGCTATTAGATGCGGACTGATAAGGTGTGTGTAAATCCTGGTATTTCATTAGCTCTGGCGTTTGAGTGCAAAAAGCATTCCCCTGACAGTAGGATTAATGCACTGTTATTATTTGACCTATATAAGCACTTGTCTAAATCACTTTGCCCCAAGATGAATAATTCAATTACACAGCGAGTGGTTATTGCCGGAGTTTCGAAAACTCTTTACTTTTAGCAGTGAATAGTGGGCTCTAAAGGAAACACCCTGAATTTGAGTCTTAGTAACTTTGAACAACTATCTCGTTCGGTCCTGATAAAACCAGAGCTTGGGGTGATAATGCAGGCATTTAAGTCTAACCCAGTGCTTCTCAATTATTTTCTGTGCCCCCCCCCACCCCCCCAGGACATTTCATGCCCCCCACCACCAACCCGCGAGTGACTATAAATACTATTATTTGTCTATAAAATTATTATAACATTGTATCTTTGTTAACATTAAAAACAAAAAAGAAATAAATATAGTTCAACTTACAACAAAGAAAAACTTCATTGACATGGTTTGGACATGTACAGAGGAGGGATAGTGAGTATATTGGTAATAGGATGCTGAGGCTAGAACTACCAGGCAGAAGGCCTAGAGGAAGACCAAAGAGACGATTCATGGATGTGGTGAAGGAGGACATGAAGGTCGTTGGTGTAAGAGAAGAAGATGCAAAGGATAGGGTGAGATGGAGGCAGATGACTGTGGCGACCCCTGAAGGGAAAAGCCAAAAGGAAAAGAAGATTAACATTGTTTTTTAATCTGAAATTGAAATGATTTAAAATGTACCAATGTGCCTGGGGAAAAAAAAAAAAAAAAAAATATATATATATATATATATATATATATATATATATATATATATATATATATATGTCCTCATTTAAGCTCATTTGACTTACTTGCGTCTTAATATCTCCGGCTCTCTCCACCTTTCTCTTCGTTCCTTTTAGAAATTTTTCTGTGTTGTTTCTTGAGGGGTTGTTTACTGCACTTCATATTGTTTGCTCGTGCGAAAAATCGCTATACCATAGCACGACAATGAGAGCGCCACTGCCAACCAGTGGAGTGGAGGTGTACTTACACTTAATTCTCGTACACGATTCCAGAAAAGCTTGTTCCCCAGGGAATCACACCGCGCGCCACTATTTGAGAAGCACTAGTCTAACCCAAGCTGTTTTGTGATTTTTTCCCCTTGTGTAATGTACCAGAATAGGGTTTTCCACTGTAACTTTCAGGTCCGATGAAATAGGCTGATTTTCACAATGCCTTGACCCATCTTTTACTGTAATGGCCATTGATAATATTTATTTTGTTTATTATTTTCATGTCCATTGACACATTTTCTGATGTATTTTCTTCCTTGCTGCCGTGGAATATGCCTCTTTATTTAATCCCTCACTGGTAGTGATATATTGTGAGTAAAAATGGGCTCCCTACAGCACAGAGTACAGTCTAACTGTCTCTATCTCTCTGTCGATAGTATATATCATCTCTCTCTCTCTCTCTCTCTCTCTCTCTCGCTCTCTCTCTCTCTCTCTCTATCGATATATATATATATTTATATATATGTTGCATGTACCAGTGTAGCTGCTGCATCTTCCCTACACCCCCCCCATCTCTACACTGTCCTCAAGTCAAATAATGATACAGCACAATACAGCTCAAAGATCCACGATGGCAACTATCTGCTCTCTCTCCACCCCAGCTTCCCACCCTCAGTTTCTCCAGATTGCCATAGTGTTCCTCAGTGAGAGGAACAAGAAAAGCCATAATGCAACTGTACCTTCTGGAACCTAGATATTGTTTGCCTGACCTAGTGGCTGAGCAGATGCTCTAAGTCAACCCCACTCTGTTTAAAAAAAAAAAAAAAAGGCATAAACAAATCTCAGGCGAACAGATTGATATTTTCAACACTAGACTTCAAAGAGGAGGGGGAAGTTCAACACTGTCCATCTCCTCACTGTCAAAAGAAAAATTTGCTGTATTTTTAGAAAGTGGAAAGTGTCCTGTGGGAAGTTCTTCTCGTTACCTCACAATTGAAACGATGTGGTTTCCCTTTGTTGCTCCTCTTCCCCAGCCCCTGCTGCCCAGGCCATGTACACAGCACTCATTGCTATTCTCAGAATTGAAATGATCCAGCCATGCATTTCAATTCTCTGTAGTATTCGGACCTTTCTTTTTTTTTTTTTTTTTTTTTTTTTTTTTTTTTTAAACTCACTACCAATGATCAGCATACCTGTCAAGTCAGAGTCACGGTGGTAGGATTGACCAACTGCTGTACAGTAAGTGGCCAACAGATGGCGGACTAACTCTATAGCTGAGATTGGAGTAGATGTGCTGAGCACTGAGGTCCTTGCAGTCCTATTTGACAAGAATGCTGTTGGCAGAAGGTTTTATTTGGTTGTCACTTAAATACATCTCTCAGCGGAACGGGTTGTTTTGTTGCTTTTTCCGTTCTGTTTTTTTTTTTTTTTTTTTTCCTCGACTTTTGCTATTTGTAGGTGTGTGTGTGTGTGTGTGTGTGGCCTTTCACTTTTCTTCAAGGAAAGGGTGTTACCTGTGACTCACCTGTTTATTTTTTGGAGTGTGTTAATAACACTAGGTAACGGTATTATTCGAATAAATACAGTTACAGTCCTTTACCACTTGCACTGTGTATGTCTGTTAATATTAATCTAGTATTTTGTAGGATTTGGACAGTGTGTCCTCTGTAAGTGTTCACCGATGGAAGTTTGCTTATAAATGCCAGCAGCATTCTTGCTAAATATGGTTATTCTGTTTGAGAGGCTTCAGTTAGGATTTGTGTGTAGCTGCGTTAAGTCCCTCATTTCATCATGTTGTCTTGTGTCTTCCTCCTTTCATTTCTCAACGACTAACATATTCACATGACTTGTGCTTGGATGAATGTCAAGCCCAGATCTCTGAAGTGACAGATTTCAGCATGACATTGATGTCTCAGACTCACTGCTGCACGTCAAGGCACCACCTTGAACTGTTTCTGTCCTGCAAACAGTTGATTAGCCTCCACTCTAGCGCTGAGACTGCACTCACATCTCTGCATGCTTAAGATCCCTAATTTCAGCCCGTATGCATGGTTCTTTCTGGAATAACAGTCCCTGAGGTTGTGGCCACAATTTCAAAGGCCCTGTAATGTACCCTATTCTCTTGCTGGCATGTTATTGAAATGGACCTATTAATGTAGAGTTATGCGTCAGAAATGGGGGGTGGGAGTGGGGGGGGGCAGGCAGGCAGGATTTTCCCTGCTGATTGTGAGATATTTTCAGGGTGCCAGACTTGATTATGGTCTATTAACACTGTGGCACTGGGAGAATGAGTACCAGGGACTGTTTGTTTTTTTGTTTTTTAAACTTTTTATTTGTATTTAGCCAGGAATCACAGCAATCAAATACTGTGTAATCTCTCACCACCATTCCCCCAAGACACACACACACACACACACACACACACACACACACACATTTATGTTATCTCATAAACTTGATCTTATGTATTGTTAATCACAGTGCAGAGCTACAATGTACAATAACACTCACATCTCCTACTGAGTCTGGTGTCAGTACAGAGGGGGTAGTGGTGGGATGAGTTGGCAGTAGGATTCAGGAAAGCTGCCTGTTGGCCTGTATAGGGCCCTGCTGCTGCATGATGGGATACAGGTATGTGATCCTCACCCTAAGACCGAGGATGCAGGTTATGAACTGAGTTTTGCTGCTGATGTCATTCACTCATCCTTCTTTTCCTGATTGCCTCCTGCCCCTATCTCCTGATCTTACTGTCATATCTGACCATTTGACCTTTTATGACATGATCAGCCTTAGGGAACAGCTTGACCCTGACGAGATGGCTGTTATAAGACACCTTTCGGAAATATGATCAATGAAAAGTTTTAATGGAAGGGAATTGGTCTCGGAATATATATATATATATATATATATATATATATATATATATATATATATATATATATATATATATAAAATTAAATTTATGAAACACAGTTTCCTGGGTTGGAGTTACACTGGAACTGTTTATCTCTCAGTTCTGGGTCAAGCCTGTGAGAGCTTGCTGCTAAGGCTTTGCACATTCTGTTCCTTTATTTAAAAAAAGTTTCCCTTCAGACATCCCTGGTTTATGAACTCTTTTTTCCTTACCATTAACCTGCTGCTTCTCCTCTCCTCCTCTCATCCAACACATGACTGTAGCCAAGATGTCCGTCTACAAGCGAATGAAACTGGCATGTTGTTTTGATTGCGGGCGCTCTGAGCGCGACTGCTCGTGCATGGCAGGCAGTGTACATAGTAACATGGACAGCCTTCAGAGGGCCTTCCCACTTTCTTCTGTCTCTGTTCATGATTGCTCAACCAGTTTACGTGCCTGTAAGTTCAATCGCCAACCACATGTTCTTTCATGTTCGTGACCTGTGTATATGTCTGTGATGTATTCCATGTCTTGTGCTTTTTTCTTCTTTTTTCAGTTTTTTTTTTTCCCCCGTCCTTTTCTTTTTTAACCTTTTGTTCTGTGCCCTCATTGTTACCCTCTCCGTGGCTTTTTTGGGTGTTTTTTCGCTGGATGTGGTGCTTTATGGTTGGGTATGATTTTCTGTACCGTGGTCGAGTGGTAGTGCCGTGGCTTCTCTGTGATTAGTGCTGCTGCAGTAGGTGGTAGGCGTGTTTTCGCATGCTGTGTTAGTGAGGTATTTGTACTGTGTTGGTGCCTACACAGTCACTGTTTGGTGTTGAGATCTACAAAACAGATTAATGTTTATCTGTTCAATGACAGTAAGTTTGATGTTGCAAAAAAAAAAAAAAACAAAGTTCAGCTTTTGTCGTGTGTATCTGTATGCTGATGATGTTATGATTTTGATGTACAGTGATAATCATTTTGCAGGTTGGGGATAATACAATGTTACACTAACCCTTTCCTCCTATAAAGCAGCTTCATACCACAGCAATCAGCTAAAAATATGTGATGTCATGTTTTATAATGATGTAAACGTAACAAATATGCATCATTCTGAAGATCGCATATGATAAAGATGAAGATATGTGATAAAGTCTTATGAACTGAGCATTACAAGTCTAATGCTAGAGTTTTAATACTTTATTTATTATATGAATATTCTATGCTCTTTATGGTGTATTTGGTTTAAAGGTGCTTTTTACTGTCAGTTGAAAAGTAAGTACAAATTTGAAGTCTTGCACTCACTGTTGATCTGGGATTACAGGGATCCCTTGCTACTTCGTGCTTCAGTTCCTGCGGCGCAGTGTATTGTGGGTTTTTCAAAAATATGCGTGAAAAAATAGGGGAAAATTTTAGGAAAATGACGCAAAACAAGGCCAATTATGCAAAAAAAAACCAAAACAAAACAAAACAAAAAAACCCTCAAACAAACAAAAAAAGACAACCCAAAACCCCCCAACAAAATTACTTACATTTTAATGTGAGGTGTGCATTTGTGTGTGTGTGTGTGTGTGTGTGTGTGTGTGTGTGTATTTATATTTTATTTTTTATTTACATCTTATGCATCGTTTTTGAATGTTTAATTGTTATTATAATTAAATTAATTATTATTATAGTGTTGAATAAGTATATATTGATATTATATATACATATACATGTACGTATACGTCAGTCAGGGGAGTCAAAGCCTACGTCACGGGGGTTTTGTTCCCTATTAACCACGAAAAGTGAGGGATCCCTGTAATACCTTTTTTTTTTTTTTTTTTTTTTAACCATAAGCCATTATGTTTCTACAATGTGCACAAGTTCAAAAATAAATGTATTTTATCTGAGAGAATATGCTTTTAATGATATATACAGTTTAGTGGGCAAATACAGTACTTTCTCTTGATCACAGGATCTTCTCCTCTCACCACTCAATGTTTTTTTTCTTTTCTTATCCACCAATCAGGGGAGAGAGAAAGTCAATGTCCTTTATTTAATGGCTTGTATACCACTATGGGACTGTCTGGCTCAATGTAAAAGTTAAAAGGAGATCCCTCGCAGAAGCTCAATTGAGACAGCAGTGATTCAGGCTGTTGGATTCCAAATGACTGACACAGTTAGCTGTGTGGAACACAGTGCTGTGGACGGGCCTTTCTTATTAAATCAGAGCAGATGTGAAATGCTGAAGTATCTATCAATTAGGCCCTGACAGTAACAGTGCCTGCTTATCAAAGCAGGGGTCAGCTCAGATGATCATATTTCTTCTGACTCGTTCTTCATATCCTGCTAGATTAGTGTCAAACATGCTGTGATGAGTTCGGCTTTATTTGTGTTTTGTTTTGTTTTGGGGTTTTTTTCCCGGGTCATATCCCTTGATACCAATTACTGGCCATTACATCGTAACTGATGTCTCATTTTCTCATCATTCCCTTGTTGAATTTCAGGAAATTCCTTTGCTGTTCTTTCTTTCTTTCTTTTTTAAGTCCTTATTCATTTAAGCTTCGGCGTTCTGACAGTTGTTTAAGCAAGGGATTTGTTTTTGTCTCCCTCATTCCTTTTGTGTCTGAACTATCACAGCACTTCTGTAATGATGAATTCATTCTATGCTGCAGTCTGACTGACTTCACATTGTTGAATAATTGATTACTTTTGGACTCCCATCTAGTATGCACTTTTATTATATATATATATTTTTCAGATAATACTCATACCATGTAAGTGCATAGAATGCCTGTACACTTATACATGGAGTTGAATTATCTGTATTGTCAGGCTCGTGCCTGCTCGTCTGGTTTAATTCAGTAGGCTGCAATTGAGAAGAAGAATAGCATTTGCTAAAGTGAGAATTGTATGCGCCAACCTTTTTGCACCCTATGGGTCAGAAACCATACATCACGGTGTGCCTGCACTAAACACCGCGTTGTAGAGTTATACCTCCACTTTATATGTGTGCAGTTATTGCTGAAATAAATACAGCTCCCTTGGACCCAGTAATTCAGTGGAATGTGTGAAATGAACGGCTGTAAAGGCACTAAAGGCACGTTGTCTTTGAGAAATAATGTTCGATGTACTGATCCTCCACTCCTCTTTGCATTGCTTCGTGCATGCAAACATCTAGATGCTAATGGTTTTCTATGTTGGAGCCAGACAAAGAACTATTAGTATGAAAATGAGATGCATGAGTGGTAGACAACTGCGTCTCTTGTGCTGTTAGCTGCAGCCGAAGCTCAAAGTGCGCTTGACAAGGAGCCAGGAGTAGTGTAGCCGTCATTACGGCTGTGGAGCTCAGCACACCATAAAGAAGTGTTTGATACGATGGAATAGCTCGAGCGGCAGGAGGCACGCTCACAATGCCAATGACTAAGCTGCCTGTGCTGTAAGTTACAGTGACAATTACAGTCCCTCTGCTCTACCTGCAGAGACTTATCCTCTCATTACACAAGATTTAAAGAGTCTAAAAGGTGCCCGGAGTCTCCGAGGGCATTAATTTCTGTTTTGGACATCACAGTTTCAGCAGAATTGTGGCCATGGCTGTTTTACAAACAACCACAGCAAGCTTTATAGATAGAGACAAGAAAGAGAGGTCAGGACTCGCTTTTGCTCTTGGGGGCATATGTTTATTCCTTCCTGCCGGCTCTGCTTGGAGAGCATGCAGTGAGCTGGCAAGGATGGGCTGAGGCAATGTGCAGAACAAACCCTGTCTGCTCCTCACAGGGCGCACCTCACTAAAGCCGGTCCTTATGTAGCCTGACGTGGAAATTATGTTTGCATTTTCATTTTGCCATTGCTGCGGGTGCATCAGCAAACTCGGTGTGACAGTTCGTTCCCAACAGGCAGGAGCAAGGCCAGCCGCCTGGGACAGATGCTGGCCAGAAAGGCCGCTCACTCACCCTGTTTTTGCGATAGCAAGCGACAGATGCCAGGGTGGACGTAATGCCTGTGCTCGATCACTCCTATTGCAGCCTTACACTTTGACCTTTTAGGCATCAGATATAGTTCTAGTGAGAAGACAAACTCAGTGTAACCAGCAAAGAACATCAGCACAATGAACGGTGGAGGGCACTGATGAGTGCTTACTGTAGTACTCGGTGGGGCTCAGCATTTCCACTTGTATTCCAGCTCATCTATTCATGTTTTTTTTTAATCCAGCTGCAATGTATCACTGAATAAACATGTTCGGGTGTATGCTATGCATGGTGATATGCCTTGCAGGAATATTGTGGGCGGATTCTTAACAATAAATAAACAGGCCCTGATTTACTAAAGGGTTGCATGTGTAACCCACTGAAATGTGCAAGCTGATATTCACTTAATAGGATGTTTGGACATTTCTGTCTAAAAGACAGAAGAGGGAAGCCCCCGTTAAGATTATTTTAGCTGTTGCTGTTTGATTTACTATGACGACTTTTATAAAAAAAATGATCGTGTATACAATAATATATCCAATGCACAGGTATTAACTGTGCAAAGGCAAAAGCCAGTTAAAACCTTCGAGGTAAAATGTAGACAATGTGCTAAACCTTAATGCGTTTTAATCTCAAAATAATCACAATGTTATCTGAAAACAATGTGTCCCAAAATTACTCTTCATGAGATTTGTCGTGAGGTAACAGAGTAACGGTCATGTGCGTGCAGCTGGAGCAAGTACAGTCAGTCGGCCTCCTACCTACGAAATTAATCTGTTCCAGAGCCTTTTTCGTAACGCAGGGGTTTCGTCAGTAGGGGTCGCGTTTTACATGTTTAAACGCCTAATTCGTTTCAAGGCTCCAGTCGTTGGACTGGATAAACCCCATAAACCCTTTAAAAATTATTAAAGTACACCAATTTTGTATGAAATGTGTTAAAAGTTATAGAAAATTATTTATTAAACCATTTAAACATTTTATTAACATCTGTCTGTCTTCCTTTCGGCTTTTTCCCTTTTACTCGGGAGTCGCCACAGCGAATCATCTGATTCGCACGTTTGATTTGGCAGAGGTTTTTACGTCGGATGCCCTTTTTAGCAAGGGACAGAAACACGCTGACGACTTTGCAGCTCCTCTTTACGAAAGTCAGCAATGGTTCTTTTACATGAACCTCTCACCATAGACAGTGAGAGACATGGCCCGCCTTTGATAACCCAGTTAGCTGCACTGGGGGGGACAGTGACAACCTTGTGGAGAGTGGGACTCGAACCCCCAACCTTTGGATCAGCAATCCAGTGCCCTTTACCACTAGACCACCTCTGCCCCATTTTATTAACATATTAAACCATTTTATTAATATATATATTAATTAAACCATTATTAAACATTTTTTTATTAACACACACACACACACACCTGTCTCTCTCTCTCTCTCTCTAGCACTGCGGGCCACGCCCACAAGACATGGAATTCAAAGCACATTCCCTGCTTGAGAAACTCAACTTTAACTTGATTCCTTGAGGGATCGGAATTCTAGATGAGCTCAAATGCACCAACATTTATTAAACATTTACTGAATTAAAACAACTGAAAAAAACTAAACTAAGAACTAAAGAGTTAAGCGTCCTTCTGTCTCTTTCTGGGAGGCCAGCGGGGCGGGATGTTGAGAGACAGCCAATGAGAGAGCAACTCGCATGTCATGTGAAATTTTGATTGGCGCATTTGAATTTGGAATTTGTTTTCGTAAGAGGGGGTTGTTTTCGTATCCCGTGGACGGAAACTCGGGAACATGATCTTCGTAAGCCGGGGATGTCGTACCCAGGGTTCTTCGTAAGTAGGGGCCGACTGTAGTATATTTTATTGCGTGACATTTATGTAAGTGAAGGAATTGTGACGATGTTCATTCATCACTGATTTTCTAAGCTACTGAATTCTCATTTGGGTTACGGTGAAGCCGGTGCCTATCTCTGGGACTCTGGTCGAGGGCAAGGGTGCACCTCGAACAGCTCGCCAAGTTATCACAGGTCAACACATGCAATCATTCACACTCACTCTCCCACATAAAGGTCATTTGGAACCGCCATTTAGCCTACTGTGCATGATTTTGGACTGTGGGAGGAAACCAGAGTACCTTGAGAAAACCCATGCAAGCACACGGAGAGCATGCAAACTCCACACAGAACCAATTCAAGTCTGAGAATCCAACCCTCCCTTCTTGCTGTGAGGTGGATGTGATAACCAGGGCACCACCGTGCCACCTTGTGACAATGTGCCTGTGAGAATATGTGATTTTATTATGGACCTTAAACTTAAGCAGAGAGCCAACAAAAAAATTCTGTCAACCTTCGGAAATTGACAATGAAGAATAAAAATTATACAAATTTTAACATTTTAAGGCTCTCCATTGCTGATTTGCTGAGTTTGACCCTGAATTTGATGTTTGCTTCAAGTGTGAAGTCACAAATTCATGCATGCACATCATTACTAAAATGTGTGTGACGTCATGCAGTACACTGATTCATAAAAGTTAGTGCTTGCTCTTGTAGCAGGCTTTTTGATAGCATATTATTACCAGGATGAAGTGAATGGCATAAAAATCACATAAAGACTTTTTATGTGTATTCACCTCATCCCATTTTTAAGGGACAAAATGTAATTAAAAAAAACAATCATAAACCAAATAGACATTTTGAACACTTGTACATTAATTACTGCTTGAGGTCTGTGAAGTCCAAGTAGAAAGCGTGCCCAGTTGAGCTCACATCAAGTGATTGACTTTGCCACTGCAGGCAATTCCACTACTGTGACCTAAAAAAAAAAAAAACCTTTGGGTTGCTTTCTATATGTCTTGGTTCATTGGTCATCTGCACTGGGAAGTACTCGCTGCTGAATTGGCGCAATCAATATAAAATATCTCTATGCACTTCTGAATTCATTCTGCTGCTCTTGTAAGTAGTTACATCATCAATAAGTTCAAGGGAATCAGTTCCAATGGTAGCCATATATGATCCACACCATAAGATGAGGCAGCATGCATCGACTCATGAACCATTCCTTCCTTTCTTTATACTTTTCCTTTTCTTTTAACTATTATATAGGTTTTTTTTCCCGTTATCTGAATATAGAATGTTGTGGAAATGTTCTGGCTTTCTGCATTTACTCTGCTGAAGATTTCTTTGTTGACTTTGACATAGATATGGCTATCTCGTTAAGACTTTTCTTGATCTAGCCGGTGAAGGAATTTTTCTGTCACGCACCACAGTATTTCCAATGGTCTTCTTAAGCTTACCAGTGCATTCTTTCTTTTAAAAGTGCGTATATACGCTGGACACACAAATAATAATAGTTTTTCTGTCTCTCTCATTGGTTTGTTTTTGCCTCTTTTAAAAATGTAATAGTAGCTTTACTGTCCCTGATTTAGCATGATTCAGTTCCTTTTCCGATATACTGTGGTAGACATAACAATAGTGGCGAAAATAACAGTAAATGATAACTTGATTGTATACACTCACCATTTCTTTATGAGGAACACTGGCAGACCTGCACACTCACTCATTCCAAGTCACACAAGCACCTTGCTACACACTCGTGTCTATATCTAATAATTTATTCATATCGATACAGTATAATGCAAAAACATGACCTACCCGTCTACCTACCTTTCTTTTGTCTTTCCTGTATTCCATTCACCCATTCATGTTTTTAAAAGATATGTAAACATAAGGAATAACTAGTAATGATAATCCAAGTGCACCTGCGTTAACCGGCATGCAGCCTGTTTCAGTTTGCTCCTGCGCTTCCCACACTTTTAGCTCTTTTTTTCTTGTACTTATTATTTTATTGTTCATAAGTTGCTGCCCTCTCGATATATGGATTGTGAGAGATTTTTACTTTTTGTACAAAAAAAAAAAATCACACAATTTCCTCCAGGATCAATAAAGTATTATGATTTATAAGAGGTTTTCAGATGTAATTTGAAGACATCTAATGATTCAGCCTTACAGACATCTAGGGGACACTCATTCCAGCACCTCAATGCCATAACAGAGAAGAGTATAAAAGTATTTTTTTCCTTTTCCGTATAAAGTACTGGAGAGCTATAGTGCGATGTGTGATAAGTCCCTTTGAGGTAGGAGGGTGCAAGTACATTTTTTGCTTTGTAGGAAAGCATTAGTATTTTAAATCTGATGCGAGCAGCTACAGGAAGTCAGTGAAGTGAGCATAGCAATGGAATGCTATGGAAGAACTTTGGAAGGTTGGAAAAAAAAAAACCATGCAGCTGCATTCTGGATTGTTTGCAAAGACTGAATATCATTCATAAGCATGCATGCCATGAGTGAGTTGCAGTTGTCAAGCCTTGGCATGACAAAGGACTGAAAAAGTGGCTGAGTAGCCATGCTTGAAAAAAAATAAGACACATCCTTCCGATGCTTTTCCATCCACTGCAAGTTCTGATGCTTTGTGAAGGCTGAAATGCTTTTCTGCTAACTATGGTTGTAAAAGTGGTTATTTTAGTTTTTTATGACAACCTTGAACAATCTGACCTTTTAGCTCTGACCACCCCCATAGTTGTCTTTACACAGTACTTTTTGTACCTCACACCATTCTGTGTAAACTCTAGAGACCGTTGTGTGTGAAATTCCAACAACCACGCCACAGTTAACGCCACAGAAATCACACATGTTCCTCATTCTGATGTATAGTGTGAAGATTAACTGAAGCTTTCACCTGTACCTGCATGAGTTTTCTTGCAGTATTACCATGTGATTAGATTACTGCATCAGTAATTACCGAATTACTGATTAGAAACCTCCATGGATGTTCAGGCATTCCAGAACTAACTAAGGGGACAGTGAAGTGTGTGTGGCAAGTTTTAATTTAACTCTTTCAAGAACACTTCATGCACATCACTAAAGCAATTTTCAAATGCATATACATATTATTCACTTTCACTTTTTTAATTTATGGATGCTAGTAAATCAAGGCCACAATATCATTTATGCAGAAAGATTTAACTTCATATGAAATGACATTCAGTCATTCTTCCACTATTTTTGCAGATTTTGCTCACGTGCCTCATATTTTCCACAGTATATCATTATAACAACAGTCATTTTAACGATCTGCAAGATTAGATAAGATTGAGGATATCAGTATGGTAAGCAGGGTATGGTGTGTGTCACAATAACTCTTCAGTCAGCTTGGCTTAGAAATTGAAGACAGCCTGCTTGGTTTTCATCTTTCCTTTTTCTGTTCTCTCATTTTTCACATATCTTCTCATCACCATTATCAGTGTCAGCCTCCTTTAAATATGTATAACCTGGTTGAACCTAAAGCTCTTTATCGCCATGTGATCAATGTGATCCATGCCTGTTTACTGCTTCTCATTATTCTTCTCTCTCTTTCTCTCCCTCTTCTCATCTCTCTTCTCTCACCATCTTTTATTTGTATCTATACTCTCTTCAGCCAAATATAAGTATAACGGATATGTTACATCACGTAAGTTCTTTCCCGTTTTCCACATTTAGCCTCTGTTCCCCTCATCCTCACTTCATCTAACCTGGTTAACCTGCTGTTGTGGTATTGTTTTTGCCCCCACCCCCCACACCCACCACCACCACTCCGCCCCGAAAATGTATAACACTCCAGCTTTACTTTCTTAGAACTCTATAGATGTAGGTAGGGGTGTATAATGATAAAAACACAATATAATTAACTAATTAAAACCAGTTGCTCAATTGTATTCAGAAAAGTGTATATGATCGATCAGGCATACACAGGCTGACCCTGAGAGAGTGTGTAGGAGCTAGTAATACTTATGACCATCTATAGCACATACGCTACAGGCCATATGTCAATCATTTAACAGGGATTCTCAAAGATCGAGTCTATACAACATGCTTAATTTGGCAAGAACAAACAAATACAGCATGCGTGTATTCCAGAGGGTCTGGTTTCCACAGATGCCATCCCTGATAAATAAATGTTAAATGATATAGGACTTATAAAAAGCATACAAAGGTTTGGAATACTGCAGTGTACCACAAAGTTTAGTCAAAAAGATTATTACTGTATTTAATTGAAAAAAAAAAATGATTTAATTTTGTGGGGGGTGGAGGGACAATTTTTAAACATTGTTTATTTGTTTGCTATCTCAATATTCCATTAAGATAAGTCACTGGAACAAAGCTTTGGCCTGTAGTGTATGTTTAGAGTTACAGTGATGTGTTTGTATTGTGCTGCCTTTAGCAGCAGATGGCGCTACAACTCCAGGGAAAACAGGAGGTCAGAGAGAGGCTGGGGTTCGGTTCAAAGCAGAATGGATTTTAGGTAAATCTTTTACTCTCCAACACAGAGCTCTAGTAATAAGTTTTATTTCATATTCACTTTGACTAGAAATATATATATATATATATATTATTTTTTTTAAATTTAATTTTATTTTGTTATTTAGCATAATATGCATGCTTAGTGTATAATTAAAATGTGCATCAAATGCTTATGCTGTGTGAATTGTTTTGTTATATCATAATAATAATAATAATAATAATAATAATAATAATTAAGGATGATGTCAAACCTTTTGTCGTGTTGATGTTCTCGAGATATTCCACAGTCTGTTGCATATTTACGAATTTAATGTTGCCTTGATCTGCAATCAGACAAAGGCCTGCAATCATAGTTCATCACAGCATTTGCATTTCAGGGAGGGACAGTTGCCGTCTGGTTATTGTAAATCCACAGTGAAAGTGCCATGGCACATATCCACTCTGTAATGCTGCATGTGTTTGACAGGGGCCAGATGAATCCAGGAGTTATCTGTGGCTGCCTTTAAATCTATGCGGCAGCTGACGGCAGAAATAACCATCTATTTATTGCCCAGAGCTAGATTTGGGGAGCAGAAGGAAACTGTTTTTCCACTTACACCATATATTGGTTAACCTCTTGCCTCTTGCGTAGATGTCATTGTGTTGTAGTCTCCAGTTTCTGGTGGAAGGCACTGTGTTTGATAAGTCCATGTGAAATACTTCATGTGCTCACTTTTATATATTTAAGGTTTAGCACTGTAGCATTTTTCAGTCAGCTTTTCACACATACATCATTTTAAATAAGTATGGAAATGAACGATTTGCTCTATCAGTGTATTCCATCTCATGTTTTGTGCTCTGGATATTACACATACCGTATTTATACTGAAATATTTCCATGTCCATGCTAAGGTGAATAAATTCAGGTAATCAGACGAGTGCAGTTCTCGGTACCAGTAGTTAAATGTAACAAGTTTGGACTGGTTTAGTCAGGTTTCATCAGGCATTGTGTTCGGTTTTCTTCTGTTCTGTTGTTAAGTGAGAATGAAGACGAGAACTTTTCATCTGTGCTCAGTAGCAATTGCAGGGCAACTGTCGGACTGAATATTTCACTTCAGGTACATGCTAATGGACCCAGAGGTGTTTTTAATAAAGTGATATGTACTCTCTCTCTCTCTCTCTCTCTCTCTCTCTCTCTCAGTCTCTCTCTGTCATACGCGCACACACACACACACACACACACACATTGACTCTACCAACCAGCCATATCAATAAACACACTAAAACCGATGTCTTAGTAAATAACATATGATTTTATTTCAGTAGCATCTGCCATTGAACGGAGTGCTTTATGCAGAAAGATCACAGTTTTTGAAGTTGATGCAGAAAAAAAATGAGCAAATGTAAGAATCTGAGTCAATTTGACAAGGGCTGCATTGTGATGACTAAATTACTGGGTCTTGTGGGGTGTTCCTGGGTATGCAGTGGTAAGTGTCTACCAAAGGTGGTCCAAGGAAGGACGAGAGTGTCATGGGTGCCTCATGTGCCCGAGGTATCTGGAGCGCAGAGGCTAGTATGTCTGGGCTGATCCCACAGAAGAGCTTCTATAGCACAATCTGCTGAAATTGTTTATGAATGGAAAGTGTCAGAACTCACAGTAAATTGTACTCTCTTCCTGTTATGGATATTTGATGTTGTGTATGCGTAAGGTACAGCGGTGAATAATATGAAATGTGTCGAGTATAATGTTCAACAAACGACTGTTTTTAATTCTTTCATTTATGTTTAATTCTAAGCTTAATAGGGACCAATAATATACATTGAAGTGTTTTTAACGGCCTGCTATTTGTTTGTTTGTTTGTTTGTTTATTTATTTGTGTGTATTGGGCTCGAAAAGTTTTGTCACTGTTCTTTTCTTCAATTGTTTGACAGTAAAGGAGGAAGTGAGACCCAGTTTTCAAAATCACAAAGTTAAATTAGCTACCAGTTTGAGTGTCCCACATACTTTGTCGGAGGAACATTCTGCTGCAGCCTTTGTAATTAACTGTAAAGGAAGTCTGCTTCCTCTAGTCCCACCTACACGCCAAGGTCTCAGCCTCGCTGGCCTGAATCATGCCCCGCCAGCCTGCCTGGGAAATACCTCTAGCCCCCCCCCCCCCCCCCAACAACTCAATGCCCTCATCTTCCTTGCACTCATCTACGCTCTCGTCCGCACTTGCTTCTTCAATACGCTCCACCATTCTCCCGCCCACACCTTGTAGGTGCCTGCTACACCTTGCATGGAACAGAGCTAACATCCCCCTCCCTAGCACTGTGTGTGCATGTGTGAAAATGCATTGTAGCAGTCGCCAGGAGTACTGCAGAGTTCATTTCGGAGAGTGTGAATCAGTACATTAGATTGCACAGAAGGAGACTTTGGAAGTAAGACTCTTCCACTGCCTTGAAGACATCTCTCTGTTGTTGCTGTTGCCATTTGTGTTTTGTGTTTAAAAACTTGTATCATTCTGTTTGTATGCCTAAGTCAGAGAAGGCAGATGTCCGGTCAACTGAAGCACATATTCCCCAAAAAAAAAAAAAAAAAAAAAAAAGGAGTGTTTATTGTTGCCTGTGGCCTGGGACAGCAATCACACTTCACTGAACTGATCCTGTTTTGATTGAAGTTGTAAAGGTGCTTTAATGCAATTTGGAACAAGCAGGAAGCTGCTGAAGCAGCCATGCTGCAGGTAGAGTTATTTCATTGTTAAGCCTCTTCCTGAAGGGCACTGGAATAGCTCATAAATCTCTGCGGTCTAATTTGGAGAAGCAAGGGCATGAGTGTGGCCTAGTCCGAGCAGGCCACTTAGTCCTGAGTCTTAATAGGAAAACAGAGGAGGGTTGCACCACGGTTACAGCAATTGATATTTTGAAAGTTGATTAGTGCCTCACATTGCTCAAGCCACTGTATTGTTGTAAATGTCAAACAGTGGCATTTGGTCCATACCCGGACGGACGATTTTACATTAGTCTCTTTTTATTAATGCAATTAGATGGTGTTGAAATTCGAGGGATTCACAAAGGGTGTATGCCGTGTACCGGAACTGTCTGCAGTGCTGATAAACTTCCCTTTAATTATGTGCAGTGGTTGTGAGGACGAAGCAACTTAGGGTGTAATACATGAGTCTCACCTTTGAGTCTGAGGTAGAAGAGATCGATTTGATTTTGGCCAGTAGATGAAGACTTGAACGTATTAAGACATGCACTGTAATAAGATTTTATCATACTGATAAATATTTCAAATAAATACTCACCCCAGTAAATACAGAATTTGTAAGGGAAAATATTATGCCAGAGATACAAACATTGCAGTATTCTTAGTTTTCAGGTCCTGTAGTTCTCTGTGCCATAGCTGTGTAGCATGGCTATTAATTCTGACATTCCTGAGAGTGTAAAGATGATCTTGACCTTCAGGCAGCTCCACTCTTGTAGATAGTACATTCAGTAGGAGGGATGCTTTTGACATTCATAGGCCCCACAGTAATTTCCTCTTGGAGTGGTGTTTCAGCATTAGATGAGTGAGCTCGGTGGGTTCAGAGTGCTCGTGGCATGGATGGATACATGAACAGACCATCCCACACTCATCAGTTACATGTAAGATGATGGGAATTGATTTTGTCATGTAGTGATCCACTGGAAAGCAAACGATATAACTCTCTCTCTCTCTTTTTTTCTTTTTCTTTTTTTTTTTTCTTTCCCCTCCCGACACTCCTTCCATCATTGTTTAAGTCCTTGTTCTCCATGTGACAATGATGCTGAGGAGAAGTAATGCATTACTGATGCAGATTGCAAACACTCAGGAGCAGTACGAGTACAACAATCATTGAGTTCAAGTCTTAATGAGTGTCCTTCTTGGTCTTTTTTTTTTTTTTTTTTTTTTTTTTTTTGCCTCACTGAAATGTACATTTGTCCCTACTAACAATGTTCTTTCTCTGTTTTCGGAGGTCGCCTCTGACTTATTTTTTGCCATGATTGATTGAGTGTTGCCTTTTGTGTTCTTTAATATGTCATCCCCAGCACACGTTACAATCCGTGCTGTCCACAAACTGACACTCTTTGCATGTGTTTGCAGTCGAAGACGAGCATCCATCAACGCTGTCACCCAAAAAGAAACAGCGCAATGGAGGCATGCGAAATTCACCCAACTGCTCACCCAAAGTGATGAGGTAAGACATTGATTTCAAGACGCTCCCTGCAGCCTTCAAAAGGAAAGAGAGAGAGAGAGAGAGACGGGGAGGGATGGTGATGGGTTTGGCGGGAGTAGAAGGAGTGGCGAGGGAGAGAGGGAGTGAAGGAGAGGAGAGGAGCCCTCTAAGGCTCAGGCATTTATGCTGTCAGCCTGTCAGTGCTTAATGATAGAGCTGAAATATTTCTGTCATGAAAGAGGCTATGAAAAGCTGTTTGAAAAATACTCTTGCTTTAAAGTCTCAGCTGTCACCCCCCCAGTCTCGTCCACATGTAGTTCTTAAACAGCGGTGGCACTAATGACAGCAGCAGCCAATCAGATCTGCCCGTATGGTTACTTAGCCTCAGGCTCTTCATCTATTGTCGAAGCCCCATTGAGTAGTGTTTTTGGAATTTAAGGCCATATGTGAGTTGTATCATCGCAATCGGAAATTAATTCAAATATTACTTTCCTTTTATCCTGTCCGGGGGAATTCCTCCGCTGCTAATTGAATTTGACCAACAAAAGGGTTTTCCCACTGCCCATTTGTCTGATTAAAAAAAAAAAAAGGAAGGGATAAGGATGCTCATATCAGTTCATAGAGCAAGAATACATTCTCCACAATAAGATGGTGGTACTGTATTTAGTCTTTGGTTGAGGAATCTGTATACAAATTAATTTTAGGTAAACTTTTTTTTTTTTTTTTTTTCACATTTTCTGTCCACGAGCATGTTTAATAATAATAATAAAAAAAAATGCATATGTTATGTACACCATGCATACTGCCGTCATTTGTATTTTAAAAATGATTACTGTTCGACGTACTGTTATTCAAACTGTGAAAGGAAAAAGAAAAGAACGAAAGCTTACTTTCTTGCAGTTGCTTAAAAAGATGTTGCGTTTTGAGTCCTTAAAGCTCCTAACGATTTTTCTGTGCTGAGATGATAGTCCCTGTTTGTGGTGTAATATATGCATCTTCCCTTTGATCTGTGACGAATAATAATTCTTAGGAGTTATTTACCCTGTTTTGAAATGCTTCAAAGCAGTGCCAAAGTTTCCTGTGCTTTAGGGTGTCTCTGTGTTCGGCTGGCTCTTGGGTACTGGATGACAGGTTCTCAGTTCTAGGTGTAGGCTTTTCAAGTCGTAGCCCTGCAGCAAAACATCAAATTACCAAATGCAAACCTATGCACTTCTCCAGCCATTGCCTTTGCTGTCAATACACCACATATTGAATATGTTATTTTGGAAATTGTGTTATGCACTACGATAAGTGATTGTTTAAGGCAGCCTTGGGGATAATTTATTGTACAAACATAGAAGCAGAAAACAGTTAGCGTATACCGTATCAACTATGGTTTTTTACATACTTTTATGCCTCTAGGCCGTTGTAAATAAATAATGATCAACAGATTGGCTGTGGGTTTTTGAAAAGCATGCCTTTGTCAGTTTGCATGATGGGGAAGAATTTCAAAGCAAAAGGCTCCTTTCATAGGCTGCTGGAGAGGGACTGGGGGAGTCAGTGACTGCCAAGTGATGGGCTAGAATAGTTAAACACTCCATGCAAAGCAAGTAGCCCAGCTCTGAGCACAACTTCTGCTCTGGATATAACTCGAACACCACAAAACATCCCATTTAGGGCGCTCCCTTAGGAATGAAAGACTGACAGTAATATGCCAGAGGATTGTTTGGGGAGGTTCAGAATGTTTCACTATGGTACTCATAAAATAAATAAAAAATAAAACATACAACATTATTATTATTATTATTGTTATTATTGTTATTGTTGTTGTCAGAGATGGTCTTTGGGTTTAAATGGATTGAAGGCAACCTCAGGAAAATTTCATTTCCCTTATAATAAGGCTGTTTTATTGTTTGTTTGTTTTTTACTGAATAAAAATTAAAAGATTTCCACGAAGACCTTAAACAGCTCGAGCTTTCTGAAATTACAGTTACCAAAATGCATGCCAACTTTGTGAAAGGACCTGAGAAGTATCTAATTGTCGGAAGTCCCAGTGCATTTTGGCGCGATCCATTTCCAGAGCATTCGTGTCACATTGCTAGTTTGGAGTGGCGTGGAGCAGAGCTTTGTGCAGTGACTGGCAGGTTTTGCTGACAGTGCTAAGACGAAGCTATCTTGGCAGAGGTGTGCAGTAGCAATCAGCATGGTGAAGAGATGGAAGTGACAGGGGTCTGTAGACTGAGTGGTGAAACACGCGGCATATAATAAAATATTCAGTTGAGGTGAAAACGCACTAAATGTTTTCACTGTTATTATCACCTGCCCAGAAGCCTGGTACCATCTCTGCAATGCCAGCGTTCTAATTGACACATTTTTGATGTGATATTTTAGCAATCAAAGAGCGTCAAAGTGTAGAGTGAATGGGGGAGGCTTTAAAGCAATGTTAGTCAATAAGCTCACTTAGGAGACAGACGGAGCACAGACAGGAAAGAGACGGAGGCTTTTTTAACATTGCGCCTTATTATGAATACATTCAGGGGGGTTTATAGACTGATAAATTGTTTTAAAGTGAAATGAGATTTATTTGGACTGATGATAATGATGCAATAGTGGTAGACAGCACTTAATTTGCTTGACTATTTTCCCTTGTTATGCAAATACTAAAAACAAGACCTTTTGGCTCACTCTTCATTATTTCATAAATAAATAAAGGTGAGGCTCAAAATGTAATTTAGCAAAACATTATGAATAATTATGTGTAGTGGAAAAAGGAACGATAGATTAAATATACAGCCATTTTATTTTAAGTCAATAACAGTGTGCATAAAATGAGAATTAAAGATGTACTGTGTGAAGGACTAATGCAGGACATGTGATGAGAGTAACATAAAGAGAATAAGATGACTATTACTTTAAATTATTAAATAAAATAAATCAAAACCTAACTGGTACAGATACAGTAAGATAGAAAAAAAATACAAGTGAAAATGAATTTGTTTACAAAACACTATTGTAACATTCCATATACATAGCATCCTGTCTCATTGCTCTTTTAATAATATACAAAAATAATTCCATAATTATTTCATTAATCAATCAGTCCAGTCATCTTTTGCTTATATAACACATTATATTTAACAGACCAATAAAATGTCATGATTTTCAGAACATTTGAACTCTAATTCAAACTCAGAAACTCTAGTTGCCATCAAATAGTGTGAGTTTGAGGAGAACGCCGTACGGTACAAGCGCAGAATTGGAAAAGCCTGTAGCAGCAGAGCAGAGAGGAAACTGCATGGTGTGGCCTCAGGCTATTACCTCAAAGGCAGGCTTTCAGACCCACTCAGCTCTCCCGTAGTGGGCTGCTCAGTGGGCTTTTGTTGTCATTGTTATGGCCTCTTGACAAGTATCCTGTGGTCTTCTTCCCAAAGTGCTCTCATAAATGATAGAATCCCAGAGAAATATATCAGACTGACTACAGCAGCATGATGAGAATTCAATATTTTTATCTTTAAATACACTGCAAATCCAATGAACTTGTGCTTGCCAGTGAAGTTTGTTTGTGCTGCATGTAAACCTCCAGCAATAAGGCTGAGGTTTTTCTTCCTTTAACAGTATCCCACTCACAGTCATTATAAAACACAGTTCCAGTATTCATTCAGAAAAGCCTACCTCTGTTATACCAACTGCTGAATGCTTTCTAGTGCTTTCAAGGGAGGAAGGTGATTCCATGTGCTAGATATATGCTAGTTCGGGTGTTAGCAATTGCAGAATAGTAGGACCTCTTTCATGGTCACTGTTTCCCCGGATCAGCTTCAGCAACCCTGCCACACTGTTTTAGATTAGCCTGTTTGGCCATGACACTTTTCTGAAACATTAATGGCCTTCAGTTCAGGAGAGCAAAATGAGATTGGGCAAATTCCTAAAATATTTAAAGTGCAGCCCTGTTAAAGCTTTTACTAGGGGTGGGGGTGGAGGTCACTGCACGTCAGAAGCTGAGTGAGGTAAAAGCCAGTAATTGGCTTTCCATTCCGGTGCCACTCAGTGAGCTCGCTGCTCAGGTTTGTTCATTTCCACTCCAACGCAGTCACCACTGTGTGTCACCGTCGTGCACACACACACACACACACACACACACACACACACACACACACACACACACACGCACTATGATGGGAGCATGGATCCACTCTGACAGTGATGGCCTTGTCACAATCACCTGTTTTGCTTCTTGCTCACAGGTTATTGTGGATATGTTATTTGACTAATATCACAATTATATGGTGATGTACCAGCTAAAAGGTACACTCTTGTCACGTGTATAATATTTACAGGAAGCCTTGTGAAGGTAATTTCCTGACAGTAGAGTGAAACTAAACTCACATTGATAAAATAAAGGCGATTGCAAGAAAACACAGCAATGTTTTTCAGCCATTGTAATTGTGACGACTGTTAACTAGTGTATTACATGATTACTGTATATACAGTGAGTGTAAAAAGTCCCTCCCCTTTAAAATGCCATTTTGTGGAAAAAAAAAAAAGACAAAGATAACTTGATGGTTATAGCTTGCACAATTCAACTGAAAATCAAACAATCAATGTGAAAATAAATAATTTAATAAACATTACTGTAACATGGACCCATAAAATGTATGGATCCAAGTGTCCCATGTGGATGAATTCCTACCCCAAAAAGAAACGTGCAGAAACATGCATGCCCTTGAAGCATCATTTGGAAGCTTTATTTCTTTCAGAGTTAGGGGTCTATTCACATGGGACATCTTGATTTGGAAGGCTTTGCCCAGAGATGCGTATTATGTGTTTAGATTTTGTGTCACATAAGCTGTATTGTTGTTGTCTGTGTTATCGTCATTTGTCGTCATGCTTGCTTATCCACATACAGGCAACTGATTTCCACCAAACTTGCACAAAGTCTTAAATCCTGTGCATCATATTATTGCCCACATTATATATACTAGTACACACACACACACACACACACACACACTGTCTGTCTGTCTTCCTTTCAGCTTTTTCCCTTTTACTTGGGAGTCGCCACAGTGAATCATCTGATTTACACGTTTGATTTGGCAGAGGTTTTTTTACGTCGGATGCCCTTCCTGTCATAACCCTTTTTCGCAAGGGACAGAAACACGCTGATAACTTTGCAGCCTACTCTTTACGAAAGTCAGCAATGGTTCTTTTACATGCCTCTCACCATAGATAGTGAGAGACATGGCCCGCCTTTGTTAACCCAGTTAGCTGCACGGGGGGGGGCGACGACAGTGACAACCTTGTGGAGAGTGGGACTCGAACCCCCAACCTTTGGATCAGCGATCCAGCGCCCAATACCACTAGACCACCACACACACACACACACACACACACACACACACACACACACACACACCGTATTTGACGTAATAAGCGCCCTGCAATGTTTTTTTTATATTACGTTTAATAACCGCCCGTGTGGACTGGTCACAAAATCGTAGATCAAACTTACCAATTTTATTCGATCAGTCTCTGTAACCATAAAATGACGCGTTCACTGCCTGTTAAAGTGAGTTTACACGGTATTTAAAGACCTTCTGCCACTGGGGAATGTCTATAATGTTCATCAGTAAAGACACATTTGATCGTTCCGCCGTGCTTTAAAAAACAGGAAAATATTTTGATATGTTCTCTTGGTAAATGTCCAACAACCAATGAACCATTAGAAATTGCTGCAGCAAAACTATGGGATGCTCTGAATGAATGGAGCGATGAGCCAGATATTGACCTATCAGAAAGTGATGACGAGTATTTTTCACCTGATTCTCCTGCTCTCTAACGTCATTAATTTAGAGACGTTCCCGGCCATGTGTTTTTGTTTATATTCGTGTTGATTGGTTCAACGTGCCATGTACTAAAGTTGACAGTATATATATATATATATATATATATATATATATATATATATAGAGAGAGAGAGAGAGAGAGAGAGAGAGAGAGAGAGAGAGGGGATTTTCTGAGTAGATCCTTCCGTAGGAGAGTGCTCAATACTTTTTGGTAGAGCAAATAACAAAAGGACAGGACAAAGACTTTCTATTGAAACTCCATTTATCACTACTATCTATATATATATATATATATATATATATATATATATATATATATATATATATACTAGTCCTCAAAAAATTAGCATATTGTGATAAAGTTCATTATTTTCTGTAATGTACTGATAAAAATTAAACTTTCATATATTTTCATATATATCATATATATATTTTCATATATATTTCATATATTCTTATATTGCACACCAACTGAAATATTTCAGTTTTAATACTGATGATTTTGGCATACCATATGAAAACCCAAAATTCCTATATCAAAAAATTAACATGTCATGAAAACGTACTCTAAACGAACTATTAACCTGACTATTAACGAACTATTAACCATCTGAATCAACCAATTAACTATAAACACCTGCAAAAGATTCCTGAGGCTTTTAAAAACTCCCAGCCTGGTTCATTACTCAAAACCGCAATCATGGGTAAGACTGCCGACCTGACTGCTGTCCAGAAGGCCATCTCAAGCAAGAGGGTAAGACACAGAAAGAAATCTCTGAGCGAATAGGCTGTTCCCAGAGTGCTGTATCAACGCACCTCAGTGGGACGTCTGTGGGAAGGAAAAACGCTGCACAACCAGAAGAGGTGACCGGACCCTGAGGAAAATTGTGGAGAAGGGCTGATTCCAGACCTTGGGGGAACTGTGGAAGCAGTGGACTGGGCTACAGGTGCCGCATTCTTCAGGTCAAGCCACTTTTGAACCAGAAACAACGGCAGAAGTGCCTGACCTGGGCTCCAGAGAAGCAGCACTGGACTGTTGCTCAGTGGTCCAAAGTACTTTTTTCGGATAAAAGCAAATTTTGCATGTCATTCGGAAATCAAGGTGCCAGAGTCTGGAGGAAGACTGGGGAGAAGGAAATGCCAAAATGCCTGAAGTCCAGTGTCAAGTACCCACAGTCAGTGATGGTCTGGGGTGCCATGTCAGCTGCTGGTGTTGGTCCACTGTGTTTTATCAAGGGCTGGGGCAATGCAGCTAGCTATCAGGAGATTTTGGAGCACTTCATGCTTGCATCTGCTGAAAAGCTTTATGGAGATGAAGATTTTCATTTTTCAGCACGACCTGGCACCAGCTCAGCAAACGGATTCCCAACCAAGTATTGAGTGCATAACTGAACATAATTATTTGAAGCATGACTTTTTTTTTGTATTAAAAACACTTTTTTTAATTGGTCGGATGAAATATGCTAATTTTTTGAGATGGGGATTTTTGGTTTTTCTTTACTTTTTTGCCAAAATTATCAATATTAAAACAATAAAAGGCTTGAAATACTTCAATTGTGTGTAATGAATCTAAACTATATGAAAGTCTAATGTTTATCAGTACATTACAGAAAATAATGAACTTTATCACAATATGCTAATTTTTTGAGAAGGACTAGTATACTAGTATCGTCTTCTTTTCCTTTCGGCTTTTCCCTTCAGGGGTCGCCACAGTGAATCATCTGCCTCCATCTCACCCTATTCTTTGCATCTTCTCTTACACCAACGACCTTCATGTCCTCCTTCACCACATCCATGAATCGTCTCTTTGGTCTTCCTCTAGGCCAGGGGTGCTCAATCCTGCTCCTGGAGATCTACCTTCCAGATGACTTTATCTCCAACCCTAATGTGGCCCATGTGACATGTAAGATCCAGTCAGGTCTTGATGAGATGATTGGATGGTTAGGTGGGCGTGATTAGGGTTGGAGTGAATGTCTTCTGGGAGGTAGATCTCCAGGAGCAGGATTGAGCACCCCTGCTCTAGGCCTTCTGCCTGGTAGTTCCAGCCTCAGCATCCTATTACTAATATACTCACTATCCCTCCTCTGTACATGTCCAAACCATCTCAATCTAGTCTCTCTGACTTTGTCTCCAAAACATCTTACATGTGCTGTCTCTCTGATATGCTCATTCCTGATTCTATCCATCCTTGTTACTCCCAAAGAGAACCACAACATTTTCATCTCTGCTACCTCCAGCTCTGCCTCCTGTCTTTTCCCCAGGGCCACTAAACCATACAACATCGCTGGCCTCAACATCATCTTGTACACATCTCCTTTCATTCTGGCCGATACCCTCCTATCACACATCACACCGGACACTTTTCTCCAACCATTCCAACCTGCCTGCACACGCTTCTTAAACTCTTTTCCACACTCTCCATTGCTCTGGATTGTTGAGCCTAAGTACTTAAAATCCTCCACCTTTCTTATCTCTGCTCCCTGTAACCTCACCGTTCCTCTTGGGTCCTTGTCATTCATGCACATTCTTTCTTACTGAGGCTAATCTTCATTCCCCTCCTTTCCAGGGCATACCTCCACCTCTCTAGATTTTCCTGCACTTGTTCTCTGCTCTCACTACAGATCACAATGTCATCTGCAAACATCATAGTCCATGGGGAATCTTGTCTAATCTCGTCTGTCAGCCTGTCCATCACCATAGCAAACAAGAAGGGGCTCAAAGCTGACCCTTGATGCAGTCCCACCTCGAACTCTTCTGTCACACCGACAGCACACCTCACCACTGTCTTACATCTCTCATACATGTCCTGCACCACTCTAACATACTTCTCTGCCACTCCAGACTTCCTCATGCAATACCACAGTTCTTCTCTCGGCACCCTGTCATATGCTTTCTCCAGATCCACAAAGGCACAATGCAGCTCCCTCTGACCTTCTCTGTACTTCTCCATTAACATCCTCAAGGCAAACACTGCATCTGTGGTGCTCTTTCTTGGCATGAAACCAAACTGTTGTTCACAAATGCTGACCTCTGCCCTTAGTCTAGCTTCCACTATTCTTTCCCATAACTTCATTGTATGGCTCATCAACTTTATCCCTCTGTAGTTGCCACAACTCTGCACGTCTCCCTTGTTCTTAAAAATGTGCACCAGCACACTTCTCCTCCATTCCTCCGGCATCCTCTCACTCTCGAAGACCTTGTTAAATGTTCTTGTCAGAAAATCTACTGCTACCTCTCCTAGACACTTCCATACCTCCACCGGTATTTCATCAGGACCAACTGCCTTTCCATTCTTCATCCTCTTCAATGCCCTCCTCACTTCACCCTTACTAATCTTTGCTACTTCCTGGTCCTCAACAGTCACCTCTTCTACTCTTTTTTCTCTCTCATTTTCCTCATTCATCAGCTCTTCAAAGTACTCTTTCCATCTTTCCAGCACACTTCTGTCATCAGTCAATACATTTCCCTCTCTGTCCTTTATCAATCTAAATTGCTGCACGTCCTTCCCATCTCTATTTCTCTGCTGTGCCAACCTGTATAAATCATTTTCTCCCTCTTTACTTTCCAACCGAGCATACAAGTCATCATAGGCCCTCTGTTTGGCCTTTGACACTGCTACCTTTGCCTTACGCTGTGTCTCCCTGTACTCCTGTTTCCTCTCTTCGGTTTTCTGTCCCACTTCTTCTTAGCTAACCTCTTCCTTTGTACACACTCCTGCACTTCCTCATTCCACCACCAAGTCTCCTTATCTACTTTCCTTCCAGATGACACACCAAGTATTCTCCTACCTGTCTCCCTGATCACATTAGCTGTAGTTGTCCAGTCATCTGGAAGCTCTTCCTGACCACCCAAAGCCTGTTTCAACTCCTCCTTGAAGACAACCCGACACTCTTCCTTTTTCTGCTTCCACCACTTTGTCTTCTGCTCTGCCTTTGCCTTCTTCACCTTCCTCACCATCAGCATCATCCTGCACACCACCATCCTATGCTGTTTGGCAACACTCTCACCCGCTACTACTTTGCAGTCACTGACTTCCTTTAAATTACATCGCCTGCACAAGATGTAGTCTACCTGTGTGCTCCTACCTCCACTTTTATAAGTCACCCTCTGCTCCTCTCTCTTCTGGAAGAAAGTATTCACCACAGCCATTTCCATCCTTTTTGAAAAATCTACCAACATCTGACCTTCTGCGTTCCTGTCCTGGATACCAAACCGACCCATCACTTCCTCGTCCCCTCTGTTTCCTGCACCAACATGTCCATTGAAGTCTGCCCTAATGACCACTCTTTCACCTCTGGGGGTACTTTGCATCACTTCATCTAACTCCCTCCAGAATCTCTCCTTCTCTTCTCGCTCACATCCTGTCTGTGGGGCATAAGCACTAACAACATTGAACATCACACCTTCAATTTCTAACTTGAGACTCATCACTCTGTCTGACACTCTTTTCACTTCTAGAACATTCCTGACAAAACCCTCCTTCAAGATGACTCCGACTCCATTTCTCTTCCCATCCACACCGTGATAAAACAGCTTAAACCCTGCTCCTATGCTTCTAGCCTTGCGACCTTTCCACCTGGTCTCCTGAACACACAGTATGTCCACCTTCCTCCTCTGCATCATTTCAGCCAGCTCCTTTTTCCTGCCATAGCTCCAACATTCAAAGTCCCTACTTTCAGTCCTAGACTCCTGCCTTTCCTCTTCTCTCTCTGGCAACGGACACGCCTCCCGCCTCTCCTTTGACGTCTTCGACCAACAGTCGTCCAATTTCCATCAGCACCCTGTTGGTTGACAGCACTGATGGCGGTCGTTGTTAACCCGGGCCTCGACCGATCCGGTATGTCATTCTTTCTTGTGATTCGCATAGTTTATTTGGCATTTGTTTTATGCCGGATGCCCTTCCTGACGCATTTATCCGGGCTTGGGACCGGCGTGAGGGAGAGACACTGGTTTGTGCCCCCCCCCCCCCCCCTCACGGCAGCATTACTAGTATACTAGTGTATATATATATATATATATATATATAATATAAACAACAGCAAAAGTGTGTGTGTATATATATATATATATATATATATATATATATATATATATACAGGTCCTTCTCAAAAAATTAGCCAGTAATTGACACTGGACTTCAGGCATTTTGGCATTTCCTTCTACCCAGTCTTCCTCCAGACTCTGGCACCTTGATTTCCGAATGACATGCAAAATCTTTCATCCAAAAAAAGTACTTTGGACCACTGAGCAACAATCCAGTGCTGCTTCTCTGTAGCCCAGGTCAGGCGCTTCAGCCGCTGTTTCTGGTTCAAAACTGGCTTGACCTGGGGAACGGGGAAAAAATTAAGGAAAATGCCACAAAAACAAGGCCAAGTATAAAAAAACCCTAAACATACACAAAACAAAAAACAACCCAAAATCTCCCATCAAAACTACTTACATTGTTGCATCTGTATGTGCACTAGTCCTCATCCTACATATATTAATATCTAAAGAAAGGTAAAAATTTTGCAAAGAAAATTTTGACACAAACTTGTAGAAAGGTCCAGTATACTGTACATTCTCACAGTAATACATGTACAGACCCGACTTACATCCAAACCAGTTTTTACGACCTGTTGGTCAGAATCAAATACGATTATATTAAGTTTTTTTTTTGTTTTTTTTTTTAGTTTCCCATAGTTAAACATGTACTTTGGGGTTGCCACCATTAATCTGCACTATTCCTGTGAATAGATTTTAATGAAACTATTGCAGAATCTTCACACCAATGTCAAACTTTTTTTGTCGATGCTAGAGGAAATAAGCAGTGCATTCATCATGCGTCTTCCATGGAAGAATCATTACCGTTTTTCAATTGAATTTTGAAGATTATAAGTTACATTAAAGCTGGATAAAGCTCTGAAAAGGATTTACGTATCCTGGTTTCATTTTTGTCACAATAACCCCACATTTTGTCATTTTAATATGTAGACATTTTAATATTCACTCCGTGTGTCTGTATATGCATGATACTTTAATTGTAACATCATTTCAATGGGAGATTCATATGTGCATGAAGTTGGCAGGAAGTGATCTGGTTGATGATAGAAAACATGCAAAACAATAGGAAGGAACCCTACGGTTTTCAGCACATGCGTTAGTTTGTTTTGAGGACAGACTGTCAAAATGAAAATTAAACTGTTCTGCTGCTGTTGTTGTTGTTGTTGGATGTTTATTGGCAGCACTAATATTTAAGCTTTCCCTTACATATTCCTTCAAATCATGATAGTTGCAACAACATTATAGTGAAACTTTCCCAAACTGCTGTTTGAATTTGAAAGTTGAAATGTGTATAATGAACTTAATTTGCAGACAAGAATAGAAATGAATTCACCCAGCTATTCATGTACAATGTCTGCATGCAGTTCTTTCATTGTGTAGGTTTTAGACAGAGTTTGACTTGATCTGTACGAGCGACCATATTGAACCATCTGCATTTCAGCAGCAAGTATTTCACATTTCTTTAACGAGATTGGTTCTATCCAACCCACTTTCTTTCATGAAATTTCAAATTCATCATCAGCTTAAGTCTTTTCAGGCATAACCTTTAAACCAGTGCTTCTCAATTATGTTTTGTCGTGCCACCCCTAGGAAGAGGAAAACATTTCAACCCCCCCCCCCATATAAATAGTGTTATTTGTCTAAAAAATTTCTATAAGTAATCCTCTGCATAACACTGTATCCTTATTAACATAATAAATCCTTATTATCATTATGGAATACAAAAAAAAAATGAATAAATATCGATCAACTTCCAACAAAGAATAACTTTATTAACAATTTTTTCGTCTTTAAACAAAAAGATTTAAAGTGCATCAATTTGCCTGAAATAAAAAAGTATCCTTATTTAAACTGTAAATATTTTTGACCAACAATTTGAACCATTTAATACTTAAAAATAAAATAAAATCAATAAATAATAATAAATTTAAATTGACCAGCAATATTAACTCGGGAGCACAATGTATAAAACACTTTAACTTACAAAACAAAAATGAATAAAGCAATTTATATTATTATTATTATTATGATGATTATTATTATTATTATTATTGTTATTATTATCAAAATGATTAAGTCCAGATTAATGGCTATAATGAGCATGTTTCGCAGAGCACAGCTTTTCGAAGCCAGGTTCAAAGCACGATGCTGAACTCTCGGCTCCTGCTCAATGCTGAACTGGGACCTGGACTTATTTTCACAGCAGTGACGTCATCCAACATGACGGAGACCGTGTCTGCTGCAGGTCGGATCAGTTTCTTTGCTGTGCTGTGGGGTTTTCTACACTGAGCAATTTGGTACTCCACCTTATCTGATGCTAACAGAGCTCGCTGGTTTGCTGGAGTGGCATTCACAAAGCGGGATGGTTGTTGGTAATATTCGGCATGTTTTCGCTGAAAAAGCTCACTCTGCTCATCACATGATCGGGGTGTGACGTCTTTAAGTGACGCCTGAATTCATTTGGATTCATGCTCTCCGCTGCCAATGTTTTCAGACATAGTAAACACAGCTGTCCTTCCTCGTTTCTCACCGCAGCACAGTGAAGCCGAGCACTACATCTGCTTCATTATACCTCCTCGACTTAGCTTCCGGGAGACTTATGTTTCTCTCACTGTCTCCAGCTATCTCCGCATCTCTTTCCTTCGCTGTTAAAAATTTCCATGGTGGGTTTATTAACCTCACTTCTTATTTTACCCCTGGGCACACTCTAACTGTGAGGAAGCCACTGCCACCTGCTGTCGTGGATGTAGAATTACACTTTATCCGAATACAACAAAAAAAAATAAGCACGTTCCCTGGGGTCCCTGGCATCGTACTGCACCCCTCTGGGGCCCCACTATTTGAGAACCACTGCTTTAAGCCCATAGTGGGTCCAGTGGCATCATGGTTAGGGTGCTGCAATCATGGTCAGGAGGTTGTGCGTTCGAATCCCAGTTAGACCCCCACTTCGCTAAGACCCCTGGGCAAGGTCTCAAGTACAAGTGTGCCTCTGTTCACGAAAGCAGTGTAAATGGGTACCAGCAAAAATACACTGGGAAGATAACCTGCGATGGACTAGCGTCCCATCCAGGAGGAGTTGTACTCCTAGTGGAAACCGGGGATAAGCACCGCTCCAGTGAGCCACTATGGCTCGGGTGTAAAAAGCCCAACGGACTTTACCTTTACTTTAAGCCCATGAGGGGAGTTTTCTTACAATCTTCTTTAAACAAGCACATACTTGATTTAGTAAATTATTGTTAATAACTTAACATAACTATCTAAATTTATGTTAATTAGCTTTTGTTAGCCTTGCCATATATTGGTGTGCTATTCAGGCTGTACCCTGCCTTTCATCTGAAGTCAGCTGGGATTGACTCCTATCTATGTGGAATAGATAAGGCATAGATAGATAGTTTGCCTTTTTTCTTTTTTTCTGTTTATTTCATTTAATTTTAAAAGCTTTGCATATAAAAATAATGCAACTGGAAATGTTTCGGGAACTGATATTCTTAGTAAGGCCATTCTTCATTTATTAATTGTTTGATTTATTTCTATTATGTAAACTCAAGACAGGAGGTGGAGAAATTATTTTAAGAACTGTTCCCCCGTAACAACACATAAAAACAAGAAAGAGTAAAATAAAAATATTTTTCTGATATTCTTAAAGTAAAGAAGCCTGTACAATACAGGGATCCCTCACTTTCTGCGACCACTGATTTCCGCAAAGTAGGACCCTGACTGACATATACGGACATGTATACAGTATGTGTATAAAAATACATATTCAACACTATAAATGCTTATAATAACAATTAAACATTCAAAAATAATGCATAAGATGTTAATAAAATATAAATACACACACAAACACGCGCGCGCGCACACACTCAGATGCGTGCCTCACATAAAAAATGTAAGTAGTTTCGTTGGGGGTTTGGGTTGTTTTTTTGTTGGTTTTTTTTTTTTTTTTTTTTTTTTTTTTTTTGCAGAATTGGTCTTGTTTTGTGGCATTTCCCTTAACTTTTTCCCTTAATTTCCTTATTTTTTATTTTTCGATGAATATTTTTGAAAAACCTGTGATACACTGAAGCACAATGTGTAGTGAGGGATCCCTGTAATTTGATTTAAACATATATACATGCCATTCAAACAGGAGGTTGCCCTAAGAATACCTTCATAGACCTCCCTTTTCACCTTGCCCCTGAAAGTGGGATTAAACATGACTGGACCCCAGGTGGCTTTTGATGCTGCTGCCATCAGCTTTAGATGGAGAGCGTCTGCACGTAGAATCATAGCTGAGGTCTTTAACTTCAAAAATGAAGACAAAACCAAAAAAAGCTATGTTTACTAGTTCTGTCACACATTTCTGTACTATCACTTCTGATAGTCTTGTGGAACAGACATTTCTGTAGATATGTATGGGCAACACTTCCTGAGTGCAGCAACGCTTTTTAGGGGCCATAGTTCAGATGTACACTCCTGAGCAAAAAATATATATATTAGCCAACACTGAAATTTTATATTTCTATGTATAGCGGCAAATTATACAGTTAATGCTGATAGTTTGTGTGAGTACCAGCTAATTTATATAGAATAATTAGTTCTATATCTAATAAACTAGTCTATATAAACTATATCTAATAAACCCAACCCATACCGCTAAGGCCACTACATCTTGACTGGACAAGAATGACATCAAGCTTTTGTTCTGGCCGGGACAGAGTCCATATTTGAACCCACTACAGAACATCTGGGGAAACATCCATCAAGAATTAGTTGGATAAACTTTTAGTTACACCACTGAACTTTGGGAGGCTGTTGAGTACAAGTGGGCAAATTTGTACATTTCCATATGCAAGAAACTTTCAGCTAATCTAAGACTTGAGACTTTAGTGTGAAAAACTGAAGGGAAAGCAATTTCATATTGACTATTTAATAGAACTTGTGTACTTATGCAATATAATTTGTTATAATTTAATTATAATGATGATGATGATGATAATAATAATAATAATAATAATAATAAATATTATGTTATAATCATCGTCATCAACATATCTTATTCCCCTCGGGTAGTGTAGCAATTGGTCTCTTCCGGAGAAGATTAACCGGGACGCAGGAACACTTGCTACTTGTCCCCAGAAACACGCTGACGGTTTTGCAGCCTACTCTTTTTACAAAAGTCAGCAATGGTTCTTTTACATTCGTCACACCATAGTCGGTGAGAGACATGGCCCGCCTTTGATAACCCAGTTAGCTGCACTGGGGGTATGTTATAATATAATAATAATTACGAAAATTTTAGAAAATACACACATGGCATGTTTTTCTTTTTTTGTGCACGTGATGTAGTTACAATATCTGTCATAAGAGGGCAATGAAAGGACCAGCTTCACGCGCGCAAAGAAAAAAAAAAAAAAAATCCGGGTTTGAAAATTCATTGTACACTCAGCAAGTTAAAATCAAAGGAATAAAAAAAGTGAAGATTTTTTTACATATATTTATTTTTTTTTAGAAATTGTGAATATTAACATAATAAAACAAGGAATAAAAACACCTTAATGTTTCTATTGTTTTTCTCACTGGATTTGTCATTATATGCAAATTATGCCACATATCTCTCCAGTTCTACTTCCTACATTTGGATAATCCCCAACGGCTGCACATTAGTTTTTTCATATAGTTTCACCTTACAATTTTCACTTAGTTGTGGAAGTTTTTTTTATTTGGGAGTAATATAATAATAATACACATTTCGGAATCGCCTAAAAAAATTGGTTTTGCATTTATTTTCAGTAAAGAAACAGCCATAATGCAACTTTGTGTCTTTTTAATGGTATTGACTAAACAAGAACTTTTCCTCAAGGTCTAAGTGCACGCAGCACCAGAAGCGGCAACAAAGTCGAGCTCATGACTTCAAGACATTTGCATGGATCTGTGCTATTTTTTTAAAGCAGTGTATAGGATCCTGAGCAGGGAATCTCTCAACTGTCATTTAACTTTTGTTTTAAAACATTAATCGAAATATACTATTTATTACAAATCTATGAGTTAAATAAAAGGTTCAATATTTGGTTAGCAAAACTCTAGACTTTTGCGCAAAACTGCTAAAATGAACATAATTAGAAACTTCAGCGACAGTCTTCTGAAAATGTTAATAATTTTTTGCTTACTAATCATAAAGGTGATTTTAAATATATCATTTTATTTCCCCCCCTCTCCTCCTGTACAGACACGACCCTTTACTTATTCCAGGAAATGAGCAGATTGAGAACATGGATGTCAATGTGAAGAGATACGACTCGACTGGAATGTTTCACTGGTGTCCTTCCAAAGACATTGAGAAAGTCATTCTGGTAAAGACTGTTCTGTACAATGATAATATACACAGGTGTTAATGGGACTCCTTTGTTGCTCTGTATACACCGACAGAAGACATGAATGTTATTGGTTTGGTCTCTTACAGTCATACAGATAGGTTTATGGCAAATGGTGTCCATCTAAAGAAGGATTTAGACCTGCTGGTGCAAGAACAAATTAAACTAACTTCTTTCATTCCTTTTAAAAAGGGTGTGTGTCTGTTGAAACACAGTGACATTTAATGATGTACGATTTATATATCTTAGTTGAATATTTTAGTGATTTAAATTCTAGTTAAGCAGGAGATTAATGTCGATATTTAATTGGTAATGTCACGCATGGAAATTTAGGTACAATTTTTTTTTTTTTACACAATCTGTGATTATCCATTCATTTTCTGAATCGTTTAATCCTAATTAGGGTCACGGGGAGGCTGGTACCCATCCCAGCTGACTCCAGGCAAGGCCAGAGAACACTCTGGACAGCTCACCAGGCCATCATAGGGCAGAAACATGCTGATGGCTATGCAGCTACTCTTGACGAAACTCAGCAATGGTTCTATTACGCCTATCACCAAAGACAGTGAGAGACATGGCCGGCCTTTGATAACCCAGTTAGTTGCACTGGGGGATCTGTTATTATATTTTTTCAAAATTGGGTAAAGATATCAAGATAATGCAATAACCCCAAAAATTTATATGTGGCAACTATTTTCCTCTGTGAATAGGGGAGATCATGACAGCTAGGATTTCCAACCGCAAATATGTTGTTTTTTCGTGCAATTTTGTGCCTGTTTACTCATGTGTAAGCATGACATACGGCCAGAAGTCCAGACAAAGCTGTTTGTGCTTGGTTTCATATTCTTTGGAAAAATCTTGTAGAAAAAAAATGCACAAAACTGCAGTATGAGCAGAACATGCTTGTACTGTTTAATAATGCTGAGGAACGTATAGTAGATGTGAACAGTGCCGTTTGAAAGGTTTTCCATCGTGGGGTTCACAGTTATGGGCTGACGGTGATGTGGATGTCAATGAATACGCAACTGAGCAGCATCCACCAAGCCTGAGGTGTATAATAGTTTTGGTATGACCTCTACTCTCTTAAAATCCTTGAGTCTCATATAGTCAGAACGAATAAGCAGATGCTTAAAAATGTCAAACTATGATGAGAATTTTAGCATTTATATTTATATTATTTTACCAATACACAATACAAAAAAGTTTTTCTGGATTGCTGACCTGTAACCTGAAGATTATAGGTTCAAGTCCCAGTACCATCAAGGTGCCATTGGTTAGCTTCTGTAAGTAAGGCCCTCTAATTAACTCTTAATCATACATGCGTTTAAAATAAATAAGTAAAAAAATATAAGTCATTTTGGGTCTCACCGAGTGCGCAGCAGCCAGGATGAGAATCAGAACCTCCAAGTCTGAGGCCATGGTTCTCAGCTGGAAAAGGGTGGAATGTACCCTCTGGGTCTGGAAAGAGGTTCTGCCCCAAGTGGAGATGTTCAAGTATCTAGGGGTCTTGTTCTGTAAAAATAAAATGCTGTAAGGTGGAGCTTGTACCGGTCCGTGATGGTGAAGAGGGAGCAGAGCTTTAAGGCAATTTACCAGTCGATCTACATTCCAACCCTTACATCTGGTCACCAGCTTTGGGTAGTGACCAAAAGAACAAGAGCACTATACAAGCGGCTGAAATGCGTTTCGTCTGCAGGGTGGTGGGGCTCTCCATTAGAGTGAGAAGCTCAGCCATCCAGGAGGAACTCGTAGTAAACACTCACAGTTTGTCATGATCAGGTGCTGACATCATTGTTTTGCTAAAAAAAAATACAATAAATATAGCATACATTTAAAGAAAATAATACTTTAAATTTATTTATTTAATTTCTTTTTGATCCCTTCATACTATAGAAAACAAACAAAAAATAATTTAATGCTTTAAATGATTTTTAAAATATGCAATTACATAATAGATATATGTAATTTCTTTGCTCATGGAGTGCAAAGGACTCATCTTCCTCTCCTGGTTAAAATATGTAAAAATAAACAATAAAAATCTTTATTTAGTTGCTTTTCTTTATATTTTTAGTGTTTATGTTGTAGTATAGACTAAAACTTTGAATGAGTTTAAAAAGACAGGTCACAGTGCTGCGGCAGTGGTGGCCCATTGGTAAGGTGCTGGATCTCTGATCCTAAAGCTGGGGGGGGTTCAAGCTCCACTTTCAGTGGGTTGTCATTGCACGCAAAAACGCAAAAGAATCATTGTTGTCTTTCATCAAGAGTAGCTGCATAGCTGTCAGCATGTTTCTGCCCTAATAGAGATCAACAGAACCAACAATCATGACATGCATATTTCTGATTCTGTGTAACTGAATCACTAATTGAAAGGGGTGTTTCAGAATAATAGCAGTGTGTGGAGTTCACTTAGTGACATCATTCATTCTTTCAAAAAACAATTACCAATTACCATAGTCATTATTTAAGGAAGGAAGTTATAAAATGTAGTACATGAGTAGCATAGTTCTCACTGAAATTCTGAGGAAAATGGGTCATTCCAGATGTTCAGAAGAACAGCGGATCTTGATTAAAAAGTTGATTGGGGGGGAAAACATATAAAGAAGTGCAGAAAATGAGAGACTGCCCAGCTGAAATGATCGCAAATGCTTTAGAATGGCACCCAAAACCTGAAAGATGTGGAAGAAAGTAAAAAAACTATCATTTGAATGGATCGAAGAATAATAGAAACGGTAAGGACTCAGCCACAGGAAGATCAAAGAAGGTCTAAAGTTAGCTGTGAGCATTACAATTAGAAGATGCCTTCGGAAGCTGAGCTATCAGCAAGAATCCCCAAATACGTCCCACTGTTGAAAAAAAGACGCGACAATGACCCCAAACACACTGGTCAACGGTGCTGAAGAGGTTACATTTTACCAAAGAGCACAGTGACTGACCTATATTGATAAAGGGAAACATCTTGTTGACTCTAGAAAGAAAGATTGTTCTTTTTGGGTCTAGTGGCCAGAGACAGTTTGTCAGATAAACATTGAGTTCATGCCACAGTACACTGAAGATTGAAAGCTGGTGGCGTGAGCATCATATTGTTTCTCGTACTACAGTGTCGACGAAATGTATGTATGTACACTAGTCCTTCTCAAAAAATTAGCATATTGTGATAAAGTTAATTATTTTCTGTAATGTACTGATAAACATTAGACTTTCATATATTTTAGATTCATTACACACAACTGAAGTAGTTCAAGCCTTTTATTGTTTTAATATTGATAATTTTGGCAAAAAAGTAAAGAAAAAACAAAAATCCTTATCTCAAAAAATTAGCATATTTCATCCGACCAATAAAAAAGTGCTTTTAATACAAAAAAAAGGTCAACATTCAAATAATTATGTTCAGTTCTGCACTCAATACTTGGTTGGGAATCCTTTTGCAGAAATGACTGCTTTAATGTGGCATGGCATGGAGGCAATCAGCCTGTGGCACTGCTGAGGTGTTATGGAGGCCCAGGATGCTTCGATAGCGGCCTTAAGCTCATCCACAGTGTTGGGTCTGGTGTCTCTCAACTTTCTCTTCACAATATCCCACAGATTCTCTATGGGCTTCAGGTCAGGAGAGTCGGCAGGCCAATTGAGCACAGTAATACCATGGTCAGTAAACCATTTAGCAGTGGTTTTGGCACTGTGAGCAGGTGCCAGGTCGTGCTGAAAAATGAAATCTTCATCTCCATAAAGCTTTTCAGCAGATGGAAGCATGAAGTGCTCCAAAATCTCCTGATAGCTAGCTGCATTGACCCTGCCCTTGATAAAACACAGTGGACCAACACCAGCAGCTGACATGGCACCCCAGACCATCACTGACTGTGGGTACTTGACACTGGACTTCAGGCATTTTGGCATTTCCTTCTCCCCAGTCTTCATCCAGACTCTGGCACCTTGATTTCCGAATGACATTCAAATTTTGCTTTCATCCGAAAAAAAGTACTTTGGCCCACTGAGCAACAGTCCAGTGCTGCTTCTCTGTAGCCCAGGTCAGGCGCTTCAGCCGCTGTATGCCAAAATCACCAGTATTAAAACAATAAAAGACCTGAAATATTTAGCTGGTGTGCAATGAATCTAAAATATATGAAAGTTTAATTTTTATCAGTACATTACAGAATACTGTATAATGAACTTTATCACAATATGCTAATTTTTTGAGAAGGACTAGTATATATATATATATATATATATATATATATATATATATATATATATATATATATATACACACACACACATTGTGTCTGTGTGTGTGTGTGTGTGTGTGCGTGTCTGTGTATCATCATAAATACATATGTAAATTCATTCATTCATTTTTCTGAACCACTTAATCCTAGTTAGGGTCACAGGGAGGCTGGTGCCCATCTCAGTCAACTCTTAGCGATGGTGGGTTAGACCCTGGACAGTTCACTAGGCCATCGCAGGGCCATATGTAAATGGAATAGATTATATTCATGGAAGATGTAATAGTGGCTGTACCAAAGATCTTCTTTAAAAATTTATTTAAGGACACCATAGAAACATCAGACTTTGAATATTTTCAACCCTCTTTGTATACAGTGCTGCCTCACCTTACAAAAGTCCCAACAAACGAAAAATCCAGGTTACTAAATGCATTTGCCTAAAATTTCCATCTCTGGATACGAAACAAATTCACGTTACGAAACCGCCATATCAAAAATTCAAGCAATGCGCGAGTTGCTCTCCCCTTGGCTATCTCCCAACATCCCACTCCTCTGGCCTCCTATTGGCTATTTCCCAACATCCCGCTCCACTGGCCTCCCATTGGCTAGTAGGGATGACTCAAGCTATATCTTCATAATACCCATGATGCTTTTCATGTAAAGGACAGAGTTACTGTTGTTTTGTGAGTTTTTTGAGTGTGCTCATTGCAGCTTTATTTTTTTTGGCTCAGGCTTTTAGCCTTGTATAAACATTTGTAAGATTATAACTCTGCTAAGAAGACATAGTCAACACACATGCGCGTACACACACGCACGCGTGTGATTCCCGGTGCGAGTGAAAAGAAGAACCGGGCTCATGGCATGCGGTTGAGTAATATCGCAAAGGAATATGGCCAAACCCGTCTACCATCGGTACGATATTGAAGCAGAAGAAGGCCTTAAAAGGTATGCTTTTATAATTTTTAAAGGGTTTAGGGGGTAGTGTTGGGGGCCTTGGAATGAATCAGGCCTTTTACATGTAAAATGCGGTTGAACTTACGAAGAAATCAGGTTACGAAACCATTTCTGTAAGGAATTAATTTCGTAAGGTGAGTTACGAAGTGGTATTACTAACACATGCATCAATTTCTTTACATTTACTAATAAAATTGAAAATGTTTCCAGATTTTTGTGGCAATATTTGTTCTAAAAAAGTTGCATTCCCAGACATAGAACTGGTTCCATGTTCAAAAAAAAAAAAAAATAATAATGTGCACATCAGAACCTTTTAAAATAAAAGCAATCAAATCACTTGTGCTCCTCCCTCGAACACTGTTTACTTGGTCTTAGTTAATAAGAAGATAATTTACACGTGATTACTGAACTTTCCATTACTGCATTTCTTCTCTAGTTTCAGGCATTTAATTCACAATTTGCAACTCACACAGAGTGCATTGTAGTCGGCTCTCTCAGGCACAATTTGTGTAATGAGCTACAGCTTTTGTAATTTGAACATTAATTTCAGATGCCTTGTGAGCAAATTTTGCGGTCACGTCAAGCTGCGTTTTGTACTGTGCCCCCTGATGGACCACTGCATACATCTGGCCTAAAATATCAGCTAATTCTTGCTGTACCATACCTGAAAATTGTGCTTTGAGATCTATATTTTATACAGAATTGTTCCCGTCGTTCTCCTCTACAGACAAGGAGTGAAGCTTCCATGACGGTTCTGAGTGGACATGTTGTGGTCTGTATATTTGGAGATGTCACTTCTGCCTTGGTGGGACTGCGAAACTTGGTGATGCCTTTAAGAGCAAGTAACTTCCATTACCATGAGTTAAAGCACATAGTGTTTGTCGGCTCACTGGATTATCTAAGGAGGGAATGGGAAACTCTTCATAACTTCCCCAAGGTCTCCATCTTACCTGTAAGTATACTGAAAAAGCATTCCACTTTCACTATTGAATTTGAAAAAGATTTTACAATTAATTAAACACCCATTATCAGGTTTAGGCAAGCTGTTTATAATAATAAACAAATAATAGTGTTTGCACAAACTGCCCTTTGCAGTAGAGTGCATTCTTATACACACAGCTGAATGTTAGTCCCTTTTTATTCGGTGGGTGGGTTGTGCTTGTTGGCTAATTTCGTAGTGCTTCATAGCTCAATCTTGAACTTGTTTTTCTTCACCATCCCCCCCCCCGTCAACAACCCCCACGTCTCCTGCTCTCTCTTTGCTGAAGGGCACACCATTAAGTCGAGCTGATTTAAGGGCTGTAAACATCAACCTCTGCGACATGTGCGTTATCCTGTCAGCTAATCAGAACAATATCGACGATGCTTCACTGCAGGACAAGGAATGCATCTTGGCATCACTCAACATCAAGTCTATGCAGTTTGATGACAGCATCGGGGTCCTGCAGGCTAATTCCCAAGGTAAGGAGTGGCCTAGGACACTTCAGCGCATACCATTGGGAGGGCTGAGCACTTGCAGCATCAGCCTGCGAGATTACAAAACTGATTACTGTCTCCTTTTTACATACAACAGGGTCACATTTTTAAAATAGGATGCATTGTAATGGAAAACAATTATGGTATAATTAAGAAACTAGAGCATCATTACGTAACATAATATAGTTTCTTTTTTAATAAGTTAATGTTTATCGAATTAATTAGTCAGCCTTCGGTATGCATTTTTTGTTCTGCACGCATGTGGTATCACCTCTGCTCTAATCAAAGCACTGCTAAAATTCCCAAATATCACACTGCAGACCATGCATTATTTGCCTCCATTAGTGGGGCTGCGGCAGATTTGTTTGCCGACAAATTGAGTTGAACAGATTGTTTATGCATTCAGATAAACATGTAACCCTCTTGTGCCCATCAGGATTCATCATCATTAAGCAGGCAGTACAAATCAGCAACACCACTTCTTCAGCTGCTCTTCATTACGCAAATTACACAGCCCACACAAGCTGGCATAGAACAATTAAGATTTCAACTGTTATCGAGGAGCCACTTTTGCAGAGAACGATGGAGCTGAAGCTTTGAAATGACAGCATTTGTGAGAAATGTGTGAGACTAAACCGAATGCTGTAACACAACAGTGGCTGTTCATTGTGAAGAATCGGTCCCCTGTAACGCCTGATAATAGACCTTTATCATTCTGTTTGCGGAAGAGACCCAGGAAGACAATTATTCATTATTGTTCTATCTAGTAATCTATCTAAACATCTGGCCTGATGAGCTACTGAAGAGCATGATTTTTTTTTATTTTTTTTATTAACATGCTCAGTAGTGAAAATAGTCAGTTTGGCACTTTCCTATTTTTACAAAATAATCTAAGTGGCATCAAAATATATAACTGAATTATGTATACAGTATAGAGTGGTACCTCACCTCACGAAAGACCCAACAAATGAAAAATCCAAGTTGAGAAACACATTTACAGTCACCCCTTGAATATCGCGGATAATGTAGACCAGACCTGGCCGCAATATTTGAAAAACTGCGAAGTAGGAACGCCCCTCTCATTTCTACCACACGCATATATTTAAGCATCTATACAATATCAAGACATGTATATTGAACGTATATTAAACGTTACACAGTTATATGCATATGTAAATACTGTAATGTAATACAGTAATATTTAAATAGAGTGTACAGTATATACATACTGCATATGGCACATAGAATTCAGTTTACATTTTTAGTGTATTTTTATTTTATTTACGCCTTTGTCCAGGGTCGAAGGGGCAGTGGTGGTATAGGGTGCTGGATCGCTGATCCAAAGGTTGGGGGTTCAAGTCCCACTCTCCACAGGATTGTCACCCCCCCCCCCTCCGTGCAGCTAACTGGGTTATCAAAGGCGGGCCATGTCTCTCACTGTCTATGGTGAGAGCATGTAAAAGAACCATTGCTGACTTTCATAAAGAGTAGCTGCAAAGTCGTCAGCGTGTTTCTGTCCCTTGCTAAAAAGGGTTATGACAGGAAGGGCATCCGATGTAAAAACCTCTGCCAAATCAAACGTGCGAATCAGATGATTCACTGTGGCGACTCCCGAGTAAAAGGGAAAAAGCCGAAAGGAAGACAGACAGACATATTTATAAGTATAATATGTATATTTATAATACATATATGTCTATATTATTTATAATAAATAATATGTATATTATTATATTGTATAAATACTTTAAGTACTGTACTCACCTCTGACAATAGCTCTTCTCCGCTCGATATTACAGTAATCCAAAAAAATGACGATGAGAGACCTGTGCAATACAATGAAGGTGAAGTGAAGATGAAGTATTCACTTCGTCTTTTTTGATATATCGCACGGTAGATTCGTTTATGCCGTAATGGCGTGCCACATGGGCATACGTTTTGCCCGCAGCCAGCATATCTAACAATTTAACTTTTTCGTTCACGGTCATCATATTCCGCTTTTTCTTGGCGTCATTGGATGCGCATGTGATTCCCGGTGAAAGTGATTCCCGATGCTAGTGAACAGAAGAAGCAGGCTTGTGGCATGTGGTTGAGTGATATTGCAAAGGAATTTAGCCAAACCTGTTTACCATCGGTACGATATTGAAGCAGAAGGAGGCCTTAAAAGGTATACTTTTATGATTTTTAAATGGTTTAGGGGTTAGTATTGGGGGCCTTGAAACGAATCAGACTTTTTACATGTAAAATGCGGCTCAACTTACGAAAAAATCAGGTTACGAAACCACTTCTCAACCTCTCAACCACTTAATCTTACTTGGGTAATAGGGACGTTGGCCCCTATCGCAGCTAACTCTGGGTGAAGGCAGGGTACACCCTGCACAGTTTACCAATACGTCGCAGGGCTAACAAACATGCACACGCACTAAAGGGCAAATTGAGTAAACAAACACAAGCACAGAAAACAAACATGCAATCTCTGCAAAAAACATCGTTGCTAAGCTCAGGACTTCAAACATAGGACCTTCTTGCTGTAAGGTGGACATGCTAACCACCAAGCCACCTTATCCAGTCTTGTATATGACACAGACAGACAGACAGACAGACAGAGCACATATACACACAGAGAGAGCCATACACAGCACATATAGACACACACACACACACACACACACACACACACACACACATATATGGTGCACATATTTACCAAAATATCTTACCTTGCATTATTTCTGTCTAACCCCTAGTTCTCAGTGCAGTCCATGTTGAATCTGAAGATAAAGGTGTGAATGACTAAATCAGCAAGCTTTTTACCAGGGGAAAGACAAGTGTGAAATGAGCAGCACCTGAGGACGTGTGTGTGTGTGTGTGTGTGTGTGTGTGTGTGTGTGTGTGTGAAATTTATCTGATTATTTAGACTGGAGGAATAATTTCAAAAGCATTACTTAGGAAGCATGTTTTGGTAAAAATATTTAATGTCTTCTGTAAAATATGTATTTATGTGTAGATAATATATAATATAACGTTAAAAAACTTTAATGTACTTCTAGTTCATAAAGGTTCTTTGTCGGTTTCTTGTAAGAACAGAATTACACACACACACACACACACACACACATATATATATGCAAGGCTAGTTAGTTGACCTTATGGATTGTATGAGGTTAATTCTCAAAGCCTTATTTCCTATGAGGATTCACTGCAGTATACGAGAAACTCTAGGACTGTTATTCCGCAGTAGCTACTGTGTTAACATCAGTCCTTGTTCTTGAGCAGAATAAGAGTTTACAGTTTGGTTGTTTCTGTAATACGGATCCTGTGGTATAAACTTTCACCAGACGATGCATTATGCTGCAGTGCTGGTTCAAGCTAAGAGAAAATGTTCTCTGTGCTAGTACTTGCGTGTCTTTATTGTGGAAAGTGAATTTCATAGACATAATGAAAAAGATACCCATTCAGAAACATTTAGATTTTTTCAGCGAGGAAGTTGTCCAAGCAGCCAAGAGATTGTCACTGTTTATTTGATGTGTCAGACGTGTGCACAGGGATTATTTTGTTTGCAGTTTGAAAATTGGGGAAAGAGGAAAGATATAAGTGTCTCCCCCACCTGCTCTCACATCTTTTGGCTGAATGAAGGCTCTGTGAACACAGAATCCTCCACATAAATACTTTTCAAACTTTGTGACCTGAATCTATTCCTGCATTATGTTTTCCATTGTATAAAAAAAAGGAAACTATATGCTTGCATTTTTTCTCTAGTCAGCACTAAATGATAGATGTCAAAACAGGCCTAATGCATTATGCATGTGGCATTACTGATTTAAGGTGTTTACTTGTCAGCTTGAGGAAATGCAAAAGTGTCAAGTCATGTGAATTCTTAGTCCCGTCACTGGTGCTTGTATTTCATGGCTTAGAATTGCGTTTTCACATAAAAGGTTTTCAGGATCCACTTCACCAGTTTTATGGTTACAAAATGAACAACATATAAAATTTATATCTACCAGCTGATGGAAAGTGGCAAATGCTAAATATGTCTCCGTTGACCTCTAAAAGCTGAATGCCTAAAACACTGCACTTTGGTCCTTTCGTTCTATATCATCTTTGACACTGACTCTGTTTATAAACACACAATGGCATTTATACCACAACGATATCACCGCTGTGTTTTTTTTTTTTTTTTTTTTTTTTTTTTTTTTAATTAACCATGAAAATAAATCCTCCTGTTTAACCTAATATTAGTGGTAGTAATTACAATCCAGGAATTTGGGCTGTTAGACCCAAAACGCCAACAGTACAGATCTCCTTTACGTGTGACAAACAAGCTTTATGGGTGCAGTACTATGGAGATTCAGCTCCCTCCTGGCCAATGGGAAGCCAGTGGGGCGGGATGTTGGGAGACAGCCAATGAGAGAGAGCACCTCGCGCATTGTTTGAATGATTACTATATGTAATGTCTATCCCTGGCTCCTTCAGGTTTTACACCTCCGGGAATGGACAGATCATCTCCTGACAACAGTCCAGTACATGGGTTGGTTCGCCAGGCATCCGTCACCACCGGCTCCAACATCCCAATCATAACTGAACTAGGTGAGCTATCACTACTACCGTGTCAAAATCTAGTGCATCTCTAAGTCTGTACTAGGATTGTCTTAGTGTTGTTGTTCCCGATGACCTGTGCATCTGTTCCGTTTGTTTTTTGTTTTTGGATTATTTTGTAAAGTAGGTCAAAGTCATGTGCGCAGAAATATCTCCTAATGTATGTTAATAGCTGGACTTGCTTAGAAGTGAAAGACGTCTAAGTAAAATAGGCCCATTTATTAATAACAATGATGCCGGTAGTATTCCCAGAACGGGGGGGACTCATGAAAGTTTCAGATCTCAGAGGGCACTAAAGCACATGGGATTGGCCACTCTAACTCTCCACTGACCCAATTATAATGCACTTCAATAGATGGGCCTGTAAGCATCGCAGAAAACACACTTAAATTCCAGTAGCCCCTCAAGACCAGAGGAATCAGATATCACCCTTGAGGGGTTCCTGAGGCCCACATCACAGATACATAATCTCAGTGCTGTTCGAGTAAGTGAACTTGGCAAGAAACGAACTGAAAAAAAAAAAATATATATATATATGTATGTAGCTGTTTTAAGCATTTGTCTATGATCAGTTTAATTACCATCAACTGTTTTGTAAACACCCCCTACACACACACACACACACACACACACACACACACACACACACACACAGACACAGACGTGTAGATATCCACTTTAATACTTAAAGGCTAAAACCCACACATCACAGAGGCAGGCTGCGTTTATGTTAGGCACGGATGTGTGATATCTCGCTCTGTACTTACAGACACTGCCCCTCTGAAAGCAGCTACTGTACCTTTAAATTTGTAATCCCAGTTTTGATATGATATTCTTATTATGCTTTGCGTTTTTGCTTGCCTTTGAACTTGTTTTAGTAACAGTCTCCCTTCAACATTGTTTTATCGTCATTAGCTAAGCCTGGCAAACTACTGCCTTTGGTTCCATTCAGTCAGGAAAAAAACAGTGGAACCAACATACAAATGATAACAGAACTGGGTAAGCTGTGCCTTTGTCCTCCACTGCACTGATACTCAGCCTCCTTCATCGGCTTGTCTTGATTTCTCTGGCTGCAGACAAGGCCTGCTCCCATGGCATCACTTTGAACACATTTTTTATTCTCGGTTCTGGTTGAAATTGACTCTCTTGTTTTGGACTTTTTTTTTTTCTTTCTTTATTTTCCCCCCACTCTCTGCGCATCACTAGGCCTTTGATCACACTACTCTGTCCTTGTGGCTGTTTCCATAGCATCTCCCCACAGTTCATTTCTGTAGCCTAGGCTCTTTTTCATCAGCAGCCGGTCTGAAAGACTGACATTTCTCTTCCACAGCTCACAGGAAATCTGGGAAGAAATCAAATTTTAAAAAATAAATAAATAAGCAAACAAACAAAAAAAATGCACCATCTCGATCAAATCTTCCCTTTAAGCTATTTTATTTATTTTTTTATTTATTTATTTGGGAGTCGGTCTTAATCTCTAAAGCATACATTTAAAAAAAAAAAAAAAAGGGCTGAAAGAAAGATTTTGTATGAAACTGTGCTCAAATCGAACTGGGTTTCAGGGCATTGTCTAAATGCTGGCTACTCTAGAAAATATCCTCAGAAAATTCATGACTGCTGTTGATCTGAACTTACGAATTAAAGTTCCAGTTGAAAATAAATGCAAAAAATTTCCTTTTTAACCTCTGAATGTTCAGATGCAAACAATACTCAGGTCTTTATTATTATTATCAGCTCAGATTTTGCTCACACTGTACTTGGTTAAGAGAATTGAGAGCAAATTAAGAACATTTCTGGAGTAGCTTTTCCTCCAATTTATGCCACGCGTCTGTATTTTTGCATCGAATATTTCAAACAGAGCACGCAACGATACTTAGCTGATGAAAAGATGTTTAGGGTGTCTTTAACTAGGAAAGTACATAACAGTAATGTGGGGTTCCACTGATGTCTGTCGTGTCTTCTTTCAGTTGTATTTTTTTCAGGTAATTGAAGTGCATGGTTTATCTTTATTCTTCTTTCTTTATTCATAAGTGATATGTATTTAATTACCATTTGAAGACACACTCTTTTTTCATACCCCGTATGACAACAGATCTAAACACCCAAATTTCTCTTAAAACCTTTTATTTCTTTGTTTTCTTTCTTTGATTGTTTGTTTTGAAGAACTTTTATATTAGACGGGTTTTTTCCAGGTCTCTTCCTTCTGTTTGAATTGTATTGTGTGTTTCTTCACTACAGTAAATGATTCAAACGTTCAGTTCCTTGACCAAGATGATGATGATGACCCGGACACAGAGCTGTATCTGACCCAGCCCTTTGCCTGTGGGACAGCGTTTGCTGTCAGTGTCCTTGACTCGCTTATGAGTGCTGTGAGTGCAAACACACACACAATATAACATGTTTATGCCTGCAAGATTTACAGTGCCATGTAAAAGTTGGAATATACGAATCATATCTGAGCATAACAGACACAAAGTAGACGCATTTCTCACACAATCCCAGTTTAAGAAGAGCATACATTTAGCTTTAAGCTTCATCCATTCAGTCATTTTCTGAACCGCTTAATACTAATTAGGGTTGCAGGGAGGGTGGTGTCCATCTTATCTGACTCCATGCGAGGGCTGAGTACATCCTGGACAGCTCCCCACGCCAGCACAGGGCTAGTTTTAAGCTTTCCTATATTTTTCTTTCATTTATTTTGATGAAGTTAATTTGGTTTTTGTTTTGAAAAGGTGAAATTATTCAGCACAATTTCTTCTACCCTCCGCCATGTACATCACAAATCTTAAAAGATGAATGAATGGTTACTGTAAACAGAATGGATAAATGATTACAAGAGTCGAATTTTGTTATTATTATATTATCCTGATATTAATTGTTGTCAGTGGTCTATAGAGCAGCACGGTGGCGCAGGGGTTAGCATTTCTGCTTCATAACAAGAAGGGCTGGGTTCGATTCCTGGTCTCGGGTATTGCTGTGTGGAGTTTGCATGTTTTTCCCATGCTTGCATGGGTTTTCTCTGAGTATCCTGGTTTTGTTCCTCGGTCCAAAAACATGCACAGTAGGCTAATTGGCTATTTTAAATCAACCCTGGATGTGACTGAGTGTCAGTAATTGTCTTTGTTGTCGACTCTGTGATGCCCTTGTGAGCTGTTCAGGGTGCACTGTGCATGGTGCCCAGAGTCAGCTGAGGTGGGTGCCAACATTCCTGGGACCTTAATTAGGGTTAAGCAGCTTAGAGAATTAATGAATGAACAAATGAATAATTGTACTCAGTATGTTTGTATTTATTTATTTATTCATTCATTCATTTCTTCTTCTTCTTTTCCTTTCGGCTTGTTCCCTTTTTCAAGGGTCACCACAGCAAATCATCTGATTGGCATGTTTGATTTGGCATAGGTTTTTTTACGTCGGATGCCCTTCCTAACATAACCCCTTAGCAAGGGACAGAAACACGCTGACGGCTATGCAGCTTCTCTTTACGAATGTCAGCAATGGTTCTTTTACATGAACCTCTCACCATAGACAGTGAGAGACATGGCCGGCCTTTGATAACCCAGTGACTGCACTGGGAGTGGGATGGGGTGGGGTGGGGGTGGGGGGTGGGGGGGCAGTGACAAGCTTGTGGAGAGTGGGACTCGAACCCCCAAACTTAAGATGAGCGATCCAGCACCCTTTGCCACCAGGCCACCACTGCCCTACATTCATTCATTCATTTCTGTAGCTGCTTAATCCAAATTAAGGTCACGGGGAGGTTGATTCCCATCCCAGCTGACTCTGGGTGAGGGCAGTGTACACCCTGGAAAGCTCGTCAGGCCATCGCAGTGCAGAAACACACTGACGGCTATGCAGCTACTCTTGTCAAAAGTCAGCAATGGTTCTTTTACATGAACCTCACACCATAGGCAGTGAGAGACAAGGCTGGCCTTTGATAACCCAGTTAGCTGCACTGGGGGGGACAGTGGCAATCTGTTAAGGGTGGGGACTTTAGGATCAGTGATCCAGCGCCTTTACTACCAGGCCACCACTGCCCATGTTTGTATTTATTTTTAGTTAAAGGAATGTAATATTTATTTTATAGTTGTTTTAGGTAAAATGAATCTTCACATAACTTGGATGAATATCTGAAGGAGAATGTTTTCTCCTTTCACTAATACTGGAATGGGATTTTGTACTTTATGTGAATAGTTTGTGTGCACCTTCAAATAATAATGATGGATTGATTACATATTGTGCCTATTTTAAAACTTATTTTGTGCTCCGCTTATGAGGTGTTATTTATATAGAATTACACGATGGTGTCGGCTGATCTAAAAAGTTGTAAAGAAAAAGTTGTAAAAGAAACAGAAACTCCTCGGGCTGTGCTGTGCTCAGATGCAGTGTGTGAGTGTTACTGGTAGGCAGAGGTTTGTAAATGAAACGCCATCTAGATCATACAGTACTGCCAGCTGTAGTGACATCAAAAGGAAAATTGTTACCAAGGCTCCTCATATAATATGTCATGCCATGAACTTTCAAGAGTCTTATTAGATGTTTTTTTAACAAGGTAAGTGCTCAAGTTCTCTTTAACGGCACTCCTTGACATACAGGTGGGCTCATGCGGTCCAAAAGCTTTAATCTAACAATGTCATCGTAGTTAGAGAGGTAGAGGGGAGACTTCTCTCTCTCTCTCTCTCTCTCTCTCTCTCTCTTTGCCACTCGCTTTCTTAATCTTTATTACTTTCCATTTTTCCCTTTAGCTACACCATCTACCCCCGCCCCCCACTCCCTCCCCCCACCCCTCTTCCTCCACATGATGGCTTAATTCTAGTGCCTTTCACTTTGAGTGAAGTTAGAACAAAGCAGCCTTCAAGTGCGTTCCACTCTGGACAAAGGTGAAGCTGGCTAATAGACAGCTCTCATCTATCATTCAGCTGAATGGTGCTGTCAGGGGCCTGGAAAGGTGTCACTCCATACACCTTATGAGTCCCACCTCCTGCTGCCTCTCAGATCAGCTCCTCTCTCTTTCTCAGTGTAATTCTCTCTCTCTCTCTCTCTCTCTCTCTCTCTCTCTCTCTCTCTCTCTGTCATTGGCACACACACATACAGAGATATACACAGGGTAAGCCTTTCGCAGCAGTGTGTTGTCAGCACCACGCATAAATGTGTCACATGGACAGGCATGTAAGTGGACTGTGGGGAAAAAAAGATGTTGAAATAATGAAATCAACCCACAAATTGAATCTCATTCGATTTTCTCTTCCGATTCAGTTTTATAAACTAAATCCAGACAGAGTGTTGTATTTAGTTGATCTCAATAACCACGTGATTTCCCCCCCCGTGTTATTACAAGAACATGAGAAGTGACTGTGATTCCTGAGTACTGTCCATCTGGATGCAGGAACACATCCACTGACTGCATAGTGAGATCCAGAGAGATAATCACTTGCAGTAATGATAATTGATAAACTGGAGCAGGTTTCCACTGATACTGTATCTCACTGATCTCCTGTTAAGCATAGCTGCTGATATCAAATGAATGTTGAAGAGACGGGAAAACAATAACAACAACAACAACAACAACAACAACAGCTGGCTTAATTGCATTGCTGTGTCTCTTCCCGTAGTGAGGAGTGCCATGTGAAGAGACAGCTCAGGGTCTAGATAACAAGGCCCAGAATGGCTCCAAAAGCTCTGCTGTCTTCCATGGTGACTCTAATGGTGCTGCTGTCCGTATCCTTTACCTCATGTCTGCAGACGTACTTCAACGATAATATCCTGACGCTGATCCGGACGCTGGTGACAGGAGGGGCCACGCCGGAGCTGGAGGCGCTGCTGGCCGAGGAGAATGCGCTACGTGGTGGATATAGCACACCACAGACACTAGCTAACAGGGACAGGTGTCGTGTGGCACAGCTCGCCCTCTACGATGGCCCTTTTGCAGACTTGGGGGTAAGTGGATGCTTAAGAAGACCTGACAGCTTTTGTCACTTTTCCCAACAGCGCATGGTCCCCTGTCCGACGCCTCTGCTGTCCGCTAATGCAAACCATATATGCTGCAAATGCAGAGCAAGCCCAGAGAGACACAGAGGGTGGGGAGTAGAAAAATAAAACTGCCAAACCATCTCCCGCTCATTCATTATCTGCTTCATACTTCATAACCTCCTTATTGTTTGTTCTTTTATGGCTCATTGCTACATTTTGCATCAAAAAATTCAATCTTCCCAGAATCATAATCCGTTTTTACTTATTTTCTGTCTTTTAGGATGGTGGCTGTTACGGCGACTTGTTTTGTAAAGCATTAAAAACCTACAACATGCTGTGCTTTGGAATCTATAGATTAAGAGATGCACACCTAAGTACACCGAGTCAGTGCACAAAAAGGTGAGTTGTCACCCTTAATATTGTCACATGTTCAGCGTGAAATTTAGATTCACCACACGGATTCGGGATCATGTCTGATAGAACACTTGAAACAGTTCATATTGTATATTTTGATTTATTCCCTGAAAACATGAAGCAAATCATATTAATGGATATCCTTTAAACAATGTTATGGATAAATACTTACTGAGATTCATCTGTGCTTGTACCCCAACAGATATGTCATTACCAACCCCCCCTACGAGTTCGAGCTCGTACCTACAGACCTGATCTTCTGCCTGATGCAGTTTGACCACAATGCTGGTCAGTCGCGAACCAGCCTGTCTCATTCGTCTCATTCCTCACACTCATCCAGCAAGAAGAGCTCCTCCGTTCACTCCATCCCTCCCACCAACCGTCCCAACCGCAGCAGCAAGACCCGCGAGAGCCGCGACAAACACAAGTAGGAACCCGTACCACTCTAGTCACTTGTGTCTGTGTGTACTTCGTGTGTGTGTGTGTGTGTGTGTGTGTGTGTGTGTGCTTGATTGCTATTGTGAGTATGTGTCCTTGAAAAAAAAAGTAATGTTATGTTTTTTGACCCAAACCTGCTTGTGTTGTTTGTGCATTTGCTCCGTGGTGATGTGCATGTGATGTTTGCTCTGAGCTCACACTGAACCCATTAGGTCATTGCTTCATTTCAGCTACATTTTATCTCAGAACCATAGCAGCACTGGCCTGTGTTTTGGCTGTTCCATTCTAACAACGCAGGAAAATGCCAGGGCAATGTTAACGCTTTTGCTATAACTAGTTTTGTGTAATTGTAACTTTTTAAATTTGAGTTAAAGGAATACATATTTATATAATGCAGTGAATACATGTTATTGTGTGTTGTACTGAGTCAGTGAATAGTTATATCATTGTGTTTTCTGTGCACCGATATTTGTGTATAATATATATATATATATATATATATAAATATATATATATATATATATATATATATATATATATATATATATATATATATATATACATACACAAATACTTGTTGTGTGTTTGTTTGTTTAAGTGGTGTAGGTTTATATGGCTAAGCCATCTTCTGACATGACCTAAGTCTTTATGTCTATTTGTGAGAAAGCAGGAGTAGAAAGATCATTACTTGGTGTCATTTTCATCTGTCTCTGTACGTGTGAGAGCCGCAGTTGCATGGCAGTGTTGTCGTGTGTCTTAGCTGTGTTTTCTGTAGTTTTGAACCTGTTAGTTTGGATGTAGAACTGGTAAGAGAGTCTGTTTGGAATTTTATCCGCTCCAGAAATCCATGTCCAATCCTGTCCTTATATCCTTGCAGGTGCAAGAGTTCAGCTGATGTGTATAGAATTGGACACATCAGTTATGTCAGACTATTCGTAAACAATCAAATAGGGTGTGTGGGTGGGTGGGTGGGTGGGGGCATGACCCGGAGTATATTATAAATTCAAGGTATTATAGGAGGGTTAAATGCATGACCTCAAACGAACAGCATATACAGTATCTATAGCAAGGCAGTTGATTAGTTTATTTTGCAGTTCTTGACCCCAGTAAAAAGATAGGCGGATGGATAGATGGTAGGATTTTGTCATGTCATTGGATATTAAACGTAGAGCCTTAGAAATCACCAGCATATGTGAGTCCGTAAACCTGAAATGTATGTCAGATTAATAAAAATTAAAATAAGGATTATTATTATTATTATTATTATTATTATTTTAAAGCTTTGAGCACCCCGTGACGTTTAACAAGAAGGGCGTTAGCTTTAGTCGTACATAAAGGATCTGGTCATGTCAGTAACAGTGTTTTAGACGTGTTTCTCGCCTTGAGAACTGTAAAACTTACTTAGACCACTTCTTTTTCTAAAGTGCAACAAGGATGAATAGAATGAGCCAAGGTATGCAAGTTAATGATTCTGCATGATACAGCACCTGTTGTGAGATATTTGAATCATGTCCTTGTGGAGCACTGTAATGAGAGGGGCTGTTGATTTTTAATTTCAAACGAAGCCACGCCTACATTTCACCGTTGCTTTCAGGTTGAAAGCAATTGGCTAATGCTACTGCTTAACTCTTGTCATGCTTAGGATCACCCCAGCATTGCATGCGGTTGATCATTCTCCTCTACCTTTTTTAAAAAAACCTCTATACCTGAGTTCATCTGATAAAAATCGATTGGTATGTCACCTATTTGTTCGAGTTCCTCTCACGTATGTATTATCAGGGTTGCTTTATTTGCTATTCTGTGAAAGCTCTGTGTGTTTTACTCAGGCTGGCTATTTGGTAGCTCTAAAACACGCAATTTTGATTTGTCGGCTTGATGTCGAGATTGAGTTTTCCTCCATATTATTTTAATAAATTGCCAGATATTTGAATTCGGATTGGTCGGATCAGAACACCCTCATCCAAACCAAGGACGTTAAGTGTTAAACGTTTCCTCTTGGCAGACATGTCATCAAAATGTAAGAAGGGAAAACATGATGAGAGGCCTAGGACCTGAGAAATTGGCTCTCTTAACTCTTGCCATGCCGGGGGATGTCTCAGGGCGATGTGTGTGCCAATATCAGTAGTGAACTCAGGGGAATAGAGCGAGGTGGCTGACTCGTTGCACCACCGCAGGCACAACTCCACTCACATCAAACGCCTGTGCTGTGACGCTGTAGCCTGCAGGCCTGCGCTGGCTGACATTCTTGAGCCTGCAGCGAGTTTCACGTTACATTCGGAGTTCGAAATGTTTGAGTGCTAGGAAATGACAGTGCCTGAGGGATGAAGACAGAAAAATCATCCCACACATGGCTTAAGTCCTCTGTAATTTGGCATGCTGTCTCATTTCCCACATTTGACCTTACATGAAGTTCTAATATAAAATGTTCAGACTTAGTCCAGACTTGATGCCGCCATGATAATGAACACAGGAACACAGCATGATGTCCCTTATTTTTTTCAGTCTATACTATGTTCCTCAATGTGTTTAGAGCTTTTACATACATTATATTGTCTTATCATAAGAGAAGATGGTCCATCTTCAAGCCTGTACTTCACTCTGTATGGTTGTTGAATGTTTTTTTTTTTTTTTTTTTTTTTTTAAGAATAGAAAGAGGGCTTGTAATTTAAACAGAGATGCACAGAGCTGTCAGTGTATTTTGATTTCTAACATATTAATTCTTCCCTTTTCCACCTTCCTCTGCCTTTCTCTTCTGCCTGGTTGTCTCACAGAAAAGAAATGGTTTACAGATGAACCAGAAAATGCCTACCCAAGGAACATTCAAATCAAGCACATGAGCACTCACATGGCCAATCAAGTCAATCAGTACAAATCCACTAGCAGCCTGATTCCACCAATCAGAGAAGTTGAAGATGAATGCTGAATCCCAGGCTTTTGACGACTTGGAGCATCCTGATGTAAAAGATGAGTGCTGTTAAGGAAACAGTGATGATGATATTAGTGATTCACGCTCATTCTACATCTCGAGGGTTTTTTTTTTTTTTTTTTTGTGTGTGTGTGTGTGTGTGTGATCATGGAAACTAGAGGGGACCTCCTATGTGTATACCTTTAATGTTACTTCCATGCTTTTGGAAATATTTAATTTATAAATGTATACATAGTGATGTACATAATGACAATAAATAAGGATTGTACAGCCCTCTAGCACTTTTTAAAATTCCGTTCAAACAGTCAGAAAAAGTACTTCCTGTAATTTATTGCAATATCTCATGTCTGCAGTGACCTGACTCTGTGCAGAAGGCTTAGTGTTATGGAGGATGAGGGTCACAGTCCTCCAGCTCATTCACATTACCCAAAGAACCTCATCTGAAGTGTCACTTAAGCCCCACTACTTTTTTCTTTTTGCTCTTAATGTAATAGCGAAAAACAAACAAACAAACAAACAAAAAACTCGAGACTAGGTTCTGAAAGGAGTTGAAGGATTTCTGAATGCACAGTGCACTGACAAACCTGACTGTGGAGTGGCTTGTGTTAGGAGAAGCGACTGTGAAGTGTGACGAGTGTTGCTTGAAGGGCCTCAATCCTGCTTTGTGTGGAGCAGCTTTCATCGGAGTAAACGCTGCGCACAACCCGGACATGTGGAGCGGGAAATTGATTTCATTTCCATTCACATAAACAGTGTCAACCGGTCATCGTGTACGGGAATCTACTTATCATGCTCATGTGATAATGCAACAGATCGTATCCAGCGTAGCCCTACTGAATTGGCAATACACTATGAGGATATGCACTACTTTCGTTGATGTCTTTCCATCCTGCTTGACTGCTGGTGTTGCTCTGGTTGTTCAAGTGTGTTATCAAGGCTCATAATGCTTTTGTTTGGAAGAGGAATCGAATACGTGTGTGTGTGTGTGTGTGTGTGTGTGTGTGTGTGTGTGTGTGTGTGTTTGTTGGTTCCCACCACTGTGCTCACATGCTGATAATGCCACTGCGATTGAGTGTATTAGCATCCTCCCATCCTCCCTGATGTTCATTAATAGAAGACCCCCTGAACGTGAAATGCGGCATGCCACATATTGCGAAAAAGTGGGCATCCATGTGTGGTTCCTCCTTCTGATTGATGGCACTGCCTGAGACATTGGTGGCACAGAGGCTGAGATGTGCTTGGATGTTCTCTGTGACCAACCATGATTCCTAAATTTATTCCAAAAAAATCAACAAGTAAAATGAAACTCAAGTGAAACTCGATCATAGCTGTCATTATCATGTAAAGAGAAGTTTGGCTGGTGTGTTGCGTTGATCTGCTGCTAGAGGAGACGTTACTTCGCACTGGAGCACGGTGGTGGGATGAGTCTTCATGTGGGGAGTGTAATAATGCATTATGTTAAGCAGAACTATGCTTTTGTCGGATTTATACATACTGTACGTACATAGTTATTTTTTATCCACATAAGCATAATCATTTTGTACTTATTTTTATACATATCAAAGAACTTTATTTCTAAAATGACCTTAAATAGATATTAACGATGCATCAGTTCACACTGGTTAAGTTTAAGTTTATTATTAGTTTCGACCCTCGGCAACAGAACATATCATGGTTTTAAAAGAACAAGCGTACTGTCCAGATCGTGATACAGGAGACAGTCACAGCTTCGGGATCCGGCTTCAGTTCTCTCCATCTGCTTTTCAGAGAGAGAGTATCTACATACCCGAGCCTTAGGCTGCTTCGAACAACCTTAGTTATATCAATCGGAATACAGTGATCCCTCAATACGTCGTGCTTCAGTTTCTGCGGCTTCAGTGCATCGCGGGTTTTTCAAAAATATTCCTCGAAAAATAAGGAAATTAAGTAAAAATTGGGGGAAAGTTAAGGAAATGCCGCAAAACAAGGCCAATTATGAAAAAAAACAAAAACAAAAATACCAACCCAAAACCCCCCAACAAAACGACTTACATTTTTGTGTGACGTGTGCATCTGTGTGTGTATTTATATTTTATTTATATCTTATGCATTATTTTTGAATGTTTAATTGTTATTAGAAGCATTTATAGCATTGAATACGTATTTACTGATATTATAGATACATATACATGTACGTATACGTCAGTCAGGGAAGTCGATACTACTTTGTGGAAATCGGCAGTCACGGGGGAGGGGGGGGGGGGGTCTCGGTCCACATTAACCGCGGAAAGTGAGGGATCCCTGTATTCCAATCGTGTTTTTATTGGCTGAGATAAAGTACTGGTTCCGTACTTAGGTATAAACTGTAGTATAAGTCCAGGCTGAAAGTGAAAATTAATTGGGGGGGGTGGGGGGGTTTGTGCATGAGAATGGACTTGCATCTACTCTCTCTCTCTCAGGGTAGACTTGATCGTTGTCACTGATATTGACCTAAATTAGGTCTCAGGAAACTGAGTAACATGCTGAAATTTTTTTTTCATTATACATACACTGTAATACACTTAAAACTGTGCTCGGGATGGCACACACCGAAAATGTGCAAATCGCCTCAGTCGCCTAGTCAGTCAACTTAATCACCTTCTAATGCTAGATAGAAGAAAAAATACAGCAGATTTGCTACTGATGAAAAAAATATGATAACGCTTAGTGTTGAAGTATGCTGTGTAAACTCTGCCCATTTATAGGCCACGTTATTATCATTTTCTTTTTGGAAAAAATAAGGATCTCAGCTTTAATGTTTGTCCACTGGATGTAGTTTGATCCTTACGCAGCCCGCTAGGCGCTGTCCTCAAGTGATTAGGAATTGTGAATACATGGATGTTACACTTTGTAGCAAGTAGAATTCTTTCAAAAACGTGACTAAATTTTATGTAGAATTGGATTGTTAAATAACACACTTGCTAATCTGGTGCCAGGAAAAAAAAAAAAAAAAAGAAAAAAAAAACGGATTCAGACCTAAACATGAATCTTCACTCATAATATACTGGAGTCATTTTTTTACGGAGCTGTGCAAAATTCTTGTCCTGTAATGAAACTCATGCAGCGCATTGTAGAGAAGAGTTAAAGTGTAGTGCAGAGCAGGTTTGATGAATGTTTTGAATGAAGTTCATTTCAGACTCGGTTTGCTGTCATTTCAGTTTATTTACTGTCAGCATTTACATTCCATATTGCCAGTTTTTACGCAATTTGTCTGTTAGAGTAAAAAAAAAAAGTAATCATTTAAAACTCATCACATATTTGTTTACAGATGGAATATAATTCATATACATCAGGAATGTTTTTTTTCTTTAGACAGCTAAAGTCTGTCCACAAACTGATAAACAAGGCTTGTCCATCAGCTTGACTTTATTCTCCAGTCTGCAACAAGAGCCACAGCAGTTCCATGCAGTGTCAGGGTATGTGCGCGTGTGTGTGTGTGTGTATGTGTGTGTGTGTGTGTGTGTGTGTGTGTGCACGTGCTGTGAGGTGAAACCACTATTCTCAACATATCAGACTGTCTAAAGTGCCATGATGTTTTTCTCTAAACCAGCATTGTTCAGTCAGATGTTAAAATCATGAAGATTATTTTTTAAAATCGTTATTTATTTAATTCGTTTTAATTCATGTATTTCTATTTTGGGGCATCTAATCCTAGCATGGAGAACATCCAAGCCGCGCAAGCCTCCATGGTGGGACGATGCAGGCAGTGCTGTAATCAGACTGAAGGAGGAACATTGGAAGGCCCACTAAAGCGAAAAGTGGCATCAAAGAGAGAGTAAAGTTTCAATACGAATGCCAGAATCTCCTGATAAATCCCATAAATATAAAGCCACCAGATACACTGACTGAAGGATGCTGGGTATTAAATGAGTTTGTACCTGTCTATATGGTCATCTGTCCACTTGTTAGGAGTGTTATTTCAGATTATTATTCTACTGTACAAATCCGCTGTCACTACAATGTTATGAACTGTACTGAATAATGTGCTTTAAGGGAATTAAGTCTTAACTGAAAGTGAAACTTAAGCTGAAACTGCTTTGGGAACTTTTTTTTCTTTTTCTTTAAATAAATATTCAGAACATTCAGTTTTCACGGAATGATTTGGCTGTTCATCAAAGGGAAATGCGAGTTTAAACTGTTTTAGCGAGTGGAGGGATGGAGAAATTGATGGTGCTGAGTTGATCTACCTGACTCTGTCAAATATAACCTGCTGATAAACATACTGTCCTGTACAAAAAGTTTGTACATAAATTGTACATGTTTCTTTTTGTATTTTCTCAAATTAAAATGGATGTATTTGTGTTCTAATGACTGTCATTTCTTCTCCTTTTGAGCCTCACAGTGAATATAAAAGCAAACCAGGAAACCAAGAAGAAATAACGTAGTCCCCGCAGTACGGCTGCTACGTGATTGTTTAACTGTATGTTTTACCTCCACTCCATCTTCAGCCCACATCAATCCCATAAAATCCAAGATAAGGCAATTTTTAAAAATTATTTAAACTGATATGAGATTTTCTGACATTAGATTTTTAACATTTATTTATTAAACTGCACAGCTGTCATAAATAATAACCGAGAACAAAAAAGTAAAAAAAAAAAAAAAAGATAGCACCATGTTATGGATGTTTTATAAACATAATATTTCTGCATGTCTTTTATTCTTCACTTATATCTGCTATAATGTGTTAAAAGGGAATAACAGTATCTGTCATGTCTCTAAACATTAACATATGTATAGAAAATAAATATACAATTTATCATATTTTGCGGACTATAAGCTGCACCAGAATATAAGGCGCAATAGCAGCCAACAACGGGTGAACAGAATCCGCCCATACATAAGGCGCACCAGATTATAAGACACATCAAGCGAAACAAAAGTCAGATTAGTCAAACTTAATTCAACTCTCACAATAACTCTCACCATTGTTGAGCTATAACACACAAAATATATAGAAAATATCTAAAAATATTAAATATTACACGTCACAATAACTCAACATTGATTAGTTATAACAATATAAAACAATAAACTCACTTTTTCAGTTCATTTCCCTTCCACAAATCCATCAAATTCTTCATCTTCAGTGTCGGAGTTTAACAGTCGCGCCATTTCAACATCGAGCCCGGATCCCTCTCGTAATTATCCGAGTCAGTCTCGTTGGTGTTACTGGTGTTCTCGATCAGTTATGATTCCTGCCTTCATGAAGCTCAGATGACACTTGAGACCTTAGCCCATTCATCCACAATCCATTGGCAGATAGTGGTGTAACTCTCCGTGCGTTGCGCGTCATCTGACGATGGTAGCCGTGATGCTCCAACAAGCCATTAAGTGGCGCGGCTTTGTCAACACATAAGGCGCATCAATTCATAAGGCACACCCTCAATTTTTGAGGGAATGAAAGGATTTTCAGTGAGCCTTATAGTCTGCCTTATATGTATATATATATATACATATACACACACACAAGCAACATCTGACTTACGACCGCGGGATCGGTTCCAACCAACCGGTCATAAGTCAGATTGGATGCAAGTCGAATGCCATTCAAAATTGCACTCCTCGCAACATCATTTTTACATTCCGTTGTCATTTATCCTCCAGCCACATGTAGAGCAACTTCTCCATCTCGGTGATTGGTCCTTCACACTGCTTGGTGATAATCGTGGACTTGATTGGGGCTGCTGCTTTCACTGCTTCCTTTATGCGGTCCTTATCCTTTAAGATCGTCGATACCGTTGAGTGGGAAAGCTGGTTATCTCAAGCGATGGAATTTACTTTTTTCCTCCTTCATATTCTTTGATCACTTTCATATCGTCTCCATAGTCAGAGCCTTCCACGCTTTCTTTGCAGGATTTCCATCTGATGAAGTGGGTTTTCTCTTGGGGGCCATGGTAACGGTGTAGGGTACAAAATGTAGATGCTGCCAAGACGGTATCTAGTTACTGAGTGTAGTGGTAGATCGCTGTGTGAGAGTGAGATGCTGAGATACTGTGCTACGCGATGCCGGATGGTTGCCATAATTGTCATACGCATTGCCACGCGTGCTGCGGTGCCAGACATTGAATAAAAAAAAATAAGCATCTGCTGGTTGTGGTCGTAAGTGCGGGTGGACGTAAGTCGAGCAGGTCGTAAGTCGGATGTTACTTGTGTATGTGTATATATATATATATATATATATATATATATATATAGATAGATAGATAGATAGATAGATATACCGCTCAATCAAGAAAAACGTGTGCACTCTCATATTTCTTGGAAAGCCTTTAGGCTTGATTACAGCATGTAATCATCATGACATTGTTTCAACAAACTGAAGCAGCATCACATTTATCCATTCATTGATTTTCTATAACTGATTAATCCTAATTAGGGTCATGGGGAGCCTGGCGCCATCCCAGCCGATTCTGGGCATGGGCAGAGTACACCCTGGAGAGCTTGCTAGCCCATTACAGGGTAGAAACACACTTGTTGAAAGTCAGCAATGGTTATTTTGCATGATCCTCCCACCATAGACAGTGAGAGACATGGCTGGCCTTTGATAACCCAGTTAACTGCACTGGGGGGTGGGGGGGGGTAGTGACAACCTGTTGAGAGTGGGGCTTGAACCCACCCCCAACCTTAGGATCCTAAGTGATCCACCACCTTTACCACCAGGCCACCACTGCGCTGGACATTGAGCTCCATCTTGAACTTTTGCCACCAAGTCTTCTACAGATCATCCCCAAAACTTTTAATAGCATTAAGGTCAGGACTCTGTGGTGCCAGTACAGGTGTAAAAATAATTCTTCATCCTCCCTGAACCACTTGTTCATTATTTCAGCCTAAATTTCATGTTGCTGTGCCTCAACTTGACCAGCTGGGGCAACAATGGTATGGCAATTGTATGCTGTGACCGAGGCTAAAGGCTCTCCATCAAAATACTGGCGTGGACAAGTTTCTTTTTGACCAAAGAATACAGTATTTGTAATTGTTAAAAATGTGTGTGGCTATTCATTATTAAATTAAAAAGGGTAATAGTTGGCTGATCCATTTCTGGTTGATATCTCAGAACCATGCTGTGGACTATTTTCCTTTTTCTGGGCGTGTCTGATTGCTAACTTATTACACAGCTAAAATAAATATTGGATTCTTATTTGTCAATCTTTGGAATTTAACAGTGGGTGACTTAGTGGTGCACATCTGCCTCACAGCAAGAAGGTCCTTGGTTCGAGTCCTCGGCTCGGTGAGGGTGTTTCTCTGTAGACTTTGCATGGTTTCCCCATGTGGGTTTCCTCCCACAGTCCAAAGATGTACATAAGGCTAATTGGCTGTTCCAAATTGCCCCTAGCTGTCAGTGTCAATGTGCATAGTTGTCCATTGCCCTGCAGTGGACTACCCCAACCTCCCTGCAATCCTAATAGTATTAGTCAGTTTGACAGAAGGATGGAAGGACAGGATTTGGCAGTCTGCTGTTTCTTGATGACACACTATTGTAATATATAACGCACTGCGCCTGTACAGGTTCATTTTTAAATCAATATTCATTCATTTTCTGTCTGCTTAATACTGATTAGGGTTGCGGGGAGGCTGGTGTCTATATCAGCTGACTTTGGATGAGGGCAGAGTACAACCTGGACGGCTCGCCGGGCCATTGAGGGAAGAAACACGCTGACGGCTATGCAGCTGCTCTTGTCGAAAGTCAGCAATGTTTCTTTTACATGAACCTCTCACTATAGACAGTGAGAGACATGACCGGCCTTTGATAACCTTTAGAGGGGGGGGTGGGGGGGGGGGGGTAGTAGTGACAACCGTTGAGAGTGAGTCTAGAACCCCCAACCTTTGGATCAGTGATCCAGCACCTTTACCACTGGGCCACCACTGGCCTTAAATCAATAATTCGCATTAAATTTCTCTAGTAAGCAGTTGTGTAATAAGCAGACTAATGTGCAGTGAGTCGGTCATTATTGTGAATTAAACCCCCTCAATCACTCTAGTGGGGCTCATTTCGCAATAATGACCAGCTCGCCGCATTACCGCCTTACATGATAAATAGTTCGTTATCTTTCGAAGTTGCTGCGTAATTGCCGTTGACAGTACTTAAGCCACAAATTCAAAATTGGCCTGTTCAGTAAAGGGCATGGGTTCGAGCTTGACGAGCGATTAGCATTCATGTTGTCTGTTGTTTTCCAACTTTTTCAACGAAAACTGAGCATTATACGTGTTACCTGGGTTATGAGGGTGATGTGTAAATTGTGGAAAAACAGAAATAATAATCTTTTACTCTGCAGCTTACGAGACAGTTGAAAGAGCTATGATTTGGTGAGTGGGTGTTAAAAGGGCGACCCATCACCACTTCAAAACCTGACGAGTTAGCGGTTTCATACTTCTGCTCGGAGTCATGTAAATTTCACACGTCACGGGGCAAAGCTGAAGATCACTATCTACTCCATCATTTCTCTTCATCCGCTCTACCACCCTATGCTTCTGGGTGAGTGGTGGATGGGCGCTAACACCTCTGGACTTTATCTGCTGTTTACACAACTTGTGTTTAATATTAAAATGATACTGGCAATAATTGTGCGAGTGTAAAATTTGATATTTGGGCCATAATTTCCAAAAATAGGGTGCCGTGTTACCTCCAGCTATGAAAATGAGCTTGACCCTGGAAGCAGGCTGTAATAAAGAGAGGTGGAAGTAGAGCAGATGTTGGTTGCGCTGCTGATTTGTAGCCTGATAAAGGTGGCACCCAACCGGCTTAAATTGATGGCTTGTTAGTAAGAACTGCCCCCTTTGTGAGATGTTTTCAGAATGATTGATTTGCGATAAAGTGGCTCCCTCTGTGTGCACACAGGCAGAACTGATTCAGATCGATTTCAGTGAAATTGATTGATCAGCCATTTAACTTGGCAGTATGTTTACTAAAAGTAGCCGTGCAACGCTCGGTTTCCCAGTCGCTCCCAATAAAACGCGAGCACACCATCAACAAAGCGCAGATAAACGGTGTGACTTGATGTATAATTGCATATGCGTCCAATATCAAGTATTAGAAATTGTAAATACTTGACATTTATCACGATACGTCAACTTCATTCATCAATTCATCAAATCAGTGTAAAGGGTTGAACAAGCGGATGCTAACAAAACAGTTAGCGACACGAAGATTTTAAGGATGCTTCCTGTCTCGCTCATATCAGAGACAAAGCCCAGCAGCTCTCCAAGCTGAAATCATCTCACAATGGATCCTCTGTCATGTCCTTTGGATAATTGTGGATGAAAACAGAGGCCTCTATATTCTCACCTTGGGATGAAGTGGCCCCATCATGCTGCTTATTAACGATTTTACACGGCTAGCTGTGGCTTCAGACCTGTCAGCATGCCAATAATATTTACTGTCTGACACATGCGCCATGGTGTGTGTGTGTGTGTGTGTGTGTGTGTGTGTGAGAGAGAGAGCGAGAGAGACAGGAGGAGTGGGTAGCTGATTACACTGACACACCGACAGCGGCCTCAGCCTCAGCTCTTTTTGGCAAATAACCTGGCGAGACCAGCTTAAGTAAAGGCATGTTTACAGCTGGAGAACAACCTGCTTCTTCTGAATTAAGGTCAAACACAAACAAGGTGAGGTGCTGTCAAATACAAGACTGTAAATAATGTAAGAAATCATGCAGCGCACGTCTTTCGAGTCAGGCGCTGACAGCGGGGTGAGGGGAGCGCAACAAGGACGTCGGCTTACGGGCCCGTGTTCGACATGATTCCACAACATAACTAGAAAATACCATTTAGTGAATCAATAAATTCAATCGCGGTTTTCTACAGCGCTTTTGAGTGGCACGAAGTAATTTGAACTCTTTCTAATATCGCATTTTTTGGTCAATATATTTGGAACAGGATTTGCTATTCACGTAATAAATTTAACGGCTCTTTTATCCGCGGCAGAAATCTGAATGCTGAAGGACTTGTGCGGTGACTGTTGGAAGATACCAGGACTCTCCTGGACGTACGATCGCTAGAGTCAGGAGGGACTATTGCCGTGGCAACAGTGTGGCCCCTTTACTCCCTTGTCCCCTCCAGAACCCGGGATCTGTCCGGACAACAGTTTCCATGACGATGCGGCACGTTCTGCACATCAGTGCCAGGCCAGATAAACAGTGATCCTTTACAAAAACAAGAAGGTCATTACGGCCGCTTGTCAAATCAATGTTGAGAGTGTCGCGCCTGATTAAGCCATCGCCTCTCAGCTCTGACACCGTGTCAATAGTGGCGACCGTGCGAGTGCGCTCTGATGATTGGAGTGAAATGCCCATCAGTCAGAGAGCTGAACTAGACTAATGATTCCCTGTGCTGCCTATTAGAGCTACATGACAACTCAATCCTCCTCTCCACCAGAGACCTGGAGAGAGAGAGAGAAAGGGTGGGGGGTGGGGAAAGTTTGAAGTTGAATTAAAAGGACAGGAGCACTTATTCTTTACCTGAGACAATTAAAGCATTAAAGAGGAACAAAGGCAGTGTGTTTTTGTGCTATTTGCAAGCCTTTTTGTATCCCTGATCCATGGAAGTCATGATGTTTCATCAAAGTAAAACTTGAAGTTGACGCTTCTCCCTCAGTGAGTCCACAGAATACATAATATTCTTGGGCTGGTCTCGGTGCCTCTGTAAGCACGGTGGCGGGTCCTCCTGTGGGCCAGCTGCTGAAAGCCTCATCCAGCTGAATGATCTGTTAAATCAGTGGCGTTCATCACTCTGTACCCTGCCGGAGACACAGATGTTAAGCTGGCGGAGTTCACCAGGAGCTCTGGATAAAACCGAGCCGAGCGCTCAGCTGGCAGCGCACAGCATTACTCACTGCAGCTAGTCATCTGCCTAATAGACCACACAGACATTCAATAATCCTCATGGACGTTTCATCACACACCAAAGTTCGACGGAACTTAATAGCATCTGAAGGCTTTGATGCACCAGGCTGGTGACATTCTTTCAACAAGCTTTCTGTTTAGTGGCACAGAATTGCAAACATGGCCAAAATGAACACGAATGAAGCTCATAGAAAATTTTTAAAAAATTGAAACAAAGTGAATTGAAATTTCTATAGTATAGTGGAACCTCAATGGTCGAACACAATTCATTCCAAAAATGTGGTGAAGTACCAATTTGTTCAAAAGGTGAAACAATATTTCCCAGAAAAAACAATTAAAACTCGATTAATGCATTCAGATGAACGTCTACTTCCGGCAATACAGTTTTATATAAATACAGTGATACCTCTGCTCATGAACATAATTGGTTCCCAGAAAGTGTGTGTAAGGCGAAAAGTTCGTCTTCCGAACATTTATTTCCCATAAGAAACCATTAAAATGAGAATAATCTGTTCCCAGGTCCCCATAAAACATAATTTTCTACTAAATAAGCCTTAAAACTACACAAAAATATACCTTATTTTATGTATAATAAATGTGCTATATATGTGTAGTTGATGGCTTGATGGACTGTAGTGGGAGGAGGAGGGAGGGAGGGACTTACTGTTTGGAAGGAGAGTTTGGAAACGCCTACTGTTTGGAAACACGCATAGCCACACACGCACCCTTAATAGCTTCCTTGTTCTTAAGGATGGTGGTAGACTTAGCGTACTGGTACTGGGACGCTGAGTCACACAAACGCACACCTCGTTCGTGTTTTTCAATGATCTCCGCCTGTGGTGGGGTCTTTTTCGGTCCCATAATAGCAAAAGTACACTCAATATGGTCCAAAATGTCTATCAAACACAAACCACGTCCGCATTCAAAGAAAGGGCACCCCTTACGAACTGGGACGCCGTGAGCGTGCGTCAGCTTCTCGTGGCCGCCACCGTGGCGCTGTTCGACCGCGTGGTTTGGTTCGTCCGCCGAAAACTAGTTCGTCAGCAGAGACTATATGCTCGCGAATTTAATGTTCTTGAGGCGAAAAGTTCGTGACCTTAAGCGTTCGTCAGCGGAGGTTTTACTGTACTTTAAAAGCGAGTGTATTTATGAAACATTTACACACTCGGTTTACGGCACTGATCCGTTTTTAGACGCGATGTTACCCGAATTTCAGTAAGTCGGAACATAACATAAACTATACTGAGAAGTACAGTACGTACAGTGCTATAATAAAATGTAACAGTTAAAGTATTAAAAAAAGAGAAAACAATTGCTTACCACAAGAATGAAATACAGTGCGGGAGGGAGAGACAGGCTTATTGTGCTGGAGACTCTGGGGCAGGTGAGCCTGGAGGAGGAGATGCAGCTGAGGTAAAGGGACAGGATCTGCTGCAGGCCTCTCTCTACCTTCTTAAAATACTGCTCCAGGTACGACTGGACAGAGAGCAACCTCTTCTCATCCAAGATCTCCTTGTCGCATTGCATCAAGTCCATGATGCCTCTGGAAACCCTAGTGAACCTTTCCAAGTTGGGATCCTGAGCCTCAAAAGTTGCCAACGCTTGCTGCATCTCGCGCGCCCGAAACTAGATCGCGTTTGTTTACGTAACCGCGAAAGACGTAATGACGCGTAATATTATTTTTTATATTTTTATGGGGCCGCGTTTGTAACCATGAAAGTCGGGACCAGTGTAAACCAAGGACTCCCTGTATTAATATAATACAGATGCTCCCCCATTTACGTTTTTAAAGTAGGGACTTTGAATGTTGGAACTATGGCAAGAAAAAAGTAGAGAGCTGGCTGACATGATGCAGAGGAGGAAGGTGGACATACTGTGTGTTCAGGAGACCAGGTGGAAAGGTAGCAAGGCTAGGCTTAGGATCAGGGTTTAAGCTGTTTTATCATGGTGTGGATGAGAAGAGAAATGGAGGAGGAGTCATCTTGAAGGAGGGGTTTGTCAGGAATGTTCTAGAAGTGAAAAGAGTGTCAGACAGAGTGATGAGTCTCAAGTTTGAAATTGAAGGTGTGATGTTCAATGTTGTTAGTGCTTATGCCCCACAGGCAGGATGTGAGCGAGAAGAGAAGGAGAGATTCTGGAGTGAGTTAGATGAAATGATGCAGAGCACCCCCCAGAGGTGAAAGAGTGGTTGTTGGGGTAGACTTCAACCGACATGTTGGTGCAGGAAACAGAGGGGACGAGGAAGTGATGGGCAGGTTTGGTATCTGGGACAGGAACGCAGAAGGACGGATGTTGGTAGATTTTGCAAAAAGGATGGAAATGGCTGTGGTAAATACTTTCTTCCAGAAGAAACAGGAGCATAGGGTGACTTATAAAAGCGGAGGTAGGAGCACACAGGTAGACTACATCTTGTGCAGGCGATGTAATTTGAAGGAAGTCAGTGACTGCAAAGTAGTAGTAGGTGAGAGTGTTGGAATGGTTGGAGAAAAGTGTCCGTGGAGAAAAGTGTGATATGTGATAGGAGGGTATCTGCAAGAATGAAAGGAAAAGAGTACAAGATAGTGTTGAGGCCAGCGATGTTGTATGGTTTAGAAACAGTGGCCCTGGGGAAAATCCTCCACCTTCTTTATCTCTGCTCCCTGTAATCTCACCGTTTCTCTTGGGTCCTTGTCCTTCACACACGTATTCTGTCTTACTGAGGCTAACCTTCATTCCTCTCCTTTCCAGGGCATACCTCCACCTCTCTAGATTTTCCTCCACTGGTTGTCTGCTCTCACTACACCATGTCATCTGCAAACATCATCGTCCATGGAGATTCTTGTCTAACCTCGTCTGTCAGCCTGTCCATCACCATAGCAAACAAAAAGGGGCTCAGAGCTGACCCTTGATGCAGTCCCACCTCCACCTTGAACTCTCCTGTCACACCGACAGCACACCTCACCACTGTCTTACATCTCTCATACATGTCCTGCACCACTCTAACTCTACCTCACTACTACTACTACTACTCACTACTCTAACACAGTGGTTCTTAACCTTATTGGCAGTACTGTACCCCACCAGTTTCATAAGCTTATTCACCGAACCCTTCTTTGTTGAAAAATAAAATATGATTTTTTTTTTTTCAAATTCAAGACAAAGGTATATGTTTTTACTGGGGCACCAAAATGAACCGAAAACATTACTGTGTTCAAAGAACAAAACCAATACAATGCATGAACTCCCCCATCAAAACTACTTACCTTTTTATAAGAAGGTGTGCATCTGTGTGTATTTGTTTTATTTACATCTCATGCATTATTTTTGAATGTGTAATTGTTATTATAAGCATATATCGCATTGACTATGTATTTATTGATATTATATACACGTATACATGTATGTATAGGTCAGTCGGGGGGGGGGGGGGGGTTTATCCTACTTCGCAAATCATGCAGATAGGACGCTGACTCCCATCACGTTCCGTTATATATGTTAATCCATGTTGTACATATTCGTCCGACCACTTTCTTTTTTGCTCAACATAGTATGGATTAAAACATTGAGAAAGAACGACGTACCATCACAACAGTCACAAGTCGACAACTGAGCACACCAAATTTCCTGCAGCCTGTGATGGCCAAGCAGGGCGTGTTGTCATGAATATGAGTCAGGTGTGTGTCTTGAGCTCCGCCGAACCCCTGAGATTGACTCACCGAACCCAGGTTAAGAACCACTGCTCTAACATCACTTTAACATACAGCCCCTCACAGCTGCATTTATTATATATATATATATATATATATATGTGTGTGTGTGTGTGTTAATCTGATCATTGCAGAATTTGAAATATAGTATTGGACTAGTAGTATACAGTTGTTGTTTTGAGAAATGATGGCTTATTCCAGCTGTAGCCTGCCAAAGAATTTGTGTGGAATTTGGCTGATTGGAGGAACTCTGGAAACAATCTCTAGAAGCAATCTTTCTTCAAATCAACAAATGATTTCTGTGGTTTTATATTTTTATTTTAAATTTAGCATGAGATGACCATTTCAGACATTTGAGGAATATTACACATAATTTTGTAACTTCGGGACGATTGAGCTCCCAGCAAAAATTATTATAATACATCCAAACTTTGGCATTGTTTTTCTGTTCATATTATGAACACATTTAGGGGCGGGACAATAAAAATTAGAAATTTGATTTTTTTTGTGGCACCATAATACATACATTAATGTACAAAAGAGCAAACGATAACAATAATACGTAATAATTAACCTAATTATGTCGTGTATTTGTTTACATACCTTTCTGGTTGTAATGTATCAGTGTATGTGGATGGATGGGGAGGGGGAGGTGGGGGAGGGGTTATTGCTTTAAGGGGGTGTGGAAATTTTTCCCTTCTCTGTCTCTTGATCACTGTTGATTCTTCACGTTCTCACGACTTTTCTCTTTTCCTTTCCATTACAATTACTGCTGCTTTTCTTAGGACCGACCCAGGGATAAGGCTCGTCTCTGCTCTGTTCGAACTCTGATCATTGGAACCAACACCAAGGCATATTTTCCTCATATTTTTTACTCGAACTCTGATTTGTTCGCCCAAAGAGTCGTTCGACCACCCCGGTTCCACTGTATTAATTTGGTGAGAGAGAATTGCTTGAGCAGAAATTAATATTTTTGTTGTCCAATGTTGGCCCACCAAAGGACTGGCCAGCTGTCGGACTGAGCGGTCCGTCAAATGAACATATGAATGAATGAAGAATGTCAAATGTTTAAGTTATGGTTCCCAAACACTCCGGTTAAACTCTGAAAACTAACATGTACGTTCCTGTTGAAATGAATTGTTTTTACGTTTTTACATAGAAGAAGAAGGGGAAGAGCCCAAAAAATATAAATAAACTGAAAGTCCTGAATCTCCTTAGACCAAGGGGTTTTGGGTATCTCGTGTCTTAAAACTGGTTTTACTGGAATCTTGTGCTTTTTTTTTTCCATTAGCACAAGCTTTCTGATTCTGAACAAGTGGACTTTCAGACTTCAGCACTTCAAGCATGGAGGAAACCCAGCATGCCTTTCCACACCGTAGACTTCTCGATTAACTTCTCATATTTACATCATCATCATTATCATCATCATCATCTTCTTTAAACAACATGACAGAAGATAAATGGAGGTCATTATCAGTAAGAGAAGGCGAGGGGAGCGAACAGTGTTACTGCTGATCATGTAGAGTGGAGCGAGGAGTGCAGGAAAGCGCGGTGGGACGTGCACTTAAAACATCCAGATGAGAAGCAGTTTTACAGAATGGTAATGTAAATATACAATTTTTTTGTTTTTGTTGAACTCTGTTTACACACTGATGTACCTTTAATGAAACACTGATGGTCAGATACACGTTTTAAACTGTTGGGAAATAGAGGCTCCTTCAACGAAAACTTAAAATGGACAACTGTGTAAAAATAGCGATGTTCTTTTATCAGAAATTGTTTGTAAACATTAAATATTATGAATACTTATTGGAGAAATCACTATGGGAGGTCCCCCAGTCCAGCTAACCGGGGGTTAACAAAGGCTGGCCATGTCTATCACTGCCTATGGCAGGGGTCACCAACCTTTTTGAAACTGAGAGCTACTTCTTGGGTACCAATTAATGCGAAGATTAATGCGAAGGGCTACCAGGTTGATACACACTTGTGACATAACAAATTTGCTCAATTTACCCTTAATTATAAACTCTTTTTTTTTTAATTTCGACTCTGAATTTATTTTAAACAACATTGTTATAATGAAGTTATTTATTAATAAGAAAAGTACTTCTTACTATTAATGCGAGTTCTGGTGCTGCATGGTTTTGCTGGTGGCTTTGTAGTCTGGTTGATACGTGCTGAAGTTCAGCTTCATGCAGGCGTTTAGGCTTCCATCTGTTACATGTGACTGCAGGTTGGTCTTGATGCTTTTTAGGTGTGAGAAGGACCGCTCGCGTGCGCATGTGGAACCAAACATGGTCAATACGACAGGACTCACACGCTCCAGTGTTTATGTGACAGGTCCCAAGTTTTGGCAATCAGCTGGTCTGCGGGTTGAAGTTTTTTCATTCTGTCTATTTGTGTTTTGCTTGCCAGCTCTGCTTGGCTTCGTGCACATGTGCTGATCAAACCGAGGGAAATTTATCTCTTTACTCAAAAACAACTCGCGCAGGCTGTTGCATATAATCCAATAAAATTAGAGTTTTAAGGTATCGGCCCCGCCCACACACTGAAGTACATAAAGGATTGGCTCTCCGCTGTGCGCCACATCGACAAGTGGCATTGAAAATAGATGAAATGCGTGAGATTTATTTATGGTTTTGTTTTATTTGATGGCTTTTTTCTGTATTTTTATTTAAAGGGCAGCGAAATTATGTATTAGTTATTCTGTTAAGAAAGACCACCTGATTTATCTGAGAGCCAGATGCAGTCATCAAAAAGAGCCACGTCTGGCTCACGAGCCATAGGTTCCCGACCCCTGAACATGTTGGTGACCCCTGGTCTGTGGTGTGAGGTTCATGGAAAAAAAAAACATTGCTGATTTGCGTCAAGAGTAGCTGCATAGCTATCAGCATGTACTCTGCCCTCGCCCGGAGTCAGCTGGGATGGGCGCCAGCCTCCCCGCCACCCTAATTAGGATTAAGCAATTACAGAAAATGAACAATGTACTATGGGAGTAAAAACAATATAAAATAAACCAATCAAAGAGAGAAATTCAGTCCAAATTACATAGATTGTGAGAATCAGTGCTTCCATATTAGATGACGGGGCAGTGGTGGACCGGTAGCAGGGTGCTGGCTTACTGAT
>CM045736.1:49446395-49511395 GCA_024760905.1 Plotosus lineatus
CTATGGGTTAACAACTTTTGTTTGGCTTCATATAACTACATTTTAATTATTTAAATTAAATTTCTCTTGAAGTTAATACAATATAAATGCCTTTTTGTTTTAGACTGATGAATATGCACACAGTTGTGTTGAAAATAATTTCAGTCAGACATCACTAACCTCCTGATCAGTGTTTTTGGTGGAAATTATATTTGTACATGACAAATAATTTACTATCAGGTGTAGTAGAGCAATAGAATCCAACAGAACCAACAGTCATGACATGCCGCTGCTGATTCTGTGCAACTGAGTGACGAATTTAAGTAAAATTATTTTGAACTAATTGTACAGTGTGGAGTTCAATTAGTGACGTCATTCATTCTAAAAAAAAAAAAAAAACAGGTGCCAATTATTGTCGTTATTTAAGGAAGGAAGACAAATGTGCAGGTTATAGCGCAGTTCTCTCTGAACTTCTGAGGAAAATTGGTCATCCCAGACATTGTTCAGAAGAACAGCGTATCTTGATTAAAAACTTGATTGAAGGGGAAAATATATAAAGAAGTGCAGAAAATGAGACGCTGCTCAGCTAAAATGATCAAAAATGCTTTAAAATTGTAACTAAAACCTGAAAGACATGGAAGAAAACAAAAAACTACTGGTCGAATGGATCAAAGAATAATAAAAATGACAAGGACTCAGCCAGTACTCAACTCCACGAAGATCAAAGAAGGTCTAAAGTTACCTGTGAGTCCTGTTACAATTAGAAGACGCCCATGCAAAGTCCCGCTTTTGAGAAAAAGACATGTGCAGAAGAAATTACAATTTACCAAAGAGTACAGTGACTGACCAAAGAGAAACAGTGCAACATTTTGTGGACTCCAGAAAGTAAGATTGTTCTTATTGGGTCTCGCAGCGGGAGACAAAACCCAAACACTGAATTCGAGCCACGGTACACTGTAAAGACTGAAGCCTGGTGGCGTAAGCATCATGATATGGGGATGTTTCTCATACCACAGTGTCGGGCCTATTTATCAAATCCCAGGGATCGTGGATCAGTTTGAATACATTAGAACACCTGAAGAGGTCGTACTGCCTTATTCTGAAGAGGAAATGCACTTGAAATGGTTGTATGTATATATACACAGGTCATTCTCAAAAAATTAGCATATTGTGATAAAGTTAATTATTTTCTGTAATGTATCAGTACAACATTAAACTTTCATATATTTTAGATTCATTACACACAACTGAAGTAGTTCAAGCCTTTTATTGTTTTAATATTGATAATTTTGGCAAAAAAGTAAAGAAAAACCAAAAATCCCTATATCAAAAAATTAGCATATTTCACCCGACCAATAAAAAAGTGTTCAAATAATTATGTTCAGTTCCTTGGTCGGGAATCCTTTTGCAGAAATGACTGTTTCAATGTGGCGTGGCATGGAGCCAATCAGCCTGTGGCACTGCTGAGGTGTTATGGAGGCCCAGGATGCTTCGATAGCGGCCTTAAGCTCATCCACAGTGTTGGGTCTGGTGTCTCTCAACTTTCTCATCACAATATCCCACAGATTCTCTATGAGCTTCAGGTCAGGAGAGTTGGCAGGCCAATTGAGCACAGTAATACCATGGTCAGTAAACCATTTAGCAGTGGTTTTGGCACTGTGAGCAGGTGCCAGGTCGTGCTGAAAAATGAAATCTTCATCTCCATAAAGCTTTTCAGCAGATGGAAGCATGAAGTGCTCCAAAATCTCCTGATAGCGAGCTGCATTGACCCTGCCCTTGATAAAACACAGTGGACCAACACCAGCAGCTGACATGGCACCCCAGACCATCACTGACTGTGGGTACTTGACACTGGACTTCAGGCATTTTGGCATTTCCTTCTCCCCAGTCTTCCTCCAGACTCTGGCACCTTGATTTCCGAATGACATGCAAAATTTGCTTTCATCGGAAAAAAGTACTTTGGACCACTGAGCAACAGCCCAGTGCTGCTTCTCTGTAGCCCAGGTCAGCCGCTTCTGCCGCTGTTTCTGCTTCAAAAGTGGCTTGACCTGGGGAATGCGGCACCTGTAGCCCAGTCCACTGCTTCCTCAGGTCCCCCATGGTCTGGAATCGGCCCTTCTCCACAATCTTCCTCAGGGTCCGGTCACCTCTTCTGGTTGTGCAGCGTTTTCTGCCACACTTTTTCCTTCCCACAGACGTCCCACTGAGGTGGCTTGATACAGCACTCTGGGAACAGCCTATTCGCTCAGAGATTTCTTTCTGTGTCTTACCTCTTGCTTGAGGGTGTCAATGATGGCCTTCTGGACAGCAGTCAGGTCGGCAGTCTTACCCATGATTGTGGTTTTGAGTAATGAACCAGGCTGGGAGTTTTTAAAAGCCTCAGGAATCTTTTGCAGGTGTTTAGAGTTAATTGGTTGATTCAGATGATTAGGTTAATAGCTCGTTTAGAGAACCTGAACATGATATGCTAATTTTTTGAGATAGGAATTTTGGGTTTTCATGAGCTGTATGCCAAAATCATCAGTATTAAAACAATAAAAGACCTGAAATATTTCAGTTAGTGTGCAATAAATCTAAAATATATGAAAGTTTAATTTTTATCAGTACATTACAGAAAATAATGAACTTTATCACAATATGCAAAATTTTTGAGAAGAACTAGTATATATATATATATACACACACACACACACACACACACACACACACACACACTGTACAGTGAGAGGCAGAGAGAGAGAGAGAGAGTGATATAAGGCTAATGCTATATTTGTCGATAAGAAAAATGGTTTGTGCATTTTATTTCTCAGCTGTCCAGAGTGGACCCTGCCCTCACCCAGAGTCAGCTGACATGTGCGCCAGCCTCCCCGTGACCCTAATGAGGATTAAGCGGTTTAGAAAATGAATGATGAACATTATTCCTGTTATACCTTCATCCTGTTGTAATGTCCACGTCAGTTGATCTGTAGCTCTGATACTTTGCACAAATTATGTCAGTCTCATCAAGTGATGTTCAGCAACCAGAACACAAAAATTAGACCCTATAAAGTATATCCAATTTGTAAAACACACAATATACCATAATAATAATAATAATAATAATAATAATAATAATAATATCCCCAGTGCAGCTAACTGGGTTATCAAAGGCCGGCCATGCCTCTCACTGTCTATGGTGAGAGGTTCATGTAAAAGAATTATTGCTGACTGTCAACAAGAGTAGCTGCAAAGCCGTCAGTGTGTTTACGCCCTGCAATGGCCTGGCGAACTGTCCAGGGTGTACTCTGCCCTCGCCTGGAGTCAGTTGGGATGGGCGCCAGCCTCCCTACAACCCGAATGAGGATGGTTACCTAAAATGAAAGATAATAATAATAATAATAATAATAATAATAATAATAATAATACATTCTTCCGATGATAATGGCACTGAGTAGAACATCAGTTTAACAGGAATCTACAAACACAACCTCCTGACGCTTTTCTTTGATGCATCATCCTTTTCACTTATTTAATACAAACAAGAACTTAGTATAATGAGATGAAACCATTTCCGTATTGATAACCTGTATTTCTGTATCAAATATAATTATATGAAAATAGAAACCTATCCTACTGAAAGATGAAGTGAATCGACCCATTCTGGGCCGTTGGATCTCAGAACTAAACCGTGCTGTGGTGTAATTCATCATCACGTGTATTTTACACGATACTGCACATTTCGCAGGACATGTATTCAGCGAAACTAAAGCAGTAAAAGGAAAACACTGCAGTCTTCTGTATTTAATGCAACGCCAGATGATGGCGAGTTGAGTTTCACTTCACCTTCAAGTTGTAGAGTAGATTTATTGGGATGTGTTATTATTTAGCATAATTCATCACTCTGTCACTCGCACATTGGAGGTTAATAGAAATGCCAACATGTTCACTGATTTACTTAGTAAAATTTTCATTCCAAGGTTGGTGTGGATGATTGGAGACCGCGAGGACGGGGTGGTGGTGGTGGTGGCGGCGGTTGGGGGTGGGGGGGTGGGGTGGCGTTCATGCATTATGTAGAAGAAGCCGAAATGACCTTGAGCCACCACTGGCTGGACTATATATTAAAACCTGCGGCCATCATCTGATGCATTTAACACTGTTTCACACAACTTCACGGATGCCCTGCATGAGCCGAGCTCATTTTATCTGCTTTCTCATTGCAGAGGAGCATTTTAAGGAGAATATTGACCGAGAAGCTGTTTGTGTTCACATGGATTAATTTCAGAAGAAAAAAAAAACAAACAAAAAAAAAACACCCCAGTGTGAAGTTCAGACCCGTGTGGTGTTGATAGTAATCCCTGTTGCTTGTGCACAGATGCCTTCAGCCAAAACACTCGGAACACTACGGATCATCATGTACAAGTCGGAGCTCATTCTTCCCGGATCTTCACTCTCATATTAAAGATCGTATTGTGGAATATCATTACTTTGAGTTTAGAGGTGAAGTAATGATGAGAAACAATATTTTCCCACAGAGGAAGACGAGCGGTGAATCAATAGCTTGCCTGTTAGTCAGGCTTTAAAATATCAAGTGGAATTGATTTACACGATAGTGCCTATACTGTCAAAACGTATTACTGCGAGGCTTAATCCGCGCTCTTGACATTTTATAACTACATCCTTTCTAAGAGGGTCTTTACAAAAGGTTTACGAAGACAAAGACGGCGGTCTGGGCGTAGATTATTGCGGCCGTGTGGTTTGTTTTGTGCAAAAAAAAAAAAAAAAAAAAAAAAAAAAAACCCAAAACTGGTGCTCGAGAAATATGTTTGAAAAGAAAGGCCACATTGTGCGGCTGCTGTGTTTAAAGGAAAATAATTAGGTGGCACATTACGGCGGTACTTTGCTGATAGAGGAAATGATAAGGGAACACTATTCTCTTTTAAAGCACAAAGTCCATTCTGATATAATTGGGAGCGGAATTATTTATGACATTAATTGCCACATTATCGACCGGCTGTCGACTCCCGTGGCAGTTCGTCCATCTTTCTTACCAGCGAAAGCTAGCTCAGCCTAAAGTAGACTGACAAGCTAATTACACCATCTTCCCCTCAATGACAAATGCTACTCATCTGAAACCGTGCCGGAAATAAGGCTCTTTTTCTGTGCCTGCCCTTTCCCGAGCTGTCTGCCTCAGCTAATGTCTCCTCATGTCTGCAGTAAAAGATGAGGCTGTGAGCTCGGGAGAATGATCAGACCCTCATCTCACCTCTCTCTCATCCAGTTAGTGTGCTATCAGCATACGGCTGTCAATCACTAATACGGCAACCGAGCGCTTTCTCGTGCGCCTGATTTGCATTCGCTGCTGTCAATCACTCAAAGAGAGGAGCCTAATAACTGATGACTCGGGGCGATTTCCCAAAGCCGCTCTGACAGGCAAGCCACAATGAAAGTTGGGATCAGAGCGAGAGAGAGAGAGAAAGTGGGCTACGGTGGAGCCCTGGGCTTTCGCGGAGTTTCTTACTAAGGCCTTCTATACAGGCTTGCTCTGGAGCAACAGCTCTGTGAACATGCTGTAATGGGAACACTGTCAGCTCACTCTGCCTTGTGCATCAGCAACACCCACCAGCTCCGCCTGTCAAGCTTCCAGAAACATCCGATATGATCGGCGACAACAAGAGAAATGCTCGACATCACTCGCATTCCGCGGTGTTTAAACCACAAACCGTTCTAATGCCATTAAACACATCAACACCTTTCATTACCGCCTGCACCGGAAGCGCTTTCAGCTCCACAAGACGATTGAAGGGCGGTGTGAAATCGCTCGCGGTCCTGTCGGTGAAGTTGGTGAACTCTTTTCCATCTGTTTTTTTTTTTTTTTTTTCCCCCTCTGCCCCTGAGACCTACGTATCTGGAGGGCTCATCATTGGTGCTACGCAACTCTACCGAGGAACTTTCCGTACAGCCGTGGACACACACACACACACACACACACACACACACACACACACTCTCCCCTGGGTCACAGCCTGTGCCAAGTGCACACTCTGTTCCTCTCTCCATAATTAGTCCCCATCCTGTACCCCCGTACACAACGCACACACACATCCGCGCGTTCTCTCACTCACACGCAGTACACATGCGTGGCAGCATATGTCTACCCTCTGCACTTGCGCCTCTCTCCTAATGCTGTTTATATTTGTGGAGCTGTTGGAGACGAGGCCGTGACGAGGATGGGAAGTGACACCCACCAAACTCGCTACGTCCCCCAGCTAGCTCCGCCGGCTCCGCTGCTGTCAATTCAGGCTACATCAGCAGCACAGGCTCAATGGCAGCGTCTCTGACACATGTCACAAAGTTTTAAATGTCTGTTCTTTTCATGGGGATGGCTGGGTGAGCCAGCCAGGGAAGAGATGACATTTTGTGTGGTGAGGAAGGGGATGGGGGTGGGGGGGGGGTGGGGGGGGGACTTGTTGTGGCTCCTTCTTTCTGCCTCCTCTGGCTGTCACTGGCACTTTCCTGTGAACATATCACAACATGGACAAATAAACCTTGTCATTTAGAAACGCCCGCACTAGTGACCATGCTCTCCGGCAGCACATCAGGAGCCATGCTCAGACATAGTCCCACAGGACCAAGGACACACACACACACACACACACACACACACTTGCAAAATCCATTGTGTAAATACAGTGTCAGCAAGATGCACATTTTGCATTCACATTCACTCAGACAAATAAACACATCAGGCATATAAAGCATCTGACCCACAATCACAAGAAACATTCCAGTGGGCGATATGTGGCCTTTCCCTCAGAGCACGCAGAGCACACAGAGCACGCAGAGCACGCAGAGGATGGAGCGATGCACTCGACCAACACATGCTTTCTTTTCCTTCACAGCCATCTGAGATGTCCATAAGAGATGTAAACTCCAATCAAGTTCGTCAGGGTAATATCACACGGGAATACTCGCTACACCTGCAGCTGATGGAAACACATCAGAAAAGCCAGAAAGATGGATGGATAGTAATACAGAGGTACCTCACCTTACGAAATTAATCAGCGCCTTTTTCTTAACCTGGATTTTTCTGAAGTTGAACCGCATTTTACATGTAAAATGTGTGATTTGTTCCAAGGCTCCCGATACTACCCCCTAAACCCTTTAAAAATGATAAAAGCACACCTTTTAAGACCTCCTTCTGCTTCAATATCGTACCGATGGTAGATGGATTTGGCCATATTCATTTGTGGTATCACTCGAGCCTGTTTCTTCTTCTCACTCGCACCGTAAATCACACCCGCGTGCGCGCGTGTGTGTATGTGTGTGTGTGTGTGCGCGCATGTGTGTACGCACGCGTGTTGACCATGTCTTCTTAGCGGAGTTATAATCTTACAAATGTTTATGGAAGGTTAAAAGCCTGAGTCAAGAAATAAAACATGAAACAACAGTAACTCTGTCCTTTACACGAAAAGCATTATGGGAGATGCAGATCCATAATAGACGATGGGAGGGAGCTGTGTCATCCCTTCTAGCCAATGGGAGGCCATGGGCAGGATGTTGGGAGATAGCCAATAAGAGGGAGCTGTGTCATCCCTCCTAGCCAATGGGAGGCCAGCGGGGCGGGATGTTGGGAGATAGGCAATGGGAGGTAGCAGCGTCATCCCTCCTCGCCAATGGGAGGCCAGCGGGGCGGGATGTTTGAACGTCATTGATGGGAGAGCAGCTCATGCATTGTTTGAATGTTTGAATGTTTGAATGGCGCGTTTGTCGTGTTTCATAAGGAGAAGTTTCGTATACAGATACAAAAACTTTGGAAAATGTCGTTTGCTGCGACTGTCGTAAGGTGAGGTACCACTGTACTGATATATTACATCATCAGGTCTTAAAGGAAACACAAGAATTCCGACCTATTATGTGTTGAGATAATTGCACTAATAAATGCACAGTGAATCGTGAGCATTTTGAGTGTAATTAGAGCTATTTTATTAATATGGTGCACAAATCTTACTCTTAAAGATATGTGAAACTCTACATTCAAAAATAGAAACGTTACCAAACAAACAGCACTTGAATGAAAATGAATGAGAATGTGGATAAACTGCGGGAACCTTGTTTCTGAAACGCAGCGAAAGCTGTTAGGGATTTTATTTTCATAAACAAAAGTTACAGAGCAAGTCATTAAAATAGTGTGCATATCACATGAGGAGGCAATCAGAAGTGGAAAGGAAGAAGTTGTTGACTTCTCTCCCTCCCCTCAGTCCTGCTGCTCAGTCTCGCCTGTCTCTCTTTTCCCTCTCCTGGACCCGAGCAACGAGAGCAAAGCTCATTACCACGCACTTTCTCAGCTCCTCCAGGCTCCTGCGTGGAAACATCTGCCCCCGCAACACACCAACTTCACAGAGTGTATGTATACACACACACACACACACACACACAGACACACACACACACACACACACACACACACACACACACAGACATGCACAAACAATAACTTATTACCGCATGTAAACATGACCATACACAAGGCCACAGTGTGAGTTGCCTGTAAATTCCATTTATTTGCCAAAAATGTGTAATACATGAATTTCCATCGGGATTTTTTCTTTTGGTTAAAACCCCACGATTGCTTAATGCATGGTTTTAAATACTTCTTAACAATTTCTGAACAATATTACCTGTGACTTATACGTTCGAAGCTCAGCTTTAAAATGAAATAAAATTCAGTTTAAAAAAATAAAAGTCAGAAGTACAGAAGAATATAAAGTCATACAGGGTGCACACACACACACACACACACACACACACACAAAAAATAAAACCAGGTGATGTGAATAAGTGGAATGAACAGTCTTTGAGTGCACGCGCGTGAGTGTTTTCTGTATGTTTAACTTTAGCTTTGACTTTGAGGAGGGCTCATCCTGTGTGTCCTCATGGGCACACTGCAGCCTCAGGTGTGACCTTTGACCTGCAGAGAGTAGCAGTTGGATCAGGCAATCCATCATGAAGCAGTAGCTGTCAACACAGTCACTTGGATGTATGTGTGTAGTGTGTGTGTGTGTGTGTGTGTGTGTGTGGGGGGGATCCTGCTTAAAGGCACTAATGTCAGTGTGAGTGGCATGGCTCAGGCAGTGAGGGAGAGATGAGAGGTGGCAGGGATGGCGCACTAGAGAAGAAGGCACTAGAGGGCTGTGTTCAGCTGTTTAAAATGCACGTGGTGATGTAGATATTAATAAAGACACAAAGGAAGACATCTTCATGAAGGTTCATGGCCGGTCCTGGCCTGTCCATCTGTTTATCAGAGCTGGTCGTTGCAAATGAAGCGATTGCCCTCTGAATGCTTGCCGTAGTAGATGTAACGGCACTTGGCAAACACCCCTATACAGCAGACCAATAGAAAGAAATAACACAGTGATTAAGGTGGAATGGAATTGTATATAAATACAGTTCTACCTCAATTTACGAAATTAATCCGTTCCGGAAGTGGTTTCGTAACCTGGATTTTTCAGAAGTTAAACCGCATTTAACCGGTGATTCGTTCCAGGGTCCCAATACTACCCCCTAAACCCTTTAAAAATTATAAACGTATACCTTTTAAGACCTCCTTCTGCTTCAATATCGTACCGATGGTAGACGGGTTTGGCCAAATTCCTTTGCGATATCACTCAACCGCATGCCACGAGCCCACTTCTTTTCAATTGCACTGGAAATCACAACGCGCGTGTGTGCGTGCATGTGTGTGTGTGTGTGTGTGTGTGTGTGTGTGTGTGTGTGTGTGTGTGTGTGTGCGTGCACGCACGTGCACGTTTGTTGACCATGTTTTCTTAGCAGAGTTATAATCTTACAAATGTTTATGCAAGGTTAAAAGCCTGAGCCAAAAGATAAAGTTGCAATGAGCACACTCGAAAAACTCATGAAACAACAGTAACTTTACTCCTTTCCTTTACACAAAAAGCATTATGGGTGCTCCATAATAGCCAATGCGAGGGAGCTGCGTCATCCCTCCTAGCCAATGGGAGGCCAGCAGGGTGGGATTTTGGGAAAGAGCCAATGGGAGGCCAGAGGGGCAGGATGTTGGGAAATGTAGTCAATGGGAGAGCAACTCGTGCATTGTTTGAATTTTTGCTTCGTAACGTGAACTTGTTTTGGATACAGAGACAAAAATTTTAGGAAAATGTTTTTCGTAACTCGGATTTTTCGTTTGCTTGGACTATCATAAGTTTAGGCTCCACTGTATAATAATTATATAATATGCGGCAAAATTGTTAAATAGTTGGCTATAAATACATATAAATGCAAAAAGTCTTTGCTCACCTGCCTTGACTTGCATATGAACTTAAGTGACATCCCAATTTGAATCCATAGAGTTTAATATGACGCCGGGCCACACTTTTCAGCCGTGACATCTGCAACTCTTCTGGAAAGACGTTCCCACAATGTTTAGGGACCAACATCATATTAAACCCAATAGATTAAAAATGGGATGTCACTTAATTTCAAATGTGAGTCCAGGCAGGAGAGCGAATACTTTTATCAATGTTATGATGGTTTTTTTCTTTTTAAATAATTGTTCCTTTATTATATCAACAGTAGTGCTGCTATTATAATTTCATTTGCAGAAGACCAAAAATTATCTTAATAGCATAAAGCAAAGCACACATCGTTTCATCAATAAAATTATCATTACCGCATGTTCACCATGAACACAACAGCCAGTATTTTAGCCTCAAAAATTTTTAATGCTGTTTTGTTTGCAGTGTTTTTGTTCTATTTATATACTCCTGTCAAAGACCGAGGAACCAGACTTCTGAATCAGTCTTCTTCTCACTCAAATTCTGGCATGAACGGTGTGTCAGGGGAGACAGAGCATCCATCTCAAGTCTAAGAACACCAGAAAGACAACATTTGGCCTGAGGGTGCTGTCTAGACAACAAGCAGCAGACTTTTCTCTCTCTCTCCCTTTCTTTTGTGTAACACACACACACACACACACATATACACACACACACACACACACACACACACACACACACACACACACACATCTCACAGAGAGAGAGAGAGAGAGAGAGCGTTCTTTACGATAGTGTACATAGAGAGAATCAGGACCACAGTCGTTCAGATAGTTACCAGTCACCTTCCAGTCACTCAACCTACCAAACAATGGGCTCTTGATTCTGTAGCTCGGTGGTGAAGTGTGACTTTCCAGATAACGAAAGGCTTTGTTGTTATGATATGTTGAAATTTCCCTTTTTCTGACAACCACGATTTTTAAATGCTTGCTTTCAAAGACTTAATTTAAAAAAGAAAGAAGCAACAATTTCATATCAGATATGATTTAAAATCACTGAGAGGGAAAGTGAATATCTCTAGTTATCCCATTATAGTAGCATCCTGGGGTGCGGTATATTTGGCAGCAAGTGATCGGTTAGGTTTCAAAATCCATGTGCTGAAAGGGGTGGAAATGAAAAACAACATCAATGAGGGTCAAATATCATGGCAAGACATCTGGGTCAGAGCATCTTCAAATTCATAGGTGGGTTTCCAGTATGCAGTGGTTGCTGCCCACCAAATGTGGTACAAGGAAAGAAGAACAGTGCACCAGGAAGAGTTTCATGACTTCCTAGGGCTCACTGAAGCACATGTGAAGGCTAGTCTGATTTCACAGAAGAACACAAATTGCTGAAAACGTTGATGCTGGTTTTGATTGAAAGGTGTCATTACAGATCGTAGACTGGTGCGTATGAGGATGGTCTTAATAGTTTGGCTGATTGGTGTATATTGTTATGGCTGATAAGAACAAATACGGACACAAAACAACTTTTCACATTGACATTCACATCTATGAGCAATTTGCAGTCGCTAGTTGACCTAACCTGCATGTACCTGGACTGTGGGAGGAAATGTGAGTCTTCTTCTTTTCCTTTCAGCTTTTCCCCTTTTTTTCAGGGGTCACCACGGCGAATCATCTGATTTGCATGTTTGATTTGGCATAGGTTTTTTTAATGCAGCCGTGAAAGGGGCACAAGCCAGTGTCCACCCTCACGCCGGTCCCAAGCCCGGATAAATGAGAGGGTTGCGTCAGGAAGGGCATCCGGAGTAAAACCAATGCCAAATAAAATATGCGAGTCAAACCAAAGAATTTCATACTGGATCGGTCGAGGCCCGAGTTAACAACGACCGCCATCAGTGCTGTTAACCAACAGGGTGCTGATGGAAATTGGACTACTGTTGGTTGAAGAAGTCGAAGAAGGAGAGGTGGGAGGCGTGTCCGTAGGCGGAGCGAGAAGAGGAAAGGCATGAGTCTAGGACTGAGAGTAGGGACTTTGAATGTTGGAACTATGGCAGGAAAAAGGAGCTGGCTGAAATGATGCAGAGGAGGAAGGTGGACATACTGTGTGTTCAGGAGACCAGGTGGAAAGGTAGCAAGGCTAGAAGCTTAGGAGCAGGGTTTAAGCTGTTTTATCATGGTGTGGATGGGAAGAGAAATGGAGTCGGAGTCATCTTGAAGGAGGGGTTGGTCAGGAATGTTCTAGAAGTGAAAAGAGTGTCAGACAGAGTGATGAGTCTCAAGTTCAAAATTGAAGGCGTGATGTTCAATATTGTTCGTCTTTATGCCCCACAGGCAGGATGTGAGCGAGAAGAGAAGGGGAGATTCTGGAGTGAGTTAGATGAAGTGATGCAGAGTACCTCCAGAGGTGAAAGAGTGGTCACTGGGGCAGACTTCAATGGACATGCCGGTGCAGGAAAAAGAGGGGACGAGGAAGTGATGGGCAGGTTTGGTGTCCAGGATAGGAACGCAGAAGACAGATTTTGCAAAAAGGATGGAAATGTCTGTGGTGAATACTTTCTTCCAGAAGAGACAGGAGCATAGGGTGACTTATAAAAGCGGAGGTAGGAGCACACAGGTTTGCACAGCAGAGAAATAGAGATGGGAAGGAGGTACATCTTGTGCAGGCGATGTAATTTGAAGGAAGTCAGTGACTGCAAAGTAGTAGTGGGTGAGAGTGTGGCAAACAGCATAGGATGGTGGTGTGCAGGATGACGCTGATGGTGAGGAAGGTGAAGAAGGCAAAGGCAGAGCAAAAGACAAAGTGGTGGAAGCTTAAAAAGGAAGAGTGTCAGGTTGTCTTCAAGGAGGAGTTGAAACAGGCTTTGGGTGGTCAGAAAGTGCTTTCTGATGACTGGACAACTACAGCTAATGTGACCAGGGAGACAGGTTGGAGAATAGTTGATGTGTCATCTGGAAGGAGAGCAGAATGAGGAAGTGCAGGAGTGTGTACAAAGGAACAGGTTAGCTAAGAAAAAGTGGGACATTGAAAGGACCGAAGAGAGTAAACAGGAGTATAGGGAGACACAGCGTAAGGCGAAGGTAGCGGTGTCAAAGGCCAAACAGAAGGCGTATGATGACTTGTATGCTAGGTTGGACAGTAAAGAGGGAGAAAATGATTTATACAGGTTTGCACAGCAGAGAAATAGAGATGGGAAGGAGGTACAGCAAGTTAGAGTGATTAAGGACAGAGAGGGAAATGTATTGACTGATGACAGAAGTGTGCTGGGAAGATGGAAAGAGTACTTTGAAGAACTGATGAATGAGGAAAATGAGAGAGAAAAAAGAGTAGAAGGGGGTGACCGTTGAGGGCCAGGAAGTAGCAAAGATTAGTAAGGGTGAAGTGAGGAAAGCATTGAAGAGGATGAAAAGTGGAAAGGCAGTCGGTCCTACCGGTGGAGGTATGGAAGTGTCTAGGAGAGATAGCAGTAGATTTTCTGATAAGAACATTCAACAAGGTCTTAGAGAGTGAGAGGATGCCAGAGAAATGGAGAAGAGTGATGTGCCCATTTTTAAGAACAAGGGAGACGTGCAGAGTTGTGACAACTACAGAGGGATAAAGTTGATGAGCCATATGATGACGTTATGGGAAAGAATAGTGGAAGCTAGATTAAGGGCAGAGGTCAGCATTTGTGAATAACAGTATGGCTTCATGCCAAGAACGAGCAGCACACTGGTTTGCTTTGAGGATGTTAATAGAGAAGTACAGAGAAGGTCAGACGAAGCTGCATTGTGCCTTTGTGGATCTGGAGAAACCATATGACAGGGTACCGAGAGAGGAACTGTGGTATTGCATGACGAAGCCTGGAGTGGCAGAGAAGTATGTCAGAGTGGTGCAGGACATGCATAAGAGATGTAAGACAGTGGTGAGGTGTGCTATCGGTGTTACAGAAGAGTTCAAGGTAAGATAAGATAAGATAAGATAAGATACAGCTTTATTAATCTCACAATGGAGAAATTCACTGTTACAGGCTCTTGAAGGTGGAGGCAGGACTGCATCAAGGGTCAGCTCTGAGCATCTTCTTGTTTGCTATGGTGATGGACAGGCTGACAGACGAGGTTAGACAAGAATCCCCATCGATAGAGGATGTTGGCAGATGACATTGTGATCTGTAGTGAGAGCAGAGAACAAGTGCAAGAAAATCTAGAGAGGTGGAGGTATGCCCTGGAAAGGAGGAGAATGAAGGTTAGCCTCAGTAAGACAGAATACACCTGTGTTAACAACAAGGACCCAAGAGGAACGGGAAGGTTACAGGGGGCAGAGAAAAAGAAGGTGGAGGATTTTAAGTACTTAGGCTCAACAATCCAGAGCAATGGAGAGTGTGAAAAAGAGGTGAAGAAGCGTGTGCAGGCAGGTTGGAATGGATGGAGAAAAGTGTCCGGTGTGATGTGTGATAGGAAGGTATCGGCAAGAATGAAAGGAAAAGTGTACAAGATTGTGTTGAGGTCAGCGATGTTGTATGGTTTAGAAACAGTGTCCCTGGGGAAAAAACAGAAAGCTGAGCTGGAGGTAGCAGAGATGAAAATGCTGAGGTTCTCTTTGGGAGTAACGAGGATGGATAGGATCAGGAGGGACAGCACATGTAACATGACAGCACATGATGTTTTGGAGACAAAGTCAGAGAGGCTAGATTGAGATGGTTTGGACATGTACAGAGAAGGGATAGTGAGTATACTGGGAGTAGGATGCTGAGGTTGGAACTACCAGGCAGAAGGCCCAGAGGAAGACCAAAGAGACGATTCATGGATGTGGTGAAGCAGGACATGAAGGCAGTTGGTGTAAGAGAAGAAGATGCAGAGGATAGGGTGAGATAGAGGCAGATGATTCGCTGTGGTGACCCCTGAAGGGAACAGCCGAAAGGAAAATAAAAAGATTTGGCATAGTTTTTTACATCGGATGCCCATCCTGACACAACCCTTTAGCAAGTGGCGGAAACATGCTGCCGGCTATGCAGCTACTCTTTACAAACATGAAAAAGCTAAGTTTTCAGCTGTTGTTTGAAGAGACCCAGTGACTCAGTTGTCCGGATGTCCAGAGAAAGTTAATTCCACCATCTCGGAGCCAGAACAGAGACGAGTCTAGACACATTTTCCCATGTCCCATGGTACAGGGTAGGATCAGTCTCACAGTGCTAGAGGATCTGAAAGAACACGGCACCGGGGATTTAGCTCAGTTGGTAGAGCGTCCGCTTTATCCTCCGGAAGGTCGGAGTTTGAATCCAGTCGCGTCATACCATAAGACGCTAAAACTTAGGAGTTGTTGCTTCTTGCTTGGCGCTCAGCATCAAAATGATAGAACAACGCAATATTCTCATGTGCATTGAGCATATGCGTGTATGAATAATGCGCTATACAAGCATCCATCATAATAATAACACGGCACAGTGTGTGGTGTGATAAGTGCTTTGCGGTAGGAAGGTACAATTTCCATTTTGGGCTTTGTAGGCAAGCATTGGTGTTTTAAAGCAAATATGAGCAGCTACAGGAAGCCATTGGAGAGATTGTAGCAGGTGGTGTGGTGCAATGAAATTTGGGCAGGTTGAAAACAACCCATGCAGCTGCATTCTGGATCATTTGCAGGAGTTGAATAGCCCTCAAAGGTAAGACCTGCCAGTAGTGAGTTGCAGTAATCAAGTCTTGAGATGACAGGAGATTGAACAAGTATCCTTGTTGTGTAAGTGGCCTGATTGGAAAGAAATGGCTGAATCCTCCGGATATTAAAGAGAAGAAATCAACATGATCAAGAAAGATTACTGATATGAGAAGAGAAGGAGGGGCAATTGTCCATGGTTACTCCGAGGCTTTGTGCAGCACCTGAAAGAGAGATCACAGCATTGTCCAAGGAGATTCCAAGATCTTGATGTGGGGATGAGTCAGCTGGTATTAACAGTAATTCAGTCTGTTTGGGATTAAGCTTCAGCTGGTGAGCTGTCATCCATAAGGAGATACTTGCCAGACATGCAGAGATCCGGGCATAAACATCAGTGTCTGAGGGAGCAAAAGAGAGAACAAATAGAGTGTCATCTGCATCGCACTGGTCTGAGAACCCATCTGAGGATATGACATCACCAAGGGACCTAGTAGAGAACCGAAGTGGACCAAGAACTGAGCCCTGGGGAACACCAGTGGAAAGTCGGTGTGGAGAACATGTGGATTACTTTCATGTAACCTCATATGAGCGACCTTCAAGGTAGGAAGCAAACTATTGCCATGCTGCACCACAAATTCCCAGACTCCTAAGGGTGGACAAGAGAGTCTTGTGGTTGATCATGTCAAATGCTACTGAAAGGTTAAGGAGGATGAGGACCGATGGCATCTTAGCTCTTGGATCTTACAGCATGTATCTTCTCTGTGACAGCCAAAAGTGTAGTCTCTGTGGAATGTGCTACTTTGAAGCCAGATTGGGGTCAAGGAGGCTATTTTGCAAAAGATAGAAAGACATTTGGTTATAAACAGCGCATTCAAGAATTTTAGAATGTAAAGAAACAAGTGATACCGGCCTGTAGCTGCTGATGTCCAATGGATCCAGAGAGGGTTTCTTTAAGATGGGTAAAACCTTGGCTCTTTTGAATGCTGTTGGTACCTGTCCAGTTGATAGGGGATTATTGATGATAATGTCAAGGGAAGACAGTCTTGAGAAATAATCTTCAGTATTGTGGAAGGAAGTGGATCCAGTGAGCAAGTGGAAGACTTGAATGATGAGATGACTTGTTGGAGTCTTCATTTGTGAGATTGGAAAACTGCACAAGTAAACAGGAAGTGGAATCTATGCTGTGTAGTGCAGGAGGTGGGGTGGGAGTAAATGTCTGACAGATTTGTTTAATCTTCCCATCAAAGAAGTCAGCAACGTCTTCATAGGTCAGGGAGGATGGGGTGGGGGAAGCAGATGCATTGAGTAAAGTGTAGAGTTTGCATGGGTCTTGTGCAGCAGTGTCCAATTTTTTTTTGCAGAAGGTTGTCTTAGAAGAGGTCACATCAGATGAAAATGTCAATACAAGAAGGTGGTCGGAAGCCAAATCTGATTCCAGTTGAGATTTCTCCCACTGTCTCTCAGCTGCTCTGAGTTGTCTATGATTGCTTCAGAGCACCTACGAGAGCCAAGAAGTCTTCTTGGATTTCATAGATAAAGGGCAGAAGAGACTTATAGAAGCAGAGAGTGAAGAGAGGAAAGTGTCACTAGCAGATTCAAGTGGTGGGCAAGAAAAAGAGACTGGGTTAGGAAGATAAGATAAAGTACTGTACAGGAAGCAACCGATGAAGGAGATACAGTGTGGAGGTTTTGTCAAGTGGGGGAAGGAAAGTGAGAGCTAGTGTTAGATTAATTAAGTTGATAGTAGGGTTGTGTCAGGAAGGGCGTCCAACGTAAAAAAAACAAACAAACAAAAAACTCTGCCAAATTAAACATGCGGATCATTAATATGACTCCCATGAATATGGAGGCAGATGATTCGCTGTGACGACCTCTGAAGGGAACAGCCGAAAGGAAAAGAAGAAGATAGTAATGGAAACCAAGTGGTGGTCAGATATGTGTAACGGAGTGGCATTAATATCTCTGACCGGAGAAGGACGACTGAAAACAAGATCCAAGAGATTCACTCCGTTGTGTTCGGGAGAGCAGTTGTTAAAAGTTAAAGAAAAAGGTAAAGAAGAGGGAGAAGGCAAGAGGACTGGAGCTTGTCAGAGGGGCGATCTCCCAGAAGAGTGAGAGGAGTGTTGTCAGTAGGGAAAGTGCTGTGGAGTGTGTTCATTTCTTCTAGAAAGTGTCCTAGGGGTCCAGGAGGGCAGTAGATAACAATAATGAAGAGGTTGATTGGAGAGGACAATTTTACTGCATGAAGCTCAAAGGAGGAGATGGTTAGAAGAGAAAAGGAATGTGGTGTGAAGCACCACGTCCGAAATAGGCGGCGACTTGTACCACCACCTCTCCCAGTTACTTGTGGAGTATGAGAGAGATCATAAATAGAGGAAAGAGCTCCTGGTATAGAAGAGCAGTGTGAAGAAATCCAGGTTTCAGTTAGTGCAAGAAAGTCAAGAGAGTAATGAGAAGCAATGGCAGAGATGAAATCAGCCTTTGTCACAGCAGACTGGCAGTTCCAGAGTCCTCCAGCTACACTCCTCTGGCTTGATTGTATGATTTGCTGGGTCTAAGAGAAGTGTACCTGACCAGATGATATGGAGTTATTGACCATAATGGATGTATAAGGAAGACAGTCTGAAGAAATAATCTCTTAAGGCATTTGACTGCAATCTGGTTTATTGCAGACCTTTGGCCTGATAGTTCTTCTTCAGCAAAGGCAAAAAAATATTGAATTACCACAAGTCAAAGGATTTGTATGAACAAATGGTCTGTGTTGCTACCCACTACAAATGTCATGGTTGTGGTGGGAGACACCTTCAATATATACTTTCTGGGTTCTACCCCCAATTCACACCTTAAGCAAGCCCGGAACTACTGCTGATTAAGTGCCACAACAAGACTACAGAACCGGCTAAGTATCCTATACTTAAAAATATTAGTGGCAACAACCAAGTCCAACAGAGGCAAGCAGACAGTAATACAAAAGTCACAATCCCACCTTACCAGAAGAGAAGAAATCCAGGATAGAATTTAATGCACACTGAAAACTGAAGCTATTCACTATATACTTTCTGACTCCTGCACCCAGTGCACACCTTAAGAAACCCCAAAACTACTGCTGATTAAGCACCACAGAACAGTTGGGTGTTAGGCATCTTGTTCAAGGGCATGTCAGAGGAAGTTCCAGAACAATAACGAAAGTTCCAGTTCTGCTGACTCCTCCACCACTACACAGTTTTCCTGCTGGTTGAGGAATTGAACCAGTGACCTGTTGGTCCCAAAATCACTTCTCTAATCATTAGATTATAGCTGCCTTTAAGCATGGGGAGAACATGCCTCCTCATCAAAGGTCCTTATCAGCCAGTGTCAATCCAGAGTCTGCAAACTGTGAGGCAACACTGCTAACCATTGTTCGTTTTTGTGATATTAGCTAGTGACATTGCTAGTTATTGGGATGCTAACTAGTTGGCTTATGACAAATAGAGTGTGTATTATGACTTATGTATAAGTGTATATTGTATATTGGGAAAGTACAAGTCAAGACTCTTGTCCCCAGTTAGTGAATGTAGATTAGTTACTGCATTTAACATTCTAGAGTTGTACAGTGTAGTAAGCTTTTAATTTATGCAGGATGCATGGTGGCATAGTGGTAAACATATCGCCATACAGCAAGAAGGTCATGAGTTCAGGAATCGGACTTATGAGTTTATGTGTTGAGTCTGCATGTTCTAATCGAGCTTACATGGGTTTCCTCAAGGTATTCTGGTTTCCACACACAGGTCAAATATATGCTCATTAGGTTAACTGGCTGTTCCAAATTTCTCCTAGCTGTGAGTGTGAATGGTTGCGAGAGTGTTGCCCAAACACACACACACACACACACACACACACACACACACACACACACACACATACAACAAACAGAGAACCAGATGTCACTGGTCACACGTAAACATATTCACATTAGATCTCAAATGGGAGAGAAACACCAGTATCCGACAGATCCTAAAGGGGTATACATGCAAATGCTGCATAAGGTCTTATTAGGTTACAGTAGTACAGTATGCTAGTACACTAGTGATGTCATTGTTACGCAGGCATGCTATGTAGTGCACAGACCGTGGTTTAGGATTCACCACTGAATTTTCATCGAAGCCTCAGTTTAAAGTGCACACTTACAGCACATAGCATAAAGCATGTATAGAATGTTTCCTTAGCACAATGCTTCTTCAATAGTGGGGTGTTCCCCCCTTGGGGGGGCACCGTATGATGCTGGGAGGACGGGGTGGGGTGATGCCGGGGGAGCGCGTATGACCCTGGGGAACATGCTTTTCTGGGATTGTGTATAAGAATTAAGTGTAGTTGCACCTCCACTCCACTAGTTGAGAGTGACGCTCTCATTGTCGTTGCTATGGTGTAGCAGTTTCTCACACAAGCAAACGATTCAAAGTGCAGTAAACAACCCCTCAAGAAACAACACAGAAATTTTTTTAACAGGAACAAAGAGAAAGATGGAGAGAGAGACGGAGATATTAAGACATAAATAAGTTAAATGAGTTTAAATAAGGATGTTTTTTTTTTTTTATTTCAGGCACATTGGTGAACTTTAAATATTTTCTATTACAGGTTAAAAAACAATGGTAATGGAGATTTTCTTTATTGTAAGTTGAGCTATATTTCTTTGTTTTTTTTGTGTTTAATGTTAATAAAGAGACAATGTTATGCAGAGTAATAACAATTTTATAGATAAATAATACTATTTATCGTTGATCGCGGGGTGATCTGTTTTTTTTCTTCCTAGGGAGGGCGCCACAGAAAATAATTGAGAATCACTGCCTTAGCATGATCGCAGTTCAATAACCAACCTTCCGTGTATCCATTCATGATTTTATTGGTCAGGGTCGGAGTTTAGCTGGAGCCAATCCCAGCTTAGTTTTTCACTCGAGGGAGAAATTCCTAAATCTTATATCCTGCAACTTTAAAGCGAATGTTACCCGGCATGGTGAACTAATCTGTGTGTTGAGTATAGCCTTTCATTACCATAGTTAAATTTCTGAGCTGAGCACACTGTGAACACATAACCTAATCGCTGTTAATAATGATTCAATTGTGCGGCTCTAATGAGTGTGTGTGTGTGTGTGTGTGTGTGTGTGTGTGTGTGTGTTCTGCGACAGACTGTGGGAAGGCAGAGACAGAAGGCTATACCCTTCCTCTGAAACAGCAGGAGTGTGTATCATGTTGAGAGGTTGATTCACCCACTGCTGACAATCTGTCTTGTTTTAAACATGGTAGCACAATTTAATGATTTAAAAGAAATTTTTTGTTTAAAGATTTATCTAAGCATTAGAACTGAAAACACACAAACAAACCACAAGCGTGCAAAACTTCTGCTCCTTTTTTCCCTGACGAGTCCAGAGTTCCGTATCATACATAAAGTCAGACAGCAGCTGGATGTTTGGAGTGATCATCTTCGTGGCATCTAGTTGCCCAGCTTACCTTGTTCTTTTCTAAGGATCCTGAAAAATAACTGATTTCCTGGTGTATAATGAGGCTAAAATGGTAGGATTGTGCCTATGGCATACAATCTTCCATCAGAATAAAACAGACAATTCATGGCTATAAAAAAAAAAAAAAAAAAAAAAAAAAAAAAAAAAAGGTGGCAGTTAGGTGATTTGCTGCAAAATGTTCTCCTCATTCCTTCTATTCAGTGAGACTGCTGGAGCTGAATGCATAGCCTGGGAGAGAAGTTTTAAAACAGGATAGTTTTTAAATGACAGAAAGAAATGAGAGTGAGAGAGAGAGAGAGAGAGAGAGAGCTGATGGATGTGGTAGATGTGGTAGACTGCAACTAGGTGTCACAGCATTAGTAAATAAGGCAAGGACAAGTGGTATTAATGCTGTCAATGATCCTCTGACAGGAAAACATACACCACACTCGCTGCAGTTTTTAAATAGACATCAAGTGCATTAATGACAAAAAAGGGCAGGCTTCAAACACAACATCTGAGTGATGGGTGAAGGGTGGAAGCGCTCTGAGTGGAACGCCAACATAATCCAAATAGACACCGTCAGAGTAGGCGAGAGACAGGCCTCTGCATCGCCCACTGACACACAACAGAGATGAGGATACAGATACTGGTGGCATATTAGTGCCAAGCACATTCTAACACCAGCATGGATCCTAACCAAACCTGACATTCTCTCTCTCTCTCTCTCTCTCTCTCTCTCTCTCTCTCTCTCTCTTACTTGCTCTGTCTCTCGCTCTCTGCCATTTCTCTCAGCCTCCCCCATCCAACAGCAGTGTCTGGGCTGACATGGTGCTGCAGTGTGGTGCTCAGTGCTCCTCGATCAGCGAGTTAGCGCTGGGGCCTGTTCATGTCGGCTGGAGATACATACTACATACTGGACCCGGCGACCTCGGGAAAAGCTCACACAGTCTAAATTTGGACTTTTGTAACAAAGGCACAATCATTCAGTCTTCCCGCCAAGCATCCTGAGATGTATTAAACAGTGAAGTGTGCGGGGCTGCCTGCGTAGATCAGATAAGGACTTCATTTCCACATCACATTTTTTTTAGTAAGAAAGAGTGTGTGTGTGTGTGTGTGTGTGTGTGTTCTATAACTTTGTGGACTAAAGCACCTCCCTACTTCTGACATACAAGTATTCATAAATTTTGGATCCTGTATTACATGATGTATTTGCTTTTGCAGTAATTGTACACAAATACCGACCTATTGTTTCTTATATGACTTAAAATGTGATGCTATGACTAAAAGGACACTACATCTCTCAAAGATGTGAGCAGAGCTACATCGCATCCCACCATAAACAGCTGGCCTGTATAGAGTCGAGTTTCCAGCAGTGTGTCTCCTGCATGCCTGCAGCCCATATTACGCAAGTGAATAATCCCAGCACACAGGCAGACACAGCTATATTACATCTGGAGCCAAAACTCATGAACCCGACATTTGTTTAAATACAGTAATAAATAAAAGCTCTTGTGATTGATGAGTTGCTGCAGGCTCAGTGTTTGGTGATGATGGAGACTGAAGCTCAGTAGATGCCGGCTTAGAGGTTTATCACGCTCGAGATTTTCGTGGCAGACAGCAGGCCTGTAAAATGTCCACGTTTGCTGGCGGCTTCACACTGAAAGCCATGTGTGGAGTAGGAGAAAAAACATAGTTCGGCTAGAAACAATGAGAGTGTGTTCAGTGTAAACTGGCAGTCATTGTAACGTGTGATACAGCGCAGAGAACTCGATGCATACTGCACACGCAGCCAGTTTCCTGCACCTGGACCCGCCATTATGTGCAAACCTTAGAAAATGCAAAAGACATACAGTACTTTTTTTTAAAAAAACGCAGACCAGTCTACAGAGGATAAACAAATCATAAATAACTAATAACCAAAATGTAGAGGTTGATTTAAACATTTCGGTGTTGAAACCGTATGAGTCTGCGATGTGTCATTGAACTCGTAAGCAAAACACAACATCTGATGTTATTTCAAGGTGCACAAATATTTAAAATGTAAGAAACTCCGAGTTTCTTCGTCTTCCAGTTAGCTAGTGTAGCTCTCTGGATTAAAGACATCCTTCTTATCACAGTTTAAAATTTAAAAACATAATTTGTTTGTTTTACGTGTTGTTCCTGTTGGTCAGGAGTTGGATTAGAAAGTAATTGTGCCCTCTAGTTGCACCCCGTATAGACTTCTTCTTCTTCTTCTTCTTTTTCTTTCGGCTGTTCCCTTCAGGGGTCGCCACAGCAAATGATCTGCCTCCATCTCTCCCTATCCTCTGCATCTTCTACTCTTACTCCAACGACCTTCATAGTCTTCTTCCTGAAGGCCAATTCTACTACGGAGCAGAGCGATAAAGATGGAAAAAACATCTACAGTATTTCTTAAGAAATAGGGCGGCGGTGGCCTGGTGGAAATTGGTCTGTCTAGTGCCGATAACTGGGTTATCAAAGGCCGGCTTTGTCTCTCACTGTCCCTGGTGAGATTGATGAAAAAGATCCATTGCTGACTTTCATCAAAAGTAGCTGCATAGCCGTCAGCGTGTTTCTGCCCTGCGATGGCCTGGCGAGCCATCCAGGGTGTACTCTGCTTTTGCACAGAGTCGACTGAGATGGGCAACAGCCTCCACGTGACCTTAATTCGAATTAAACGGTTCAGAAAAGGAATGAATAAATAAAAATATTTTCTTACCATCAATAGTTTGATTATAAATGTTGCCACGTTTTACGCAGTATATGCTAACCTAAAGCTAGCCTTAAGAGGTTGAGAAAGCACGTTTTGGCCGGTTGCCGAAGCTTATGTTGACCTCATCCGACATGACTGGCAGCGAGACACTGTGATGATTGCAGGCTTGTTCTGGAAAAAAGAAAAAAAAAATGTTCGGAAAATAGTGAATGGAAGAGCTGACCAACTAGGATTAGCTTTTAGCCTCGCAACTGCGTAACTTTACTGAGCTGGAGTGCATGGATCTGTCCCGAGAGAGTATGTCTGTCTGTCTGTCTGTCTTTTTCCCTTTTCTCGGGAGTCGCCACAGCGAATCATCTGATTCGCACGTTTGATTTGGCAGAGGTTTTTACGTCGGATGCCCTTCCTGTCACAACCCTTTTTAGCAAGGGACAGAAACACGCTGACGACTTTGCAGCTACTCTTTACGAAAGTCAGCAATGGTTCTTTTACATGCCTCACACCATAGACAGTGAGAGACATGGCCCGCCTTTGCTAACCCAGTTAGCTGCACTGGGGGGGGACAGTGACAACCTTGTGGAGAGTGGGACTCGAACCCCCAACCTTTGGATCAGCGATCCTGCGCCCTATACCACTAGACCACCACTGCCCCCTCTGCCCCGACAGAGTATGTCATGGTTAAAATATATAAAGATCTAATTTCAGCATGCTTTTTGGTGCTGATGGTGCCACGTTACTCCTAAACCAATTATATGCCTCAGGCTTGTTGGAAGTTTCTGAATTGAACGGGCTACTCTGTGACTATTCACGGACATCCACCGTTAAATATAATATTTTTCTCCATTTGGTTAATGGGTGAAATTACCCCCTGGTCCACAGGTTGATGTGTTTCCTGGCAAAGAAAGAGTCAAGGACATTGATGATATCATGATATACCTGGACCTTTAGAGGACAAGATCATTGTCAGAAGTGAAAAGGTCATCTTCTTCCAGCACAGTTCTCCACACGTTCTCCTCAACCCGGACTATAATCACACACTACTGAGTCAAATGGCACCTCTAATTTTGCTTTGGTTTAAACACTCTTTCATGATAAATGCACAAATACTACATCAACTGCAAATAATGTCTGGGTTTTGCCCAACTTGTTTTACTTCATGGACAATTTGTGCTTCAATGGCAATGTTTGATGACATTATTAGATCCCATAGATATTTAAGTTGCCCTGTCCGTGTTGTGAATCTCCTGCTGTACGTCTTCCCAAAGATGTTCTTCTGGATTCAGATGTGGTGTTTGGGAAGGTCACCGAAGAACACCGAGCTTATTGTCATATTCAGGAAATGACTTTACGGTGTAACCTGGTGCATGGTCATGCTAAACGTATCCATTTAAAGCTGAGAAACTGAGGCCTTGAAGGAAAGCACATGGTCAGGAACAATCCTCAAATAGGATGTGGTATTCTAATGATGAAGGATTGGTATTAACAGGTTCAAAGTTTGCCAAGGAAACAATCTGCACACCATTAAACAACCTCCACCTGCCTGGACTGTTGACAGAAGGCAGGTTGGATCCATGGATTCATGCTGTTGGCACTAAATTCTGATCCTATTATCTGTTTTCTTCAGCAGTAATTGAGATACATCAGACCAGGCTACGTTTTTCCATTCTTCAGCTGTCCAATATCCTGGCTGTCTGAAGAAGAACACACTGTGATCTTCCTAGGCACTCAGATGGACAACATGGACTGAGACCCAAGGCTGTCGGTACAGAGAGTTCCTGCTCAGTGGAAGTATAGCTAATGTTCTAATTTGGGGAGTGTTTATGTGAAAGAAAAAAAAAAATCATTGAATGAAAATTGATGGGGGGTTTTTTTTATGCCGTTTAACCTATTTAATACAGGGCCAGTTTAAATTTTGAAATTGAAACTGCAGATCAAGTATTATACAAATATTTGCTCTCAGGCGCATTGTACAGGTCCTTCTCAAAAAAATTAGCATATTGTGATAAAATTCATTATTTTCTGTAATGTACTGATAAACATTAGACTTTCATATATTTTAGATTCATTACACACAATTGAAGTAGTTCAAGCCTTTTATTGTTTTAATATTGATAAATTTGGCAAAAAAGTAAAGAAAAACCAAAAATCCCTATCTCAAAAAATTAGCATATTTCATCCGACGAATAAAAAAAAAGTGTTTTTAATACAAAAAAGTCAACCTTCTAATTATTATGTCAGTTATGCACTCAAAACTTGGTCGGGAATCCTTTTGCAGAAATGAAATGACTGCTTCACTGCAGCGTGGCATGGAGGCAATCAGCCTGTGGCACTGCTGAGGTGTTATGGAGGCCCAGGATGGTTCGATAGCGGCCTTAAGCTCATCCACAGTGTTGGGTCTGGTGTCTCTCAACTTTCTCTTCACAATATCCCACAGATTCTCTATGGGCTTCAGGTCAGGAGAGTTGGCAGGCCAATTGAGCACAGTAATAGCATGGTCAGTAAACCATTTAGCAGTGGTTTTGGCACTGTGAGCAGGTGCCAGGTCGTGCTGAAAAATGAAATCTTCATCTCCATAAAGCTTTTCAGCAGATGGAAGCATGAAGTGCTCCAAAATCTCCTGATAGCGAGCTGCATTGACCCTGCCCTTGATAAAACACAGTGGACCAACACCAGCAGCTGACATGGCACCCCAGACCATCACTGACTGTGGGTACTTGACACTGGACTTCAGGCATTTTGGCATTTCCTTCTCCCCAGTCTTCCTCCAGACTCTGGCACCTTGATTTCCGAATGACATGCAAAATTTGCTTTCATCCGAAAAAAGTACTTTGGACCACTGAGCAACAGTCCAGTGCTGCTTCTCTGTAGCCCAGGTCAGCCGCTTCTGCCACTGTTTCTGGTTCAAAAGTGGCTTGACCTGGGGAATGCGGCACCTGTAGCCCATTTCCTGCACACGCCTGTGCACGGTGGCTCTGGATGTTTCTAGTCCACACTCAGTCCACTGCTTCCACAGGTCCCCCAAGGTCTGGAATCGGCCCTTCTCTCACTTTTTCCTTCCCACAGACGTCCCACTGAGGTGGCTTGATACAGCACTCTGGGAACAGCCTATTCGCTCAGAGATTTCTTTCTGTGTCTTACCCTCTTGCTTGAGGGTGTCAATGATGGCCTTCTGGACAGCAGTCAGGTCGGCAGTCTTACCCATGATTGCGGTTTTGAGTAATGAACCAGGCTGGGAGTTTTTAAAAGCCACAGGGATCTTTTGCAGGTGTTTAGAGTTAATTGGTTGATTCAGATGATTAGCTTCATAGCTCGTTTAGACTACCTTTTGCTAATATGCTAATATTAATAGTAATATGCTAATTTTTTGAGATAGGAATTTTGGGTTTTCATGAGCTGTATGCCAAAATCATCAGTATTAAAACAATAAAAGACCTGAAATATTTCAGTTGGTGTGCAATGAATCTAAAATATATGAAAGTTTCATTTTTATCAGTACATTACAGAAAATAATGCACTTTATCACAATATGCTAATTTTTTGAGAAGGACCTGTATACGGGGCCAAAAGAAAACACCTTCCTTCTGTTACGGTTTTGTTGATTTCAGTGAGGCGTTCGACTCCATAAACCACAAAGTAATGTTTTAGATTTTACCTGAAAGACTTATCCATGCAATCATACTCATCTATAAAGATATGAAAGTCAAGGTAATTCCCCAGATGGTGATCCCTCGCTACTTCACGCTTCAATTCATGCGGCTTCAGTGCATCGTGTTTTTTTTTTTTTTTTTTAATATTCATTCAATTAAAAAATAAGGAAATTAAGGAAGAATAGGAGAATTAGTTAAGGAAAATGTCACAAGAACAAGGCCAATTAAGCAAAAAAAAAAAAAAAAAAAAAAAAAAAAAAAACTGCGCATCTGCGTGCATGTGTATTGATATTTTATTCACATCTTATGCATTATTTTTTTCATAATCTTTAATTGTTATTATAAGCATTTATAGCATTGAATATGTGTACTTATTGCTATTATATACACATATACATGTACAAATATGTCAGTAGCGGGTTGGGGAGTGATCCTACTTCGCGAAATTCAATGGTCGCAGGGGGATCTCGGGCCCAATTAACCACGGAAAGTGAGGGATTCCTGTACTGAGTTTCCATCCACAAGAATGCTGAGATAGGTGTATAATATCTCATGGCATGAGGAGATAATCAACAAGGAGCTCTATAGAGACTCTGAGCTGTTGAACATCATTTGAAGAAATAGGCTGAAACTGGCAGGACATGTCTTCAGAGACAAAGCTTCTCTGGCACATCAACTGATTACATGGGTTCCGAAACATGGAAGCACCTCTCGAGGAAGACCAACTGAAACACATGTCGACATTCGTTTGCGACACTCGTCTCATGGACACCAATTGCGAATTTTGGTACCAATTTTCATCCCGTCGTCTTCTTATCATCGACTGGAGATGAAAGTAGAAATACAGGGCCCACAGATGACGTTGGTATTTAACATTGATTTCCTGAACTGTTTTATCCTAATTAGAGTCGTGGGGAGGCTGACACTCACCTCAGCTGACTCTGGGCAGGGTCCACTCTGGACCAATAATAGGGCAGGGTCCACTCTGGACAGCTCACCAGACCATTACAGGGCAGAAACACACCGATGGCAATCTCTTTGTGAATGACTGCACAATGGGTTCTTTGAATACCCCATTTCAGTGGACTATGGCACGCAAGGATCGTGTAGCAGAAAGGCGCGGAACGCAGTCTACAGAAGCGCTTCGGCATTTTTACACGGAAAATGGGTGAAAATCCTACGGAAAAGTGGAAATTCTTACACTCGCGGTACGTTCACAGCATGTGCGGAACAGGTACGGCAAAGTACGCCAAACTGACCCCACGGAACACTCACGGAATTTTTTTTTCAGTCTAAGTGGCCTTCGATAACCAAGTTAGCTGCACTGGGGAAACAGCAGAAGTAATTTGGTAACAGTGGGACTTGAACCCACAACCTTCAGGTCAGTAAGCCAGCACCCCAACACTGGACCACCACTGCCACTACATTGATTCAACAAAAATATAATTAGATATATTATTCTCCTGTGGGGAAAAAAAAAGTAAGTACACCGTTAGCATCAGAAGCTAATTCGCCTTCCTGAATAATTTAAATACTTCCTTTAATACCTTAAACCACAATAGTCCACCAGTGCCTGGCATCAGCTTGCTGAGAGTTTGATCACTCTTTAGTTGAAAAATACTATTTCAGGGTTTCTCTGCATGGACTTCTCATTTCAAATCCCTCTATTTTAAAGAGGCTCAAGTGAAGCAGACCTTTCCAGTTTCTTCCTGTTGACCCTTTCCTTGGCACATTTTGTAATGTTCTGAGGATTATTCTTCAGTCCGTCATGCAGCAAAGCAACTCCAGACCATACCATGAAAGGCAAGGTGATGAAATGTTGGGTTTGTCAGGGACTTCTTTTTTTTGTCCAGTCATGGACAAATTGACACACATTTGAAATCCAAGCCAATTGTAGATTCTTTTCTGCATATTTGAATATTTTCCCCAAATAATTTAGAGATCTTTTCACCTTTTTTTTTTTCTTCTTCTTCTTTTTTTTTTTTTACCAGATCCATAGCAAGATCCTTACAGAGCTCTTTATATTTTGGCATAATCAAAACACACACTTCAGCAACAACGTGGAAACCAGACCTTAGATCTCAGCCGTTAAATGAAGCAGGTTCCTCCTGCAGGAGATTCCAATCAATGGACCATAATCTAGAACATCTGGTTTATATTTTATGCACTTAAAGGTGTGAGAAATGTCAGGATTCACTTTCCCTGTAGCATTTTATGTATGAAAAAGACTACATAACATCAGTGCTATAAGGCTTCATGGTTTTTAATGTGTTGGCACTTCAACCATTTCAAAAGGAGTGAAATGTGCTCGAGGTCCAAAAAGTTGAAAAAAACGTCACCAATTTCATTGGTTTTACTTTTCATCGGAGACGCTCTCCGTGCACATAATAATAACAAGAATATGAATAATCTTATTATATATAATCTAATACAAGTCTCATGGCAGCAGTACTCTTCATTGCATAATGACCATAAAAATATAATTTAGAAGTTACAAGTCTTTCAAATAAATATCAGACCACAGTTACCACAGAGATAAATATCCAAATACATATTCATCAAACAGCTGTATTTCCCAGGCCCAGGGACAGAGGGGCTATACTGAAGCAAGAAAGTTGATGTTTATCACAATTAAGATAATTTACGATGTTTATTTAATGTTATGGGATATAAAAGTGGAGATGGTTTGTTGGGGTTCTGGTCTAATGGACCCGTGTGAAGCTACAGGGGAATTTTTACAGTCCATATGTGATGACACATGCTCTCAACAGAGCCAGACACAGACACGGGTCCATTTCCATCTACTGAGATGAGGTTTTTTGGGGCGGTTCTTTTGAGAAAGGCACATGATTAGTGAATTTATATGTCTGGAAGTGGGTCATGAGGGTTATGTTAAAAAAAAAATTAAGTGTTATTCAGACAGAAATATCATGCAGAATGCGGTCAAAGCCAAATATTAACAATAAAAACAAATAAGAAAACAATAAATGATATGATATAATAAATTATTTGGACTTTTGTGAAGAGGTAGCTGCATATCCGTCAGCATGTTTCTGCTGTGCGATGGCCTGGTGAGCTGTCCAGGGTGTACTCTGCCCTTGCCCAGATTTGGCTGAGATGGACACCAGTCTCCCTGCAACCCTACTTCGGATTAAGCAGTTAAGAAAGTGAATGAATGAATTAATGAATGAATGAATAAATGAATGAATAAATGCAGCTTATTAGCTGATTAGCATTGTCACCTCACAGGAAGGTTCAGGTTTGTACTTCCTGGCTCTCTCTGTGCTGTCTGCATGTTCTATGCTTGTGCGGATTTCCTTAAAGAGCTGCACAGTTTAAAGACACGCACAGTAGATCACGTGTTTATTCTAAATTGTCCATTGGTGTAAATGTTCATGCAAAGGGTTGTTTGTGTCTGTGTGACTCCTCAGATAGACCGGCAACAGATCTCACTTCCCTTGCAATACGGACAGATGAGCGTTGTGAACATAGGGAAGCATATATATATATATATATATATATATATATATATATATATATATATATATATGAGACTATTCTCAGTGTGTTTATACATAAGTGCATGATTGAAGGTGTGTGTGTCTGTGTGTGGGTCTGTCTGTCTGTCTGTGTGTGTCTGTCTGTCTGTCTGTGTATGTGTCTGTGTGTGTGTGTGTGTGTGTGTGTGTGTGTGTGTGTGTGTGTGTGTGTGTGTGTGTTTGGAGATAAAACTCTCAAATGGTTTTCTTTTTTGTAACTGTTTTGTATTGTTTTCTGTATATATATATATATATATATATATATATATATATATATATATATATATATATATACACACACACCAATCAATCAATAACTCACCCAATCAGTCTCATTCATTTTCAGAACTGCTTAATCCTACTATTAGGGTTATGTGGAGGGTGGAGCCTATCTCAGACGACTCTGGATGAAAAGGGGTACAGCTTGAACAGCTCGCAAGACCACTGCATCGCCAGCACACACACACACACACACACACACACACACAACCAACCATTCACACTTGCATCCGAAATCAGTTACGATTTGGAGTAGCTGGTTTCTGCATGTCTTCAGTCAGTGGGAGAAAATTATTTTTCAGTATTAGTATTTTTATTTAGTATTTTTTAGTAACTATAGTTAGTAAAATTTAGTAACTGACGCAAACGCCCACTCAAACCCAGGACCTTACATTGATGGCATTTGGCAGACATCCCCATCCAGAGTGACTTGCATTCATCAGTTTTTGTAGAACTAAGCAATGGAGGGTGAAAGGCCAAGGCTTATGTGCCCAGCATTGGCAGACTGGTGGTACTGAGGCTTGAATCCCCGACCTTTGAATCACTAACCCAGAGCCTCAACTGCTGAGCCACCACGGAACTTGTTTCTGTGAAGTGGATGTGCTAACCACTACACCACTGGAGCATCAATCAATCAATCAATCAATCAATCAATAAAAGCTAAAACAAAAAATTAGTCCGAGCCAGAGCTTGCCTAGTGCAAGCAGATAGACACAACTGCTATACTGATGAGTTTCCAGCAAAAATGCAATATACAAGTATAGTGTAGAGATGTAGGAAAGGTTACAAGAAAAATGAAAAGTATAAGAAATAAACCGTAAAGTGCGTTACAAACTTGTCAACACGTTAATACCTTCATGCAATCTGATATAAACTGATACAATCCAGACACAAACAATAACCAGACTGCCAACTCCAGGGAGATGCAGCTTTTTCTACAAAAAACATAAAATAAAAGCCAGCAGAAAATGCTACAGCTACTCATTCATTCATTTACTGGACCGCTTAATCCTAATTAGGGTTGCGAGGAGGCTGGCGCCCATCTCAGCCGACTCTGGGCGAGGGCAGAGTACATCTGGATGGCTCGCCAGGTTGACGGCTATGTAGCTACTGTCGAAAGTCAGGAATGGTTCTTTAACAGCCTCTCGCCACAGACAGTGAGAGACATGGCCGGCCGTTGATAACCCAGTTCGCTGCACTGGGAGGGGGTGGGGGTGTGTGTGGGGGGGCAGCAGTGACAACCGTTGACAGTGGGGCTTTAAACCCGCAACCTTAATTATCCAAGTAAGTGATCCAGCACCTTTACCACCAGGCCTCCAATGCCCAGCTACATCTACTGAAATAGGCCAATATTCATACGCTCATTTGCTGCATTGTTTATTTGATCTAGTAAAAACTGAATCCCCTGCCATCCCTTCAGCATTATGAAGGAATCAATGACATGAAAACAGCTACGTAATTAATTCCACTCCCTAATCCACCAAGAAGAGAAGCTTGCCTTCTGATTTCTATAGTGATGGTTTCAACTCGCACATATCGTTACGAAATCACAGCAATCTGAAGGGAACAAAGGCCTTGATAAGTGATAACACATCCCATTTAAAAATGAAAATTTTCAATAATATTATTCCAAACATTATTTAAACAAGCACTAATTTCACCTTCTCAAACACAATAGCTACAGACAAACTGATATACTCCAGAAAATTCCGAATAAAATTAACATATTTTGGTCATTTCTGTAACTTAACGTAAAAAAAAAAAAAAAAAAAAAAAGCTCAACCACATAGAAGTACAGTAAAACCTCCGCTGACGAACGCTTAAGCTCACGAACTTTTCGCCTCAAGAACATTAAATTTGCGAGCATATAGTCTCTGCTGACGAACTAGTTTTCGGCGGACGAATCAAACCACGCGGTCAAACAGCGCCACGGTGGCGGCCACGAGAAGCTGACGCACGCTCACGGCGTCACAGTTCGTCACACCCCCTTTCTTTGAGTGCGGAAGTGGTTTGTGTTTGCTAGACATTTTGGACCATATTGAGTGTACTTTTACTATTATGGGACCGAAAAAGACCCCACCACAGGCGGAGATCATTGAAAAACACGAACGAGGTGTGCGTTTGTGTGACTCAGCGTCCCAGTACCAGTACGCTAAGTCTACCATTGCTCCCATCCTTAAGAACAAGGAAGCTATTAAGGGTGCGTGTGTGGCTAAGGGTGTTTCCAAACAGTAGGCGGTTCCAAACTCTCCTTCCAAACAGTAAGTCCCTCCCTCCCTCCCTCCCTCCTCCTCCCACTCCATTCCATCAAGCCATCAACTACCATCACAAAGGTAAATAAAACCACTTTATTATACAGTACAGTTTATTTCTTTAATTACAATACAATAGCACATTTATTATACATAAAATAAGGTATATTTTTGTGTAGTTTTAAGGCTTATTTAGTAGAAAATTATGTTTTATGGAGACCTGGGAACGGATTATTCTCATTTTAATGGTTTCTTATGGGAAATAAATGTTCGGAAGACGAACTTTTCGCCTCACACACACTTTCTGGGAACCAATTATGTTCGTGAGCAGAGGTATCACTGTACGACCTTACATTTAAATCCATAAAATTCAATCCAGGTGTTCTAGACTAGATGCCATTGATTAAAATCTCCAGCCCTAAATTTTTTTGATGTGAAAAAAAAAAAAATACATAAATAAATTCCAAGAACTCAATAATTTCCACCCGGAATCTGTAGGTAATTCATGCAGTATTTGGTATAAAGTGCATACAGTCAGTAAGAGACTGAACATATTTGACCTGCATGGAATATATACAATAAAAAAGCCTTTGTTGTCCAAAAAAACCCCCAAAACAACAACAACAACAACAACAACAACCCACACCCACCCACCCCCAAACATTACCATAACACTGCAGTTTGTCACTAAACATTGCAAAGACAATTTCTTTTGGAATAATATGTAATGCTTGAGATACAAGAATCCAACACGATACAGTGGCTGATACACAACACCACCACCACCACCACCACCACCACCACCACCAAAAATGAACGAATATGTTAAAAATATGAAATGTTTTCCAGCTGTATTTACTTTTTAAAAAAATGCAGTAAGTCAATTTCAAAGATTTTTGGACGAATATGTAAAATGCCGACAGGAATTTATTACTGCTAAAGAGGGCAATATTAATTTCTGAGGGAAAATACAAATATCGCATATATTTTTCATAAATAGTGAAAAAAAAAATTAGCATTTACTTGATGCAATGTGTTGAAACTTTTTTTTCCATGCGGTTGTACTTATTTTTTCATATGGATGCCAGTAGATAGGATTCTTCTGTAAGGATATTATAGAGCCTGATACTGTAGTGAGCCACTGGTGTTAAAACAAGTGTGATGTGCAGGTTTTCATTGACTGAAGAACAAGAAGCACTAACATAATGGATCATCTGCTGGGACTTGACAGTTAAAGCTGGTGGGGCAGCAAACAGTGAGTTACAGCAATAAAATGATGATTCCCTTCACAGGAATATGTGTATATACTGACATGCCCGGTCTAATCTTCTGATGTTACACAGAGCAAAACGTTAAAGCTTGGAAGACCACCAAAAAAAGACATTCCATGCATGAAGCCTAGCTGGTCGTCAAATTATTGCTGAAGGTTCCCAGTAGATATTGATGGAAAGATTGGTGTTGGATAGGAATGTTTTATTGAATAAAATCAGCTGCCAGATTGACAAGCAAGTGTGTCTATAAGCAGAGCACTGCTAGTAATCTGTTGGGCTTTCAGAATGAAGCTGAATACATATGCTATAGACTTAAGCTGATATTTGTTCTCTTTCAATAAAAAAATATTTAGTCCATTAAATATAAATAACTGTCATCATGATGCATGCATTGGGCACAAGTCGCCCCATTTCCCAGTGATGTTTATTACTGCCAAACAACTGCAGCACCTGCATGTTTTCAACTTCAGCATATTGATTAAACTTTTAAATGGTTGCCATATAACCCAGGGCCATCAGGAAGATTAATTTGCGTCAATGTTCATCTGTAATTCATTAGCCATTTATACCCTACATCCACATGGGCTATCAAGAAAATGCAGGCCATTTTTCAATCCGGCACAAGCTTGGGAGTAGGAGCTGAAAATTGCGCTGAATACAAATAAGACTGCAGGTTTTAGGAAACAGAAAATAAAGAATACTACAACCAACCAACCACCCAACCAACCAACCAACCAACCACCCAACCAACCAACCAACCAACCAACCAACCAACCAACCGAATAACATAAGACTAATATTATTAATGCATAGTGTAATTGTGTGTAATTGTAACACTATGCATAATGATATTGTTTTTTGGAATGTACACATATAAATACAGGGATCCCTCACGGTTAATTGACACTGAGATCCCCACGCGACCACCGAAATCCGCGAAGTAGGATCACCCCACCCCCACCCCCCGACTGATGTATACGTACATGTATATGTGTATATAATAACAATAAATGCATATTCAAGATGCAGGATGCAAGTGCACACACTCAGATGCACCTCACAAAAATGTAAATCGTTTTGATGAGAGGTTTGGGGTTTTTTTTTTTGTTTGAGTTTGTTTAGAGTTTTTTTTTTTTTGCACAATTGGCCTTGTTTTTGTGGCATTTTCCCTTAACCTTTCCCCTATTCTTCCTTAATTTCCTTATTTATTAAAAAAAAAAAAAAAAAAACCCGCAATGCACTGAAGCCGCATGAATTGAAGGGTGAAGTATTGAGGGATCCCTGTATTCGAGGGTGAAATAGAAATAATGCCAACATAGAGTAACCATAATGTGATTATCATGTCAAAAAAAAAAAGGTTTTTGTGTCGTAACAGTCAGAGCAATAACCTTATTAATAATGAGAAGTGGGCTTGTAAACTACTTTTTCTTACGAGACTTCAGAAAGCTGAAAAAAAAAAGTAATTGTGATATAGTTTCATTCCTCTTGACTAACGCGTATACAGCATGGGAATGCTATGTCATTCTTTACATTATCTATCTTTTCTATACATTATCCACCCTGCAAACTTGGAATAATGCTGAGGTCGATAGTTAAAAATAAATAACCAATAAAAATCTAATTTTGATGAAGTATATAGTAAAACAGTGGGACCGGTGGCATGGTTAGCGTGCTGGGCTCATGATCAGGAGGTTGTGTGTTCGAATCCCAGTTAGACCCCCACTGTGCTAAGACCCCTGGGCAAGGTCTGAACTACAAGTGTGCCTCTGTTCACCCAGCAGTATAAATGGGTAGCAGTAAAAATATACTGGGAAGGTAACCTGCGATGGACCAGCGTCCCATCTAGGAGGAGTTGTACTCCTGGTAGCTTGACGCTACAGAAACCGGGGATAAGCACCGGCCTGATGAGCCACTAGGCTCGGGTGGAAAAAGCCCAACAGACTACCTACATACAGTAAAACAGTAATAGTTTGTCCGACATAGGTGATAATCCTGAATTGTACATTCAACTTTAGTCTATAATTATTATACAGAATCACAGATACTGCACACATAGAATGTATAGTACAATGAACCCTCGTGACTTCGCAGTTCAACTATCATGGCTTCACAACTTCGTGGGGTTTTTAAGTTAAATATTTATGAACATTATTTCGCAAATGTTCTGGAAAAATCTAGAAAAATCGACATACGTGAACACCCAAAACTCTCCCTTAAATTCCCTTAAATTGTTATATTAATAACAAATAGTATTTCCGTGTGTAGGAAAAAAAAAAACAAGTACAGTGGTACCTCACCTTACGAAATTAATCCGTTCCAGAGCCTTTTTCTTAACCTGGATTTTTCGTAAGTTGAACCGCATTTTACTTGTAAAACGTGTGATTCGTTCCCAGGCCCCCCATACTACCCCCTAAACCCTTTAAAAATTATAAAAGTATACCTTTTAACACCTCCTTCTGCTTCAATACCGTACCGATGGTAGACAGGTTTGGCCAAATTCCTTTGCGATATCACTCAACCGCATGCCACGAGCCGCTTCCTCTTTTCACTCGCACCGGAATTCACACGTGCGTGCGTGCGTGTGTGTGTGTGTGTGTGTATGTGTGTGCGTGTGTTGACCATGTCTACTTAACAGAGTTATAATCTTACAAATGTTTATGGAAGGTTAAAAGCCTGAGTCAAAAAATAAAGCAAGAAACCCATGAAACAACAGTAACTCTGTCCTTTCCACGAAAAGCATTATGGGAGATGCAGCCATAATAGCCAATGGGAGGGAGTTGCATCATCCCTCCTAGCCAATGGGAGGCCAGCGGGGCGGAATATTTGAACATCATTGATGGGAGTGCAGCTCGTGCATCGTTTGAATGTTTGAATGACGCCTTCCGTGAGGAGAACTTGTTTCGTATACAGAGACAAAAAATTTTGGAAAATGTTTTTCGTAACCTTGATTTTTCGTTTGCTGGGACTAACGTAAGGTGAGGTATACCACTGTATAAAATAAAATAGCAAAAAGAAAACCAAAATCATACATGACAAAGAAAAATAATCAGGGAAAAAAAGAGGAAAACGTCTTGCATAACACAAAGCATTTACATCCGATCAACAGAGTGCATTGTACACGGGCTGCTATTTCTTTTTAGGTTTTTAGAAAGGGACAGAAACACGCTGATGGCTATGCAACCTTCTCTTTACAAAAGTCAGCAATGGTTCTTTTACATGAACCTCTCATCATAGACAGTGAGAGACATGGCTGGCCTTTGATAACCGAGTTAGCTGCACTGGGGGGGAAATTCCATTTGAGTGGGACTCAAACCTCCAACCTTCAGATCAGCGAACCAGCACCCTTTACCACCAGGCCACCACTGACACGGGCTGCTATTGGTCCGTGGGAAAAAGACAACCAATGGCAGCATCATGTTTTCTAATCGGAACTGTTATTGGCGCTTTGACTGATGCCCAGCTTATCTCCTTCTCCCATCTCGGCACAGTAAATTCATCACCATCATCATTCAACTCTGACTGCAACTTCCTTCGTGGTAAGTACAGTACCCATCTTTATTCTTTTTTAATTTTAATTGTTACAACCCCTGAAAAGGGAAAAAGCCAACAAAAAAAGAAGACTGCTAAGTAGTGTGCAATACTGTAACGTGATATGATATGATATGATATAATCCTATGAATAACATGATAGCGAGGGCTTTAAAAGGTCAACATACACATTGAATAATTAAATAATGGTGTCTATACTTCATGGAAATTCGTTTATCGCACCCGGTCCTGGAACTGAACTCCCGCGATAAACGAAGGTTCACCTTATACTAGTACATACAGTACAGCCAATACAACAGTACATTGTAATCAAGTTGTTTTACCACATGGAGCCGGTGCTGCAGTGGTTAGGGTGCTGCGCTCATGATCGGGAGATTGTGTGTTCAAATCCCTGTGAGACCCCCACTGTGCTAAGACCCCTGGGAAAGATCTCAACTACAAGTGTGCCTCTGTTCACCCAGCAGTATAAATGGGTACCAGTAAAAATATACTGGGAAGGTAACCTGCAATGGACTAGCATCCCATCCAGGAGGAGTTGAACTCAACTCCATGCTAAGGAAACTGGGGATAAGCACCGGACTGATGAGCCACTATGGCGCGGGTGTAAAAAGCCCAAAGGACTTTACCTTTACTGAAGTTGTTTTATCACTAAAACCATTTAAATAAGGAATCATCAGTTCATTTTCTGTAACTTCTTAATCCGAATTAGGGTCACGGGGAGGCTGGCACCCATCCCAGCCTACTCTGGGCAAGGGCAGAATACACCCTGGACAGCTCGCCAGGCCATCGGAGGGCAGAAACATGCTGACGGCCTTGCAGCCTACTGTTGACGAACGTCAGCAATGGTTCTTTTACATGAACCTCACACCATAGACAGTGAGAGACATGGCCGGCCTTTGCTAACCCAATTAGCTGCACTAAGTGGGGGGAGAGGGAGACACACACATACAGTGACAACCTGTGGTGAGTGGGGCTTTAACCCCCCCCAACCTTAGGATCAGTGATCTAGCACCTATACCACTAGGCTACCACTGCCCTTAAATATGGAATATTTAAAATAAATAAACACTGCTCATTATAACAAAGGTCTCACAAACTCGAAAAACCTATGTCTGGCTTGTAGGCAATTGAAGATCCTTGGGAATTTTTTTTTTTTTTTTTTTTTTTTTTTAGGAAACTATGTCTCCTGAAAGCGAAGAAAATACTGCATCGCTATAAAACACCAGTATAGTACAAAGATTTCGCAACCCTTCTTAAAACAGATTAATGAAGCTTTCACTGGAGAACAGCACTGAAGCCAAGGTTAGAGAGTTTGGATTCAGGCTAATATAAACCCTGACATGAAAGTCAAGGTGAGGTAAATGCTATAAACACTACAGAGCACAGAACACCCATCACCACTGTAGGCGATACAAAAGATGGCTTCTGGAAGACTTAAAGTATAGAAGAAAGTAAAATTTATTTTACACACATAATTACTATTTTATACAGATGAACAGGAAGTTAGATTTAATCCTACAGCACAGTGAAAACTCAAACTGCATACATAGCAAGAACAGGCTAGGTTCATTGCACGCGTAAAACAGGTGCTGGGCTGCTAGAATTCAGCCACTGAAGCTGTATAATGGAGGCCAGAAGAGGCAGAATTAAAATCTGGAATACCATCTTGCCATTTATTGTGAATACAGTAATCCCCCTTATTTCGTGGTTAATGGGACCAGCCCCCTTCATGAAATGCGAAAAACCGTGAAATGACTTCTGTCACTTCTTAAGGACACCCACCCATCTATATATTATATAAAATGTAATATAGAAGTTAATTTTAAAGTGTTATATGCATGTTAATGTCATACAGGCAATGAGTATTAATATATAAATAAATTATAAACCTTATAATGACAATAAATATATAAATACTGTATAACAAACCTTATAAATAACAAATCCACGGCCACATCAAGGAGGAGAATCACTGACAGCACTGGTACTTGGTTGGGGCTCGTCCGTGCCTCCAGAGCCTTTGCTTTGATACATATATCATGTTAGTGTCCAAACTCGCATTATTTTTATGGCAGTCCGTAATGCATAACGATAAGGCATTTTCCATTTTCACAACTGTTATGGTCTGTGCTAGTTGGTGGCGTTTAACTCTCTTTCTCTCTCTCCATATGAGATGCACTGGTGAGAGGCGTGGCTGTTACCCGCAGGTGAAATCCAGAGAGCGCACCTGAATTCACTCAACCATCAGCTATAAATAGCTCCGTGCTCGACCAGTTTCTGTGTTGATACTCTCCCAGTGATTTTGGTTTTTGTTCTTCCCTCACCACTACGGTGAACACGATTTTTCCCGCACCCCAGTGCTTCCCCTGAGCTCAACAAAAGTCATTGTTTCATGAGGGAGCAAAGGTGTGTTGGATGCTGGGAAATATAATCTCGACCAATCAGCTTGCTGGATTCACAGCCAATCAAAGAACACTCAAGTCGAGCAGGAGAATGGAGCATGTTGGGTATCCAGTAACACCAAGCACTCCTGCCTACCACCAGTGAGTGCCGATTACAATCAAAGAAAAACAATTTTGAGTCCTTCTTTATATAGTCCTTTTCAGGTGGCCTTGAGGTCAAACTAGGTCTAAGTCGAACTCTTTTGGCAAGCTCACCAAACAGCAGTTGTTTCGGCAACTGACAGTTGTCAATTCTACATGCGTGACCTGTAAGGCGTAAGGCATGCTACAGGCCTGAACTGAGTCTATTTATTTTAACGTAAGGGGGCTCAATATCGGTCCAACCAGAGCACGTCAGAATGTCCGTATTACTATTATGTTTCCACCACTTGATATTGAGGAGGTAGCATAGGGAGCGCTGGTGAAACACTTCAAATAAGTGTTGGCTACATCTCACAACCATAGAGAAGAGTCAGAAGCACAATGGCATTGTATACTGTGGTTCTGGCAAGTGTTCAGCGACCTTTCCTTGACCAGCACTTGAAGTCAGGAGAATGGAAGACACAAGCACTGTGGCTGATTCTCTTCTTAATTTCTGGCAACAGATAAGTAAACCATTGTATGGTCTTCAGGCTTTTTTTTATGTTCTGTTTCTTGTACGCCTTAGCATTAGCAGCTAGGCTACCATTTTTATTCGGTAGGATGCTGGTGATGAGCACTGAGGAAGGAGTTGACTTCATCTTTAAACTTCTGTCTATCTCTTATGGCCACCATTTCCTCCGGCAGACTGTTCCACAGTTGGACTGTGTCAGGGACGAACGATCTCTTGTGAGAGTTTGTTGCAGAGAACTTGGGCTCAGGGTTAGCTGAGTGTTCAGCACCACTCTGCCCATAACTTTAGGCATAGTGCATAAGATGACCCAAAAAAGTGTATGAACTTCATATTTATTCTAACAGCTGTACGACACTGTAGAGGGTTGCGCGGAGTGTTGACGCCTACCAATGAGTGGAAGATTTTTTTTAAACATGCTCGAAAACTTCACAGCGAGAGTGTATGATAGCATTTCCCTTCACACGACATGTGAGTTTCATGTGACTCACCAATAGTGTCCTAAGGTAAAGGGCTTTTTACACCCGAGCATAGTGGCTCATCAGGCCAGTACTTCCCTAGTTTCCATAGCGTGAAGCTACCAGGCGTTCAACTCGTCCTTGATGGGACGCTAGTCCATCGCAGGTTGCCTTCCCAGTATATTTTTACTGGTACCCATTTATACTGCTGGGTGAACAGAGGCACACTTGTGGTTAAGACCTTGCCCAGGGGTCTTAGCACAGTGGAGGTCTCACTGGGATTCAAACTCACAACCTCCTGATCATGAGCCCAGCACCCGAACCACTATGCCACCGGCCCCACAAGTGCCCTAAGACTCTATATAATTTCTGTTATGGACCTGGAATATGTTACAAGGGGCTTGAAATGGCAGCCTCAGCAGAAACCAATATCTCGGTATACGTATTTTGTGATAAAGGTGTGCTATCAATGATGTAAAGCTGCCACATGTACAAACACGTGGGCTTTCAGGATTATGTCAGACTCAAATATTATGAGTTGAAAGTGGCAGTCATCATTAATAAAGTCCTCAAATCACTTTTCTGATAAAGGCCTTTCACTTTTTTGTATTCCAACGTACGAGGCTGAGCAGGAAATTGAATTCTGGCGGACATAATTTTGACTAAAGCGAGAGATTATAGTCATAACCTAATTCAAAACTGGCAAAATTAATTTCAATGACATTTATTCTTCGTAGAGCAAGTCTGTGCGAGGCATACAGTAGCTCTGGGCTTACGAGATAAGGGAATAGTCATTTGAGGCGGAGTGTTCCCGCAGTTTACAAAGCCTTAATCTTCTTGGAACAACTCCTGGTCTATCATAAGGAGATGTAAACCACAGCTAGCAGCTATTCCACACATGAAATCTACCCGCTGTTTGTGTCAGCACCGATGCAGCTTTGGAAGGCTGTGAAAGACTGACAGAGTACTGAATGCATTCAGTGCTCATCTCATTTTACAGTGCGTGTAGGAGACCGAAGCAGTTGGGTACCTTGTGAGATACAGAACCACCATCTATATTTCGCAAGCACGGCAGTCAGTAAACGACCCGCGTAACCATTATAATTCAATAATCAATGTGGTCCATGACATTACCGTACAGTTTGATAAGATTCTAGTTTGTACATTCTCTGACACTGATTGATTGCGGTCATCATTCGAAACTAATTTCTAATTAAAAAGGAAAGCACAGATAAGTGGCCAAACCCTCACCAAAATGTGAAAAGTGTAATTTGCAGTTGGGGCGGTTTCAGTAATGCTCTCATTAGAGGTTTAATTGAAAAGTTGCTCATTTAGAATTTAATCTATCTGGCAGGCTTCAATAACAATGCTGTATTATAGTAGAAAGAGAAAGATGACCTCACCTCTTATCTCTGTGACATTATAGACAAGGTTTAATGAATGGAGGAATCAATGTGTGTCCTGTCCGTGCAGATATACCGCAGTAGTACACATGAATTAAACTCACGAGGGTCAGTCAATACAAGAACACAGAAAGGATACAGTTTCCTGTCCTGCATCCGTTAAAAAAAAAAAAAAAAAAAAAAAAAAAACTAAAATGAGACAACAATAAATCTTCATTTTTAAAAAAATAACCCTAATTTTCCCTGCTGTTGTACTCACATAAAAATTCTTAGTGTCACGTAAGTTTCACATATTCAATAAGTTCAGGGCTACATGTTGGGGCCGGTGGCGTAGTGGTTAGGGTGCTGCACTCATGATCAGGAGGTTGTGTGTTCAAATCCCAGTTAGGCCCCCACTGTGCTAAGACCCCCTGGGCAAGGTCTTAACCACAAGTGTGCTTCTGTTCACCCAGCAGGAGAAATTGGTACCAGTAAAAATATACTGGGAAGGGAACCGACAATGGAAGTGTCGAATCCAGGAGAAGTTGTACTCCTAGTCGCTCCATGCTATGGAAACCTGGGATAAGCACCGGCCTGATGAGCCACTATGGCTTGGGTGTAAATAGCTCAACAGACTTTAGTACAGCTACATATAATAAATGATAAATAAACAACTCAAGCAGTGTTTGGCTGGTACCCACCTCAGCCAACTCTGGGCTAGGGCAGATTACACCCTAGATAGCTCGCCAGGCCACCACAGGGCAGAAACATGTTGATGGCTATGCAGCCTACTCTTGACAAACTTTATTAATAAAAATTAATTAAATAAATAAAATAATTACTAAATAAAAATCAATAATAATAATAATAATTCGTTAATTTCCTGTAACCGGTTAATCCTAATTAAGGTAGCGGGGAGGTTGGCACCCATTTCAGCTGACTCCAGGTGAGGGCAGAGCACACCCTGGACGGCTCGCCAGTCCATCGCAGGGTGGAAACACACTGACAATTATGCAGCTCCTCTTGTCGAAAGTCAGTAATGGTTGTTTTACACCTCACACCATAGACAGTGAGCGACATGGCCGGCCTTTGATAACCCAGTTAGCTGCACTGTGGGAACAGTGACAACCCATTGAGAGTGGGTTTTGAACCATCAACCATGGGATCAGTGATCCAGCACCTTTACCACCAGGCCATCACTGCCCTTTCTTATACAGTTTATATTTTTATTTTTTATTTTGATATGATAATTATATTCTTTATTTAGGAAAATTCACTTTTTTTAAATAATTTTGTGGAGTTGACATATTAATAGCTTTAGCCAGCCATTCCAGATTTCAAATTTAATAATAATAATAATAATAATAATAATAATAATGATAATAATAATAATAATAATAATAATAATAATAATAATAATGATAATAATTGAAAAGAAAGTTGATAACTTCAGAGATCCCTGACAAATCTGCCACAACCATGCATGCTGAGTAGCTGAATGGACAACAAACATGAATGACTTTGGCTCAGATAATTTAATATTATAATATTATCTTGGGGTTCTCCATTGCATGGGTATTTCATGCAATTAAAATAAAAATACAGTTTACTAACTCATCGTAGCGACTGGTTATGAGAAAGAAGAAAGAAAGGCAGAAAGAAGAATGCGCAGGATTTCCACCGGCTGTGACGGCTTGAGTAGTGGAGAGGTTTGTGAAAATAAGAGCGTGGAACAGGACACGGGAAAACCCTTGGGGTTATTATCTTGGGGTTCTCCATTGCATGGGTATTTCATTATAATGACAGAATATAAGGAGATTTTAATTAAAATCATCTAACTTGACTTGAAGCTAATTCTTTTTTAATTGAATTCCAAATAGGCTACACAAGTACACATTTGTGAATAAATAAGCCATTTAAATTATTGTTACATTTATTCTCGGACGTGAAAAATTCAGTGGAAGACATCAACTAGTCACGCATTAATTTTCTGAACCCCTTAATCCTAATTAGAGTCGCGGGGAGGCCGGCACCCATCTCAGTTGACTCTGGACAAGGGCAGTGTACAGATAACAATGCTGTACATAACCCTCCCATTGGCTATCTCCCAACATCCCACCCCGCTGGCCTCCCATTGTCTAGGAGGGATGATGCAGCTCCCTTGAGCAGCAGCTTGTTTCATGAGTTTTATGAGTGTGCTCATTGCAACTTTATTTTTCGGCTCAGGCTTTTAACCTTGCATAAACATTTGTAAGATTATAACTCCGCTAAGAAGACATGGTCAACATGAAGTAAGTACCTTAAAAGGTATGCTTTTATCATTTTTAAAGGGTAGTATTGGAGGCCTTGGAACAAATCACACGTTTTACATGTAAAGTGCGGTTCAACTTACGAAAAGTCCAGGTTATGAAACCACTTCCAGAACGGATTAATTTCGTAAATTGAGATACCACTGTAATTGGTTTTCTATTATTTCCAATGGGAATGTTTGTTGAATCTAACGAACATTTTGACTTTTATATATATATGTATGTCTGTCTTCCTTTCGGCCTTTTCCCTTTTACTTGGGAGTCGCCACAGCGAATCATCTGATTCGCACGTTTGATTTGGCAGAGGTTTTTACGTCGGATGCCCTTCCTGTCACAACCCTTTTAGCAAGGGACAGAAACACGCTGACGACTTTGCAGCCTACTCTTTACGAAAGTCAGCAATGGTTCTTTTACATGCCTCACACCACAGACAGTGAGAGACATGGCCCGCCTTTGATAACCCAGTTAGCTGCACTGGGGGGGACAGTGACAACCTTATGGAGAGTGGTACTTGAACCCCCAACCTTTGGATCAGCGTTCCAGCGCCCTATACCACTAGACCACCACTGCCCCTTTATATCTTCTTCTTTTCCTTTCGGCTTTTCCCTTCAGGGGTCGCCACAGCGAATCATCTGCCTCCATCTCACCCTATCCTTTGCATCTTCTTCTCTTACACCAACGACCTTCATGTCCTCCTTTACCACATCCATGAATCGTCTCTTTGGTCTTCCTCTAGGCCTTTTGCCTGGTAGTTCCAGCCTCAGCATCCTATTACCAATATACTCACTATCCCTCCTCTGTACATGTCCAAACCATCTCAATCTAGCCTCTCTGACTTTGTCTCCAAAACGTCTTACATGTGCTGTCCCTCTGACGTACTCATTCCTAATCCTATCCATCCTCGTTACTCCCAAAGAGAACCTCAACATTTTCATCTCTGCTACCTCCAACTCTGCCTCCTGTCTTTTCCCCAGGGCCACTGTTTCTAACCCATACAGCATCGTTGGCCTCAACACCGCTTTTGTACACTTTTCCTTTCATTTTTGCCGATACCCTCCTATCACACATCACACCGGACACTTTTCTCCAACCATTCCAACCTGCCTGCACACGCTTCTTGACCTCTTTTCCACACTCGCCATTGCTCTGGATTGTTGAGCCTAAGTACTTAAAATCCTCCACCTTTCTTATCTCTGCTCCCTGTAATCTCACCGTTCCTCTTTGGTCCTTGGCATTCATGCACATGTACTCTGTCTTACTGAGGCTAATCTTCATTCCCCTCCTTTCCAGGGCATACCTCCACCTCTCTAGATTTTCCTGCACTTGTTCTCTGCTCTCACTACAGATTACAATGTCATCTGCAAACATCATAGTCCATGGGGAATCTTGTCTAACCTCGTCTGTCAGCCTGTCCATCACCATAGCGAACAAGAAGGGGCTGAGAGCTGACCCTTGATGCAGTCCCACCTCCACCTTGAACTCTTCTGTCACACCGACAGCACACCTCACCACTGTCTTACATCTCTCATACATGTCCTGCACCACTCTAACATACTTCTCTGCCACTCCAGACTTCCTCATGCAATACCACAGTTCTTCTCTCGGCACCCTGTCATATGCTTTCTCCAGATCCACAAAGGCACAATGCAGCTCCGTCTGACCTTCTCTGTACTTCTCCATTAACATCCTCAAGGCAAACACTGCATCTGTGGTGCTCTTTCTGGGCATGAAACCAAACTGTTGTTCACAAATGCTGACTTCTGCCCTTAGTCTAGCTTCCACTATTCTTTCCCATAACTTGATCGTATGGCTCATCAACTTTATCCCTCTGTAGTTGCCACAACTCTGCACGTCTCCCTTGTTCTTAAAAATGGGCACCAGCACACTTCTCCTCCATTCCTCCGGCATCCTCTCACTCTCGAAGACCTTGTTAAATGTTCTTGTCAGAAAATCTACTGCTACCTCTCCTAGACACTTCCATACCTCCACCGGTATTTCATCAGGACCAACTGCCTTTCCATTCTTCATCCTCTTCAATGCCCTCCTCACTTCACCCTTACTAATCTTTGCTACTTCCTGGTCCTCAACAGTCACCTCTTCTACTCTTTTTTCTTTCCATCTTCCCAGCACACTTCTGTCATCAGTCAATACATTTCCCTCTCTGTCCTTTATCAATCTAACTTGCTGCACGTCCTTCCCATCTCTATTTCTCTGCTGTGCCAACCTGTATAAATCATTTTCTCCCTCCTTACTTTCCAGCCGAGCATACAAGTCATCAAACGCACTCTGTTTGGCCTTTGACACTGCTACCTTTGCCTTACGCTGTGTCTCCCTGTACTCCTGTTTACTCTCTTCGGTTTTCTCAATGTCCCACTTCTTCTTAGCTAATCTCTTCCTTTGTACACACTCCTGTACTTCCTCATTCCACCACCAAGTCTCCTTATCTACTTTTCTTCCAGATGACACACCAAATATTCTCCTACCTGTCTCCCTGATCACATTCGCTGTAGTTGTCCAGTCATCTGGAAGCACTTCCTGACCACCCAAAGCCTGTTTCAACTCCTCCTTGAAGACAACCCGACACTCTTCCCTTCTCAACCTCCACCACTTTGTCTTCTGCTCTGCCTTTGCCTTCTTCACCTTCCTCACCATCAGCATCATCCTGCACACCACCATCCTATGCTGTTTGGCAACACTCTCACCCGCTACTACTTTGCAGTCACTGACTTCCTTTAAATTACATCGCCTGCACAAGATGTAGTCTACCTGTGTGCTCCTACCTCCGCTTTTATAAGTCACCCTATGCTCCTCTCTCTTCTGGAAGAAAGTATTCACCACAGCCATTTCCATCCTTTTTGCAAAATCTACCAACATCTGTCCTTCTGCGTTCCTATCCTGGATACCAAACCTACCCATCACTTCCTCGTCCCCTCTGTTTCCTGCACCAACATGTCCATTGAAGTCTGCCCCAATGACCACTCTTTCACCTCTGGGGTACTCTGCATCACTTCATCTAACTCCCTCCAGAATCTCTCCTTCTCTTCTCGCTCACATCCTGTCTGTGGGGCATAAGCACTAACAACATTGACCATCACACCTTTAATTTCTAACTTGAGACTCATCACTCTGTCTGACACTCTTTTCACTTCTAGAACATTCCTGGCAAACTCCTCCTTCAAGATGACTCCGACTCCATTTCTCTTCCCATCCACACCGTGATAAAACAGCTTAAACCCTGCTCCTATGCTTCTAGCCTTGCGACCTTTCCACCTGGTCTCCTGAACACACAGTATGTCCACCTTCCTCCTCTGCATCATGTCAGCCAGCTCTCTACCTTTTCCTGTCATAGTTCCAATATTCAAAGTCCCTACTTTCAGTCCTAGACTCATGCCTTTCCTCTTCTCTCTCTGGCAACGGACACGCCTCCCGCCTCTCCTTCTTCGACGTCTTCGACCAACAGTAGTCCAATTTCCATCAGCACCCTGTTGGTTGACGGCACTGATGGCGGTCGTTGTTAACCCGGGCCTCGACCGATCCGGTATGTCATTCTTTCTTGTGATTCGCATAGTTTATTTGGCATTTGTTTTACGCCGGATGCCCTTCCTGACGCAACCCTCTGCATTTATCCGGGCTTGGGACCGGCGTGAGGGAGAGACACTGGTTTGTGCCCCCCCCTCACGGCTGCATTTCCACTGCCCCTTTATATATATATATATATATATATATATATATATATTTTTTTTATTATTATTATTTTTTTTAATACAAATATGTTATGAATAGGAAAATGTGGAATGGCTATATTGTTTGTTTAAGCCTCTATAGAGGAGGAAGAGTCCCATGCAGCTTTTATGGTGGATAAAAGATGGACCTCCAAATCTGGGTTCTGGACTGAGACTAAATGTAATCATGATGGATGTGATAGACCTTATGCATCAATGGGCAAAACGGTTCCTCAGTGAATGTCATTTGTGATTACTGTCAAAAAAGAATACAGCCACCAAAGCATGTAAGTGAATAGTGAACAGCCATGTCAACACATCACAATGGTCATTTGACTGTAAAAGGAGAAGACAAGATTCACAACTCTCTGTCCTGAGGGGAAAAAAATAACTAAAAGGTAAAAAAAAGGAGTTCTGTGGTTAAAATATCCATTTATCTCAATCTATGACTCAAAAGCAAAGCTATGTAACATAGAAAATGCTAAAGCTCAGTGGTATATACCCGAATAGCTCAATGCTATTGGTTATTATGTAAGACTGCATGAGAATATCAAGTGAGACCAGTTTATTTTTCAGTTTTTCAGCGAACAGTAAACACGGACACAAGCACATGAACATTTGTATGAAAAAAAAAAAAAAAAAAAAAAAAAAATTAACATAGAATCCTGATAGCATGATCTCGACCGTACAAGACAAACAACACTTAACACAATGACTTCTGAAGCAGCTGCGCTACACCCAACAGCCTAATCTTCCCCACAGCCAAACGTCAATTACCACACAAGTGCATGGGCTCCTTGCTGTCTTAAATAAAGTACCTGACACTCCCTAGAGTGACACATATCAATACTAATCTGACAGTGACGCTTCCAACTCCATCGCTGAGAAGACAAACTGCACCTGCCGCACTGTGGGACACGCATCTGCTCTTTGGTTTCCCCTGAAGAACGAACACACACACACACACACACACACACACACACACACACACACACACATAGTCCCTTTCACTTATTACTCGTCTTGCTGTCTCTGCTAAGTGCCCTGTGCAATTTTACTGAGCCCATTATTATATTCATTTCAACATCGCATCTGAGGCTTGTTGGACTTGTACCTGGGGCTTTTGAGTACGCTGCTGTATGTTGATTCGACATGACACTCTGACAGAGAACAGCGAGACGGGGCATGGATAGAAAAGAACAAGGACTGTGCTGATGTACAATGAGGCTGCGCTCTGGGTGGATGTAGGGTTGCCCATCTACACCCACAGTGCATGGCTAGGAGGCTGATGTCACTATGACAGAGCAGGAGCATCACTCAGACCGACGCCTCATCTGACTAGGGTGGATAATTCCCCATCATTAATATAAACTGGCATGGCAAAAATATTCTTCAACACAGGGCAGCTCACACAGTCATTAACTACCAGGAAACATCACCTTTGACAGGCTTTTCCTCCGCTTTATAATAATTATCTGTATTCTACAGCAGGGGTCTCCAATCTTATCCACAAAGGGCCGGTGTGGGTGCAGGTTTTCATTTCAACCAAACAGTAGCCACACCTTCCAACTGTTTCAACCAATCACTGATCATCAAAAGAAAAGGAAAAAAAAAAAAAAAACAAGATTGGACAGATCTCAAAGATTATTAGATTGTTTCAATTCTGAAGTGGGGCCATCTTGGTGAGGTCACCTTGATCTCACCAAGATGGCCCAACTTCAGAATTGAAATAGTAATGTCCGAACTAGCTTTTTCTAGTTTATTTTCTTTTGATGATCAGTGATTAGTGGAAACAGGTGGAAGGCGTGGCTACTGTTTTGGTTGAAGTGAAAACATGCACCCACACCGGCCCGTTGTGGATAAGATTGGAGCCCCCTGTTCTACAGCACCCAGCACACACGGCTCTACAAGCTAATACAATTAAAGAGACGACGGAACACAGCAACAAGTAAGGGCACAATAGTCATATTGTGCAAGAATAAGAAAAATAAATAAATAAAAATAAAAATATAAACTATATAAAAATGAACAGTGGTGGCCTGGTGGTAAAGGTGATGGATCATTGATCCGAAGGTTGGGGGTTCATGCCTCATTCTGAACAGGTTGTCACTGTCTCCCTAGTGCAGCTAACTGTGTTATCAAAGGCCGGCCATGTCTCAAAAAATCATTGCTGACTTTCGTAAAGAGTAGCTGCATAGCCGTCAGCGTGTTTACGCTCTGCGATGGCCTGCCGAGTTGTCTAGGGTGTACTCTGCCCTCGCCCGGAGTCAGCTGGGATGGGCGCCAGCCTCCCTGCGACCCCGATTAGGATTAAGCGGCTACAGAAAATTAAAGAACGAATGGACTACAGTATATAAAATATAAACTACGTATATAGAAAATATGGTTTTATAAAAGAAAAACAAATCAAAACAAAACCCAAAATACTGTATGTCATTTGCTGCTTTTTAAATCATACATTGTAGATATGTGTCTGATATCACGGTCGCTCTTCTGTGGGATCACAACAGACGTACTAACCTTCACACCCTAAATACATTAGTGAGCATTGGGCCTCCATGAAACTCTTGCCAGTTCAACTGGTTGTCCTTCCTTGGACCACTTTTTTGGAGGTACTTATCATCGCACACATGAAACACTCCAGAAAAAAAATTGGAACTAAATAGACCGAGTTGTTTAGTCATCACAGTGTGTCCCCTTAGATCCTCCGATCACGCCGTTCCATATGCCTTTTCATTTTGTACCTGGTTCCAACACATCAGCTTCGGGAGCCGCCTGTTTTTGCCTAATACGTCTCACTCCTTGGCAGATGCCACTGTAATGGGATAATCACCGTTAATCATTTCACCTGTCAGGGCTCATAATTAATGAATTTAATCATATCAATGATTACTTCCACACTGGATCTTAGTGAACACTCGAAACCATATGGGGATAGATAACCCCTAATTGGTGATGAAGCTAATCTGGTACAATTTATTTCATTATTGGAAATGCTCAGCGTTATACAGGGTGATCCAATGTAAACACCGCGATCTGCAACAAAACAAAAGTAAACCAGAGAACAATAATAATTGAGAGGCCTTGTTCTACCACACAGTACTGTACAATAGGCCCTTGACCATTTGCGGTTCAGCACTCGCGCCCCCACATGCTCGCGGATTAGCGACAAACCCGTAAGTAACTGGCACGTGATTCAAATTTAGCCAGTGGCTGAGAGCTTTTGTTTCTCCCTCCTGCTGATTAGTGGCAGATGATATGTACACCTCCTTTTTTTTCTCCTTTGCGCACATGTCATCAACGTAATATCATACATAGGGTTTTAAAACCGCGTCAATAACTCGCGGGTTTTCATGATCTACAGGAAGTGCCAGAAACGAACCATCACAAAAAACTGGGGCCTACTGCTTATTGTCATGCTATACAGCCCTAACGAACGTTAAAAAGAGTTAAAGATTCAATTCTTATTTGTACACATAAAATTTATTGAGGTAGGAGAAGCAGTGCTAAGGTCTGTGGGTGGGGTTGGGCTGCCAACAGACCTCAGCACCACTTCTCCGGTATCTTGAAGTTTCATGTGTTTAAATTCCATGAAGGGTAATGCTTTTTATGTTATTCACTTATTATTTGTAACAATCTGCTACTCACTGTGTCTGCTCACCAAATACACTGGTAAATGATTCTGCTGTATTTAAATTATATATATATATATAGTGGTACCTCACCTTACGAAATTAATCTGTTCCAGAGCCTTTTTATTAACCTGGATTTTTCGTAAATTGAACCGCATTTTACATGTAAAACGTGTGATTTGATTCGTTCCAAGGCCCCCGAATACTACCCCTTAAACCCTTTAAAAATTATAAAAGTATCCCTTTTAAGGCCTCCTTCTGCTTCAATATCATACCAATGGGAGACGGGTTATCGCATATTCCTTTGCGATATCACTCAACCGCATGCCACGAGCCAGCTTCTTTTTTCACTCGCACCAGAAATCACACGTGCGCGTGTGTTGACCATGTCTTCTTAGCAGAGTTATAATCTTACAAATGTTTATGGAAGGTTGAAAGCAATGAGCACACTCAAAAACTCATGAAACAACAGTAACTCTGTCCTTTACATGAAAAGCATTATGGGAGATGCAGCTCCAAAATAGACAATGGAAGGGAGCTGCGTCATCCCACCTAGCCAATGGGAGGCCAGAGGGGCGGGATGTTGGGAGATAGCCAATGGGAGGGAGCTGCGTCATCCCTCCTAGCCAATTCACATAATCAAATTATATTGCGTGTCCTTAGGACATCTTGAATGCTGAGGAGAACACTTACCTCCTTGAAAACCTAGAATCAGACACAATGTATGATGTTTTGGTTATGGCCAGCGGGGCGGGATGGTGGGAGATAGTTAATGGAGAGCAACTTGTGCATTGTTTGAATGTTTGAATGGCGCATTTGAATGGCGCGTTTCGTAAGGAGAACTTGCTTCATATACAGAGACAAAAAATTTTGGAAAATGTTTTTCGTAACCTGGATTTTTCATTTGCTGGGACTATCGTAATGTGAGGTACCACTGTGTGTGTGTGTGTGTATGTATATATATATATATATATATATATATATATATATATATATATATATATATATATATATATATATATATATATATATATATATATATACCCCCAGTGCAGCTAACTGGGTTATCAAAGGCCGGCCATGTCTCTCACTGTCTATGCTGTGAGGTTTATGTAAAAGAACCAATGCTGACTTTCATTAAGAGTAGCTGCATAGCCGTCAGTGTATTTCTGCCCTATGATGGCCTGGCGAGCTGTCCAGGGTGTACTCTGCTCTCATCCGAAGTCAGCTGGGTTGGGCGCCAGCCTCCCCACGACCCTAATTAGGATTAAGTGGTTACAGAAAATGAATGAATGATATATAATATATATTTTACCACTGTTAAAAGATGTGTACTAATAAAGCCAAATAAAATACACAAGACATAAAAGGGGGCAAGTATAGATACTTGTAGGACAACCTAAAGATTTTATTTTCATTTAGAATTTATCTTTTTAGAGGCTAATCTGGCGGCACAGTGGTGCAATGGTTAGTTGAAGAAGGCCCATGTTCATCTTCTAGACTCGGGGTGTTTCTGTGTGGAGTTTGCATGTTCTCGCCATGTTTGGATGGGTTTCCTCTGGGTTTCCGCCCATAATCCAAAAACATGCACAATAAGATAATTGGCTGTTCCAAATCGCCTCTAGGTGTGAGTGTGAATGGTTGTGTGTTGTCTTTGTTGGCCCGGTAAAGGCCTGGTGACCTGTCCAGGGTGTACCCTGCTCTCGCCAAGAGTTGGCTGAGATGGGCTCCAGCCTCCACACGACAATAATTAGGATTAAGCGGCGTATAAAATGAATGACCGAATGAAGAGAACGGTTGGCCCAAAGACCTGCAAAGAATACACAAGTGTATTTTCCACACAGAAGTAGAAATAAAACGACTTAAATAAATTTATAAATAAATAAATTTCTAACAGTACAGGGTCATTTACATTCTCTTTGGCATTGACTCAAACTTCATTAACAACAAACGCTCATCTTCACACTCAGTCCTGAAGGCTCATTCATTTTCTGTAACCGATTAATCCTAATTAGGGTTAGGGGGAGGCTGGCGACCATCTCAGCTTACTTTGAGCGAGGGCAGAGTACACCCTGGACAGCTCACCACACCATCACAGGGCAGAAACACGCCGACGGCTATGCAGCTACTATTGTCAAAAGTCAGCAATGGTTCATTTACATGAACCTCACACCATAGACAGTAAGAGACATGGCCGGCCTTTGATAACCCACTTAGCTGCACTGGGGGGGACAGTGACAACCTTGTGGAGAGTGGACCTGTGATAACCCAGTTAGCTTGCACGACAGTGACAACCTGTCGAGAGTGGGGCTTGAACCCCCAACCTTAGGATCAGTGATCCAGCACCTTTACCACCAGGCCACCACTGCCATTCGAGAAGGTTCTGGATCCATCATCAGTGGTGGGCTGGTGGTAAAGGTGCTGGATCACTGATGCAGCACCTTCTCGAATGGCAGTGGTGGCTGGTGGTAAAGGTGCTGGTGATCTACTGCCAGACCAGAAGACCGATAACCCTAACTGATCACTTACCAACGGCACGCAACCACAGTGCTGTTTAAGTAATTCGAGTGGAGTGGTTACAGTGGGCAGTGCTTCCTCTTTCAGAAGGTTCTTTACAGGATTCTGATGTCTTTAAAAGAAAAATTCTGCCTATGAAGCAATCATTTGAAATTAGATCACTTTAATGCTATTAAAACGAAAGCATGTCCCAACTTGGAAGGTTGAGTGGCAATTACAGAGGGCGCTAGTGTAATGCAAGCTTGGAGAAGCATTCATCTCGTCTGAGAAGGGAGAAAGGCGAACTAATACAAACTCTAATTGATGATCTTGTGAGACTTCAGCTGAAAGCAGGATCATGACAGTGCAGAATTGTTTGTTCTCTTTAATACCCAGTCACCATGGCTTCTCCTTAATGGAAACACTTACAGCGAGTCTTTTTTTTTTTCCTTTTTTCTGTAATTAATCTGACTCATCCAACTTCCATATGCAGCAGGATCAGGCCCAGGAGAAAAACAACCTGATTACCTGATTAACAGCTCAGTGTCCCCTCCACCTCATCCACCTCAACACACCCCTCCCCTTCTTCTTCTGACAAGCTCGGACCATCATCAGCGCTCTGCACATCCCCTGACAGGTAAAATAATAACGGTCATACATCACTACCCTCGAAAAGTCCAATAACCTAAATCTTCAGTTGCCTCACTGCCCAGGACTCAATTACTTTATTGACATGTAATCTTCATAAGGGGAGAAATATTGAGCATGTAAGGTCAGTCGGTTATGAAGACATATTATCATATTATCTGCATGGGGGTTGTAGGGGCTAGGACCTGACAAAGCTAATTATAATCGTACATGTTACAGGACAGCGCATTACGCACTTGGCTGCATGAGTAAGCTTGAGCAGAGAAGGAGAAGGACAGGGGATAGAACCGCAAAAATCACTGGCTGTGTGACATGAGAAATAAATTCAAATAGTATTAAATATATGTCCAAGTTTCCGAGAGTTCTATAATATCTATTAGTACTACAGAGGTATAAACCTTCATCTGTGCGTCCCTGAATGCTTACATACCAAGAAACAAGACTTTGGACTAAAAATAACGGTGTCTTCAGAATAGCTTAAAGTTCAACAGATATCAGTTCTTATTAGTGCAGTGACTTGAACAGTTCCAAATGTCACTGTTACTTAGTGAGTCTGGAAGCTCGGCCCATGGCTTTTTCCTCTCTGCCTCTTTTTATATCACAAGGTTATTGTGATATCACAGTAAACATTATAAAAGCCTCGACTACGCTCGGGCATACATTTTCAGAATAGCACCTAAGAACACAAAAACAAGATATGTGTAGTTTCACAAGTCATCACAGTGCCTGATACTGCATATCACTGCATAAAATAGTGACAGTCAGTTAATTTTTATGGGCAATAAAACACTTTGAAACAAGCACTACGTGCATCGCAGAAGGAAATATATGGCTAGTGGGGGAAAAGCATGAAAGCAAAGTACCGCCCTGAAACACACAAGGAATTGTACAACTGGGTCACTGGCTTTACTTCCTCACTGAAGGAAAAATCCTACTGCAGGACATGCATGTTCATTTCAATTCATTTCATTTCATGCCATTTTCCTTTTTTATTTGCCACTTCCTTTCCTAAATCAATTGCACTGCAGGAGTATGTCAGGCTCTTTCCAATCACCAAACAGTTTGCTGGTGGTAATGCAATCTCTACAAGCTCCCAAGGGCTGGTGGTTAGCATAGACTTAATGATGTCAAGTTCAGAGGCATATTTTAGCTCTTCGAACAAGCCAAGCCTATTTACAATGATACAGACCTTCAAAATGTTCCATTACTGCACATTTTCACACTCTTGCCTCTAGCATAATCTCTTTTAGTTGTCAGAATTTGGGAAAATAGCCACATCTTCCTCATAAAAATGGAATGCTGTTATTGCATCAAGACTGTATCTCAGTAAAAATTATAGTAAATAAGTTTGGTGCATTCATTTTTTACAGTATATCGTGCAAAAATTCTCTTTTGAAGTAATAAAGCATTAAAGATACCAATATTTGTGATATTTTTCAGACATCCACTCAACAACAGCCTTTTACAGAGAGGACATTAAAGGATGGAAAATGAGACTATAAGGCGACAATGGTCAAGGCTGACTCTGTAATCTTTGCTAGTTAGGTGACAGGAAGCAGAACACTGAAAGCAAAATCCCAACCAAAAAGTAAATACAGTCGGCCCCAGTTTTTCACGATGGCTCGGTTCCAGTCCTTCCTGCAGATCAAGAAAATCCGCAAGTTATTGAAGTGGTTTTAAAACCCTATGTATGATATTACATGCACTAAAATATGCTTGTTAAACACATTATATAGACAGGCTCTCAGATAAATCAGGTGGCCTTCTTAACAGAATAAATCTCACGCATTTAAATCTTTACATCTATTTTCAATGCCATGTCACTGTGGTGCGCAGCGGAGAGCCAATCCTTTCTGTACTCCAGTATGCGGGCGGGGCCGATACCTTCAAACTCTGATTTTATTGGATTATAACAACAGCCACAGACTGCGCGTGTTGTTTTTGGGTAAAGAGATAAATTTCCCTCGTTTTTGATCGGCTCATTTCCACAAAGCCAAGCACAGCTGGCAAGCGAACACAAATGGACAGACATGGAAAAACATTAACCTGCAAACCAGCTGATTGCCAAAATTTGGGACTTCCTGTCACATAAACACTGTACCGTGAGAGTCGAGCCGTATTGACCATGAGTCTTATTATACTCTCAAATTGTTGGTCTTCTTTTTCAATTTAGTTGTATTTAGTATTAATATACTGTGTGTGTGTGTGTGTATATATATATATATATATATATATATATATATATATATATATATATATATATATATATGGCTCTCAGAGGATTCGATTTAAAATATGTCTTTTTTGGCTCTCTTAGTCAAAAAGGTTCCCGACCCCTGGTTTAAATAATCATTAAAAACACATAAAAAAAAACGTGAATTCACAATTCAAGTAATCACATTGATGACGTGTGTGTGAAGGAGGAAAAAAAAGAAATGTGCACTCATCTGCAATCAATCAGCAGGAGGGAGAAACAAAAGCTCTCAGCCATTGGCTAAATTTGAATCACATGCCAGTAACTTCTGGGTTTGCCGTTCATCTACGAGTATAATAATAATGCAGTAAAATGTAGTAATGATTAAATAATTATGTTTTCATTTTGTATTATGATAATATTCATTAATGAATAAAGCGCTTAGAATCCTTACCAGAAGCTAGAGAAGATGCAGGGCGTTTGAGTCACATCATAGTGCTTAAATAATCATTAAAAACACAAGAAAAAAATTACTTCACAATTCAAACAATCACGTTGATAACTTATGCACGGGCAGTGATGGTATAGTGGTATAGGGCGCTGGATCGCTGATCCAAAGGTTGGGGGTTCGAGTCCCACTCTCCACAGGGTTGTCACTGCCCCCCCCCACCCCAGTGCAGCTAACTGGGTTATCAAAGGCGGGCCATGTCTCTCACTGTCTATGGTGAGAGGCATGTAAAAGAACCATTGCTGACTTTCGTAAAGAGTGGGCTGCAAAGTCGTCAGCGTGTTTCTGTCGCTTGCTAAAAAGGGTTGTGACAGGAAGGGCATCCGACGTAAAAACCTCTGCCAAATCAAACATGCGAATCAGATGATTCGCTGTGGCGGCTCCCAAGTAAAAGGGAAAAAGCCGAAAGGAAAACAGACATTGATAACTTATGCACAAAGGAGGGGAAAAAAAGAAGTGTACACATCATCTGCAAGCAATCAGCAGGAGGGAGAACCAAAAGCTCTCAGACATTTGCTAAATTTGAATCACATGCCAGTTACTTCCGGGTTTGTCGCCAATCCGCAAGCATGCGGGGGGGTGAGCGCTGAACCGCGATTGGTCCAGGGCCTACTGTATTTCCAAGAGAATATGGATGGTGCTTACTTGAAGTTTGCAGTCTGGAATGAAGTGCAATGACCTATGTCTCTTATCAAACCAACATCCATAAAGCAAGACTAGAATGATCCCATCATCAAACTGAAGGGCACTAATACAGGGCACGATATGTGTTCCAGGAACAAATAGATTATTATAACTTGCCATAATTATAATGAATGTTTTTCTTTCTTTTTTGATATACTGTATTAATCCTGTAAGAGAAATTGTTTCCTCTGCATTTATCCCATCCAAAGTGACACACACAGTTGGAGCAGTGGGCTGCCACTTGCATTGGGGTGCCTGGAGAGTGGTTGGGGGGGTAGGTACCTTTCTCAAGGGCACTTCAGTCACAAACAAGTGTCCGCCCTCACGTCAGTCCCAAGCCTGGATAAATGCAGAGGGTTGCGACAAGAAGGGCATCCGGCGTAAAACTTTTGCCAGAATACAAAATGCAAACCGTAAAGAAAAAATTCATACCGAATCGGTCGAGGCCCGGGTTAAAAACGACCGCCATCAGTGCTGTTAACCAACAGGGTGGACTACTGTTGGTCGAAGAAGGAAAGGTCAAAGAAGGAGAGGCGGGAGGCGTGTTCGTAGGCAGAGAGAAGAGTCTAGGACTGAGAGTAGGGACTTTGAATGTTGGAACTATGAGAGGAAAAGGTAGAGAGCTGGCTGACATGATGCAGAGGAGAAAGGGAGACATACTGTGCGTTCAGGAGACCAGGTGGAACGGTAGCAAGGCTAGAAGCTTAGGAGCAGGGTTTAAGCTGTTTGTTCATGGTGTGGATGGGAATAGAAATGGAGTAGGAGTCATCTTGAAGGAGGGGTTTATCAGGAATGTTCTAGAAGTCAAAAGAGTCTCAGACAGAGTGATGAGTCTCAAGTTAGAAATTGAAGGTGTGTTCAATGTTGTTAGTGCTTATGCCCCACAGGCAGGATGTGAGCGAGAAGAGAAGGAGAGATTCTGGAGTGACTTAGATGAAGTGATGCAGAATACCCCCAGAGGTGAAAGAGTGGTTATTGGTGCAGACTTCAAAGTACATGTTGCAGGCAACAGAGGGGACGAGGAAGTAGTGGGCAGGTTTGGTATCCAGGACAGGAACACAGAAAGACAGATGTTGATAGATTTTGCAAAAACGATGGAAATTGCTGTGGTGAATACTTTCTTCCAGAAGAGACAGGAGCATAGGGTGACTTATAAAAGCGGAGGTAGGAGCACACAGGTAGACTACATCTTGTGTAGGCGATGTAATTTGAAGGAAGTCAGTGACTGCAAAATAGTAGTGGGTGAGAGTGTTGCCAAACAGCATAAGATGGTGGTGTGCAGGATGATGCTGATGGTAAGAAAGGGGAAGAAGGCAAAGGCTGAGCATAAGACAAAGTGGTGGAAGCTGAAAAAGGAAGAGTGTCGTGTTGTCTTCAAGGAGGAGTTGAAACAGGCTTTGGGTAGTCAGGAAGTGCTTCCAGAGACAACCACAGCCAATGTGATCAGGGAGACCGGTAGGAGAGTACTTGGTGTGTCCTCTGGAAGGAAAGTAGATAAGGAAACTTGGTGGTGGAATGAGGAAGTGCAGGAGTGTGTACAGAAGAAGAGGTTAGCTAAGAAGAAATGGGACATAGAGAGGACCAAAGACAGTAAACAGGAGTACAGGGAAACACAGCGTAAAGCAAAGGAAGGGCGTATGATGACTTGCATGCTCGATTGGAAAGTAAAGAGGGAGAAAATGATTTGTACAGGTTGGCCCAGCAGAGAAATAGAGATGGGAAGGACGTGCAGCAAGTTAGAGTGATTAAGGACAGGGTGGGAAATGTATTGACTGATGACAGAAGGGTGCTGGGAAGATGGAAAGAGTACTTTGAAGAGCTGATGAATGAGGAAAATGAGAGAGAGAAAAAAGTGGAAGAAGTGACCGTTGAGGACCTGGAAGTAGCAAAAATTAGTTAGGGTGAAGTGAGGAGGGCATTGAAGAGGATGAAGAGTGGAAAGGCAGTTGGTCCTGATGACATACCGGTGGAGGTATGGAAGTGTCTAGGAGAGGTAGCAGTAGTTTTTTCTGACAAGAACATTCAACACAGTCTTAGAGAGTGAGAAGATGCCGGAGGAATGGGGGAGAAGTGTGCTTGTGCCCATTTTTAAGAATAAGGGAGATGTGCAGAGTTGTGGCAACTACAGAGGGATAAAGTTGCTGAGCCAAGCGATGAAGTTATGGGGAAGAATAGTGGAAGCTAGACTAAGGGCAGAGGTCAGAATTTGTGAACAACAGTTTGGTTTCATGCCAAGAAAGAGCAGCACAGACAGACAGAGAAAGCTGTGTTTGCTTTGAGGAAGTACAGAGAAGGTCAGCAGGAGCTGCACTGTGCCTTTGCGGATCTGGAGAAAGCATATGACAGGGTGCCAAGAGAGGAACTGTGGTATTGCATGAGAAAGTCTGGAGTGGCAGAGAAGTATGTTAGAGTGGTGCAGGTCATGTATGAGAGATGTAAGACAGTGGTGAGGTGTGCTGTCGGTGTGACAGAAGAGTTCAAGGTGGAGGTGAGACTGCATCAAGCGTCAGCTCTGAGCCCCTTCTTGTTTGCTATGGTAATGGACAGGCTTACAGACGAGGTAAGACAAGAATCTCCATGGACTATGATGTTTGCAGATGACATTGTGATCTGTAGAGATAGCAGAGAAGAAGTGCAGGAAAATCTAGAGAGGTGGAGGTATGCCCTGGAACGGAGAGGAATGAAGGTTAGCCTCAGTAAAACAGAATACATGTGTGTGAATAAGGACCAAAGAGGAACGGTGAGGTTACAGGGATCAGAGATAAGGAAGGTGGACGATTTTAAGTACTTAGGCTCAACAGTCCAGAGCAATGGAGAGTGTGGAAAAGAGGTCAAGAAGCGTGTGCAGGGAGGTTGGAGAAAAGTGTCCGGTGTGATGTGTGATAGGAGAGTATCGGCAAGAATGAAAGGAAACGTGTACAAGATGGTGATGAGGCCAGCGATGTTGTATGGTTTAGAAACAGTGGCCCTGGGGAAAAGGCTGGAGGTAGCAGAGATGAAAATGTTGAGGTTCTCTTTGGGAGTAACGAGGATGGATAGGATCAGGAATGAGTACATCAGAGGGACAACACGATGTTTGAGGTTTTTGGAGACAAGAAGTCAGAAAGGCTAGATTGAGATGGTTTGGACATGTACAGAGGAGGGATAGTGAGTATATTGGTAGTAGGATGCTGAGGTTGGAACTACCAGGCAGAAGGCCGAGAGGAAGACCAAAGAGAAGATTTATGGATGTGGTGAAAGAGGACATAAAGGTAGTTGGAGTAAGAGTAGAAGTTACAGAGGGTAGGGTGAGATGGAGGCGGATGGTTTGCTCTGGTGGCTCCTGAAGGGAAAAGCCGAAAGGAAAAGAAGAAGACGACTACTACTACTACTACTACTGTAGGCCCTGTGATGGTTTGGCATACTGTTCAGGGTGTACCTCACCCTTAACCCAAAGTCAGCTGGGCTGGGCACCATCCTGCCACAACTCTACTAACGAATTAAGTTGTTCATAAAATGAAATAAAAAAGTAGTTTTCACCTCCTCCGCCTCCTTATTACAGTATTGGCATTACTATTTACCAAAAGTTAAGATAAGAGAATAGAAAAATGCAATTACGAGAAAAAATGGATAACATTGAAAAAGAATAAGGAACCTCAGTAAATATAACAGGAAATGCAAACACTTGTAGTTTAATATTAGCCAGCATGCTTTCTGTCTTTTTATACTGAATGCTAAATCTTCCCCATTCTGAGCCTTGAACTCTCTACAGAGATATTTCACCTTCTTTTATAGTGTGTGACAGTGAATGCTAAGCATCCATTTCCTTGTGCCTGAATTGAATAAATGATGTGCCAGATCATTAATTTGAGCTATGTTCACCCTTATGCTATAGTGCATGTTCAAACATCAGTATGTTGTGATTGTACAGCAATGTCGAGGTGGTGACAATAAATCAGTGGATTCATCAGTGAACAAGAAAACAGTTTAGACAACAGTCCAATGGAGCTTGCTGTAATTGACAGATGAGCTTTGTCTCTTCCACTACAATGGCTTCAGTCCACAGATTATGTGGGAATAGATGTACAGCAGTGCAAAGGAGGTCACATGATCGATGAGGCCAATGTGTCACTTATAGATTTGGACAAGAATAGAGTGAGATGTCCTCCTGTTCATGTTAAATCATGGTTATGCTCTTTACTTTATGCCAACAATTATCCACGAAATGTTAAAAAATTAATTTGTAGTGTCATTCCAATAAGTCAAATTCAATGGAATCACAAATGCCTCTGGCCCATGTGAATGGTATTAATCTAAAGCGGTCCACTGGGCAGCGAGCAGGGAGGGAAGTTTCTCAGAACATCTTTTCATCTGGTTTAGATGATTAATAAGCCAAACATACACACTGTGCACAAATAAAATAGAATGATGGGGCTTGTCACAAAATTAATTGCTGTCATTTGTAATTTCATTGTGGCTTGATTCACTTTTCCACAAACAAATGCTGAAAGGAAAACCTTTCCCAAGTATGAATCATAAATACTTCCAGTGTGTATCTTCCATGATTCTGAATTACAACGCTTTGGCATATTTTTTTTTTTTCTCTTCCAGTGAGGGGGAATTTATCTTAATAAACATTTCCACTGGCTCCATCACATGATCATTATTCTGCAATCAGGGTTCATTGTGAACGGATCGGTTTCGCCTTCAGAATGACAAGTTGTTCAACATCTGCCAGGACTGTGTCTTAGCATCTCAAAGAACTGAACATCCCCTTGACATGAGCAAACTCATCCATATCAACTCATGAAAAGAGGGGGAAAGTTGAGGAGCCAGCATCGATCCGGCTGTAAAAATATCCAAACCATCTGGCTCGCTTGCTTCCTCATAAATTACGATGATAAAGCCTTGAGCTTCGAAACTATGAAAACCGCACTAACCTGCGCTAAAGTCCTGGCATGACTAAAAGCACACAGGAAATTCTAGCCTGCATCTTAGATATCCAGTGCGCACGTCACAAATCACTCAGCAATATGAATAATGGTTTGACTGCGTTAGCAATCACTTTTTGAGTTGATTAGAAAATGAGCATGGGGTTTCCATATGCATGATATATCCTCTGTCATTCCGCCGTGCACAGCCAGAAATACTGGGACGCAGCCCAAAGTCCTGGGTACCATAACTATGTTTCTGGAACAGGGCTGGGCAGATTGGCAAGACCTCATGTGCTTGTCCATCATGCTGACACATTCTTCGTTTTGCATGAGGTATCACTTAACATGCACATGTATGCTGCTTGTGCTAATAGATCATGAAGCAGACCAGCCAGGTC
>CM045736.1:49516395-49623895 GCA_024760905.1 Plotosus lineatus
GTCCAGGAACGGAACCCATATTCTCAAGAATCGCATAAATATTACAAAATGCTGATACCAGAACCTCCTATAAATGTTAAACAAAACTACTCCTACTACTACTTCATATCAACAAATAATGCATCATATTAAATAGCACTGAATTTTAAAATGTGTTTTTAACTAGCGTAATAAATATCATGTTTATGAGTTGTTGCTACAGTATAATATAAGTAATAATATAACACTATAATGTATTAAAACTAGCATATTATAATAAATATGTGCTTTGATTTACAGTGTGGAGTGCTCAGAGGTTCTGTTGAAGCAAAAATATTTTAGCCAATCAGATTCGAGAACTCAACAGGGCTTATGGTATAAATTTGCATAAAATATAAATGCACACATATTACAGAAGCAAAGGAGGCGATAATTAAGAAGCAGTTGTGATAAAGCTCAAGGCCACTAGATATCCCGTTTTCAAAAAAAAAAAAAAAAATATATATATATATATATATATATATATATATCACCCACACCATGCATATTTATTTTAATTACACAAAGGTTCAAACATCGTACCGGAGTCTCCATGTCAAATACAACATTTTAACTCACATGCCGCAGATCCAGGACTGAGTAAATGAGTGACGCACAGTTGCCAGATGTAAGTTAATGGAGGATAGGGGGACTAGCAGCAGGTGTAAATCTCCCCCATCCTGCTGAGCTTTAAAAGTCAGTGCTTAGCACCCACAGCTCCATCATCTGGCCTCTCCCAGCCGCCACGACAGCCCATTTGTCATCATTTTCACTTTTTTGGCAAAAAATGGAACGTTCTAATGGAGTGTTTTGAATGGTCCCAGATGTTTGTTTATTTGTTGTGCGGCAACTGCAAAACAGTTTATTCCTCACTCACAGTTCCATTTCAGGGGCTGAATATCAGCTGTGCCATAATGAAAGCAAACCGCAGGTGGGGGAAAAAAAAAAAAAAAAAAAAAAGTACAGCGTCCCCGGGGTGTCTTCTGCTCAGATATTCTTTTAGCAAAGGCCTCCTGTCTGGAGGGATTTGAAGAACAGTTGTGTGCCGTTTAAAATACAGACATCCATTACAGCCACACATGGCCTACAATAACAGAATTTAAATGCACTTCAGCTGATATATGTCGGAGTACAGTTTCCTTTTCTGGTAAATGTTCACTGGTTTACTCACTAAGAAGAAAATAAATGTTCATGAGGTATGATACGAGTTCTGGAGAACCATTTATTGCTTACAGATGTCAAAACGTATGTGGGAGAATTTGTTAGTTTCTACTGATTATTTACAGAAGATCATATTAGATACACAATTCATTTCCGCTGAAATGTTCCGAATGTATGATCTGCTCATATATATATATATATATATATATATATATATATATGTGTGTGTGTGTTGTTTAATTTTATTAGTACTATATATAATTCACACTTACAATGCACTGTGTATTACTTGGTATGTATCCACAGGAACAATGCTACGTGCTGCTCGGGGTGCATGGTCTTAAAGCTGGGTGCATTCGAATATGATTCCGGAGAACAATCTTGGTCTGCAGATTTGGTTTAAAGCTGGTTAAAGCTGACAGCAGTGTTGCCTCCTGTGGCGATGCTCCCGGCCTCCAGGTCCTGCCATCCTCTCTGTGTCACACCTAGCCTGCCTCATGGCCTCTCATCCTCCCTCTCCGTCATCCTCCTCATCCTCCTCCTCCTCCTCCCCCCTCTTCTAAGCCTCTCCTGTCTGCCCACTGTGTGTCCACTCCCCAATTGTAGCCCAACACAAGCGACAAGGGTCTCATTTCCCAAAAGCCAAGACTTCCTTTAGTCCTATATGCTACGTGTCAGCACAGCAGGCACACAGCCCGTCCCTTCTCTGCCGTCTCAAGAACTCATTCTTGTCCTGATTACCCGTGGCACCTTGGCTCTTGGGGCTTCGGCACAGGTGACATTAATTGTAGCAATATTGAGAAACAGCAGAAAGGCTTTCTGTTCAAGACAGCCTGCTGTCACACATGCCACTAATTCTGCCGGTCACTGCAGTACAGCATCTAACATACACCCTGAGCCGGAAAAGACTGGCAACAAACCTTTGGGCAAAGCATGGTCACTATTACAATTCCGTCCGATACAGATGGACCCGATAAATAACTGCATAATTGCATCATGTGATGGTTCACAATGAGTTATTGCCAATGCATACAAATAGCTTGCTTCCTCCAGAACCTTCCTGGAGGTGAACTGAATCTTTTAGTGTCAAGGCTTTTCTATTAAAGCGTTTTTTTTTTTTTTTTTTTCTTTCCCTTCCAAGGCACAGCCAAAGTTCAAATAAAGAGTTACTGTGTTAGACCTGATGCATTAAGCAAATAGAATAGGCAATAAGTCAAGATAAATAAAAATGGTGTGATAACGGGGAAAGAATAAAAGGAGGCGAAGGACAAAGATGAGGGCTTGTGTTATCTAACACTGCAGTACAGTATCGTAAAAATAACGAATGGAGAGTGTCAGCGCAGCGAAATCTAAGAGGGAGAAAAAATATTTCATATGTCAGCTCCGCTCACCTTTTAATGGACTATTCTCAAGCAACATGATTTTGACAAAGCACTGGGCTTTCCTCTACATCACTTGAGAGGTGAGGGTCAGCCTTTGTGAAATAGATCTGTCCTTGGTGGGGGGTGGAGAGGCTCTTCGCTGACCTCACATCAAAGGAAAAGTGGCAGCACCATGGCCGCGTTGTGAAAACACAGTACTCTGCACCGCACGGACAAAAGAACATGATAAATGTTTCCTGCATAAAAAAAAAAAAAAAAAAAAAAAAAAAATCCTTTTTTTTTTTTTTTTTTTTTTTTTTCTTTCGTGAAGTTCAGCATGTCAAAAGCACCTCTCCTGCAGCGTCGCAGTCTCATAACGAACATCGACGAAGCTTCACCAGAGGCTTGGGAAATTTACCGGCAGCTGAGAATAATCTATTAGTCTGTAGTTGGTTGGTGTTTCTATTACAAAATGGTAGAAAAGCAGATGAATGTGATATACTGCGACTGGTAGACAATCTCGTTTCTTACGTTTAAAAGTTCCATAAGGTAAAATTTACGATTGTCTGATATAATGTACACATTAATTTCATTTCCATGCTCAGAACACAGAATCGCCAAACTCACATCCATTAATAAATTATACAGGCTGTTCACAAAGCCGGAAATATTCATAGGAGTACAGAAGCCATACAGAGCCCGAGTCGAAAAGTAAGATTTGATATTTGAAATAAATACTCTGCTGTGCTTGTAAGAGATTGAACGGGTCCGCTATTATTAAACAATGTTTTTCTATGCTGCCAGTATGTTAAATCACTATTTCCAAATACATTATACGCTTATAAATCATAGACTGTTCTTAGCTAGTTAAATCATTAATCTGTGCAGTTGGCACTAAGCCATGTTGGAAATCTTTAATATTAATATTTTATTTATTTATTTTTAGTATAGTTGATTGTGCATTACTGAATATCATTACAACAGCTGAGCATAAAAATCTGTGAATTGTTCTGGTCCTTAGCAATAATAATCATAATAATAATAATAATAGTAATTAATGAGGACGTGAAATAGTGTCTTTTTTTCAGAAGTGCATAATTATAAATAAATATTATTATGCACTACTTCACTGGACCAATAAACAAAGCATCATGAATAATACTCTTTAAAGCTGCCGGTGCCGTAATTTAATATTCTGATGAAGAAGCGTCCAGGAGGCATCTACAAACACAATGTTTACATCTGATACACAATCACTGATTGTTTAATGCTGTAATTTTTCCAACATGAAGGCATCACGGCAAGACACCTCATGTGCACCACGATGACACAACATGCCTGAATGATCAATATTTTTGTCTGGGGTCGAGAAGAAATAGCACATTTCCTATGCTAATGCTGACATGCTGAACCCAGTGTCTTTGTTAACGCGGATGCGGCAAAGTTCACAGTGAATAAGAAGAGGCGCAACTGATTAGTTTTGTGTTTCTGGATTTTTTTTTTTTTTGTACTTTTAATAAATAACACTAAATGACTTTGTAATACATTTTAAATTATCCTTTCTCGCACTGGACCGTTTTTGCTTTGTTGAGTATGTCACATGATGTTCTGCAATCTTTTAATGAGGAAATTGTCACGTGATATATTGCAGTATTCAAAAGGAGAACATGGATAAATACTTATACATGTGAAGCATAGATAATATAATATAGTATAATATAATATAATATAATATAATATAATACAGTGATTCCTCACGACTTCATACTTCAGTTTCTGCAGCTTCAGTGCATCGTGGGTTTTTCAAAAATATTCATCCAAAAATAAAAAAATAAGGAAATTAATGAAAAATAGGGAAAAAGTTAAGGAAAATGCCACAAAATAAGGCCAATTATGCAAAAAAAAAAAAAAAAAAAAAAAAAAAAACCCAAACAAACAAAAAAACAAAAACAAAAAACAACCCAAAACCCCCAAACAAAACTACTTACATTTTTATGTGGGGTGCGCAGCTGAGTGTGTGCATGCACATTTGTGTGCGCGTTTGTGTGTGTGTGTGTGTGTGTGTGTGTGTGTGTGCACGCGTGCCTGTGTGTATGTATTTATATTTTATTTACATTTTATGCAATATTTTTTTATATGATATAATTATTATAAGCATTTATAGCGTTGAATATGTATATATATATATATATTGATATTATATACACATATACATGTACATATACATCAGTCGGGGGGGGGTCGATCCTACTTCACGGAAATGCTTGGTCCCCATTAACTGCGGAAAGTGAGGGTTCACTGTATAATATAATATAATATAATATAATATAATATATCACTGATCTAACATCTGATTTTATAATATTTTCATTATTTTATTTTTTTTAATTTACCTGTGTAAATAAGATAGCCTCCAACCTTACCTTTGGGGTTTTTTGCTTCTTTGGATCTTGGAAGCGGTGTATAAGGCATACCAGTGGTGTCTGATCTGCGATCACTAAGACCCTACAAAACAAATAGAGTAAACATGAGTTCATTGTGCTGATGGAGTCCTCAGTATAGCACCTGTGCTGCTTTGCATTGCAGTTTAAGTAGATTTATTCATTTGGATAGACAGGAGAAATGTACATTATTGATTTCGGAGCTGAGAATGCATTGATCCTAATTGAGCCCTAAATGAAAAGTACTCATTTGTCATCACCAATCATTCATTCTGACTGATGGCATGAAAGGCAGATGCAGATTGAGGGAGAAAGAGAGAGAGGGGGGGAGGGGGGGTGTGTGTGTGTGTGTGCCACAAAGAGAACAAGACAAAGAGAGGGAAAGACAGAAAATATAAATCATGGGGTGGGATAAGGGAGAAAGGCTTCATCGCCGTGACTGATTGCCCAAGTGCCATAAATTTTGAGAGTGTGGTGGAAAGGTAATGTTGGGAGCAGTGCTCCAGCTTTTATCAGGGTGCTGGACAGCTTTCATTATCTGGCATGAGAGAAGGGAGAAGAGCAGCGGAGGTAAACAGGGACCCTGCCTTTGATTGTCTCTTCGCTTCTTGTTCGAGGGACGACGAGAGAAAGACCCCCACTCGAAGCACTCAGTCAAGGAAAATGCTGCGGGTCAGCCCAGGGTCAGTGTGTCACTTATTCTCTAACTTGCTCATGACCAAAGCATACTACTGTGTTCTGGGAAGCCAACAGGTGGCGTGACACTATTACTGCCTGAAAAGAGTCGTCTGCCACACAAATCTGACACGTTACAGTATTTCATATCTTCCGCGTAGTTAGTCACTCAAAAAGCGCCAGTTAGCCCATGAGCACTATGAGTCAGGCGGGCAACGACCCAAACCGTTCGACTCAAAACAATTCACAAGGTACTTAATCATAGGCCAACACTGACTAATTTACTCTACAGAAGGCTCGGCACAAATTTTCCCCGACTGTACCAAGCCGCTGTTAATATAATCCGCGTAAAAGTGATCTCTGGATGAATTGCTTTGTCTTTCACAACTGCTTCAGGTTTTTGTTTTTTTTTTAAACATGAACACACAGTTAGGAACACAGCACTAATAAACGCCATGAGAGGGGGAACATATATAAAAAAAACTAAACTAAACTAAACTAAATCTTTATTGTCAAAGTACTTTTACATACATTGAAATTTGGTTTGTGCTCTGGGCACCTGTCGCCACTGTGCAGCGCCAGTTATTGTGTTGTTCTATCCTTTGATGCTGAGCGCCAAGCAGGAAGCAACAACTGCCAAATTTTAACGTCTTATGGTATGACGCGGCCAGATTCGAACTCCGACCTTCCGGAGGATAAAGTGGACGCTCTACCAACTGAGCTAAATCCCCGGTAAAAAAAAAAGAAAAAAAAATTATCCGTGCGTTCATGTTCTAATGATTATTTTTCCATTTTAGCATCATCGCCTCATACATCCTGCCGTTAATTATCACCACACTCGCGTACGTCAGATTGTGTGAGGTAGCCGCGGCTTTTGAGCATGTCAGCACTTTCCTTGTTACCAGTTTCAATCTCCTCCAGCCATTTGGCTTTAATATCCTAAAGCAGCACTCGGAGAGGGAACGTCAGTCTGCCCTGACTAATTTCCTCTGGGCCTGACAGATCAGAGGCCTTTCCCCACCAAACTGCCCTCTCCCCACCATAAAGCCCCTCGTAATCCCGCTGCTTGTCTACAATTAATCTTCCCAGTTGCCACATTATTAACACCACCACCCACAGGCAGGGTCTGGCTCTGCCCCACTGGACACAGTGCACCCCCTCCTCGCCCCAGTGGCCAGGCACGTCAATCACACGCCGTGTGCAAAAGTCACCCGCTGTCAACATCAGAGATCTCCCCATAAGTGTAAAGCGCCCCCCCCTTCCCAACCAAACGCTGGCCAAGTCCACTGATCACACACCCACACCCTTGAAGAAGATTAATCAGAGCCCTCCCTCAAGCTTCCTCCCCTCCTCTTCCCCTCCTCTCTTTCTCTTTCTTCAATGAGGCATCCTCAAGATGAGAAAAGAGGCCTGGCTCATAATGGGAGACCCTGCGTAACAAAGTTAAAGGAAAACTCAATTTGAATGCCAGCTGTTATCAGGCCCCTTTTTTCCTGAGCTTCTTAAAGAGCAGGCGGACAAGAGCTCTGCTTTGATCAGTACCCTTAAGATTTTACACAAACATAATCACAAGCCGAGGGGTCGCTCCAGGCACCAGGAATTCATTCATTCCTCCGGCTTAGAGAACACACAGGCAGTTTAAGGACCTTCGTGTTCACAGAGCTGTTTATCTTTATTTGCTTTTGAAAGATATGCATCAGCTTTTCACTGACTCTCACTGGTTACAACTTTTTTTTTTTGTTTGTTTGTTTGGATTGGACGTTTAATAATGGCTGATAATGACACGAATTAAGATAATGTGCTGATGAAGGGTGCACTGAGGAAATATATGAGCTGGATCCGAAGGGGAAAATGAAGTAGGTGTCATGATGAGAATAAACAGCATCGCAGGATGTTTGATCATGATGGACTCTGGATAAAAATGGCTTCCGAAGAAGATATGGAGCCGGGACGTGTATATTCTTTCACTCATCTCTCTGTTTGAATAAATCTCTGTCATCACAGAGCCCTCGGTTAATAGTGCAGACTACCTCTGATCTATGTGAGCATCATCGGAACGTGGAAGATAATCCCATGCAAACACCAATAGACATAGTGAAAATGGGCACTTAACAGTACGATGACAGATTATTATGCCCCGCCCCCACAAAAAAAAAAAAAAAAATTAATACAGCTGATTTCAAATCTAACCCTAACCTTAACCTTTGTGACTAAATTCTGGCTCATTTAGGATTTTTTTTTTTTTTTTTTTTTGCTTGTTGTCATTTAAATGAAAACATAAAATTTTAAGTGGTAGGGGCATCTTTCCTTGTGGGGACCAGTCAAATGTTCCACATGTTAAAAAATGCCATGTATTTTTCCCTCCGTGTGGGAACATGTGGCCCAACGTGTAAAAACATGCACGTACGCACACATACACACGCTCACAGTAAGTCAACACAACAGCACACTTGCACGTGGTTGTACGTGCAATGGTCAGATGGGGGCGCTGCAGTGTAAAGCATATAAGCGTCTCTGTGGTAGTAAGCATTGGTTCTCCAGGCTGTGGGCATATGCTGCCTGCTCTCATCATTATTGTCTATATACACTGAGTAATCACGGCAGTTTATGATAATGCAGTCGAAATTTACAAGCTGGAGAAAGAAGGAATGAAATAATGCATTAACAGGGAAAGGCTCCGCACCCCGTATCCCATTGAGGAGGGGGGGATTTGCTATCAGAGGCAGGACTCCTTGCTGAAAATGTCACAGTGAAATATGACTCCATTGCTGGATTATACATCATGCTCACACTCTCTCCCTCCTTTGGTCGTTTGCCCAACACAAACACGGTAAATGCTGCTAAATCCTGAGTCGTTCATGATTAACATCTCCAGAACAGATCTACTTTAGAATGAGAAGCTGAAAAGGAAACTGCTCTTTCCGCGGATTTTTATTTTTTATTTTTTTTGTATAAACGGCAAAGGGCCCAAAGCTAAACCTTGCTGAGCTCTCATCTGCTCTGAGTCTAACATCCGCAGTGAGTTTAGCTCAACTTATCCTCACAAGACTGATCAGGGCTACAATCTAATCACACACACACACACACACACACACACACACATTAAGAAAGAGAGAAGGAAGGAGCAGAGATCAGTGTAAACACCAGTACTTTTTATCTCCTTATACATCTGGACAAGTAGACAAAGTGCTAAAACGAAATAAATGTGGCCTGACAGCCACTTCAAAGAGTTCAGCCAGGGGCTTACTGCTACTTAAGGCGTAGGAATGTTGTTGCTAAGCATCAGACTACAACCTATCAGGCCCTACAGAAGGGCCTGGTTTCCCTTTAAGACGCAGAGTGGGAAAGCAAGAGAGCGAGAAATAAAAAGGGGGAGGGTGGGGGGCAAAGGAGAACACGAGAAAGAGTGGAAACTCGACAGTAAGGGGAGGCTGGGGATTCAAGGAGAATTTGTAGCTTAAAGCAATTGTTAGAAGAAACAAGCTTTCTGCTTTGTTTTCTCTTGACACCATTTCGGCTTTTTGTGCTTGCAAAAGACATGTAGAAAAATGTCTTTTGATATGTTTTCTCTTTGGGTCTTTATCAAATAAATAAATAAATAAGATTCTGTGAGCGTGAAACTTTCCGTCTTTCTGGTAACACTTGCAGAGTTCTCTGATGAGCTAAAGATCACAGAAAAACAAACTTAGATGAGCATTTGAGTCGAACACCAAATGCTATTCTGACATCTACTTTCAATAAATTTTAGCCTTCATTTGTACACTGAAAAACTGCAGGGTTGGCTATTGACCTGAATCTGCGTTGTGACTCTGAGCAAACCCAACTCAGATTTGCTACTAATATTCAATCACATCACTGAATTTAGTTTAGTAGTTTTAAAGCTGACCAGAGCTACAACAACAACAACAGCAACAACAAACTTGAGGGAGAAAGTAGCACTTGACGAGAAGTTGGAGTAATGAGTGGTGTTAAAGTCATGCTTGGAGGCGAGATGAGATTCCTCCCAGCTCTGCAGCACTTCCTTCACTAAACGTGCAGATGTCCGAGTCTGAAATCTCAGATAGGATTCAGTAGAAAAAGCACAAGTTCTATTTTCCTGGCTATTGGCTAAACGTAATGGCGGCTATCCGCAGTACCGTGACTGGCAGCAAGGGTACATGTAATGATTTACTAGTTCAGCAACGATGAGTCTGCGCAATGCAAACAGGATCAAAGCTCACACATGAAAATGTTTTTTTGTTTTTTTTTTTTCTTCTCCCCCTTGGCCTGCAGGCTGGCCCCCAATGCTTTACCAGAGCTACTTCAGTGTTAGACAATCAAAGGTTAGGCACAACAGGAAGTTAATCGTCCATATCAACAAGCACTATACTTAACTCACTTTTTTAGGGGTTGAATTTTAAAGAGCCAGCTGACCGTTTATTGCCAGGTACCTCTTAAAGTCCACCGCGGTCGTTTACACGCTGCCTGCATCGGCGTAATAAACAGGTGAGTACAGCACAGCCTCAAAGAGGATTACAATTCATTAAAGTTGTGATTAACCCTTTAACGCCCAAATTATTTTTTTGCAGTTAAAAAAGTTATCACTATTTTTCCGAATAAAAAAGGCCTAAGGAAACACCCTGAACACATTTTCTTCAAGAAAATTATAATAACGCTAATAACAATCATAACAACGTAATAATAACAAATAATAACACTCACAAATTCGTGAACAACACAATCCTGCGCACTCAAGGTCATCTCACAGCTGACTGCGGCATGTGGGACCAAGCTGTGCTGCATCAGGCAATGCCACAACAAGCATAGAACACGTTCTGAACGTCAGCAGCATCGAGTATAATGCGTCGAGTAGTTATTAGCATTTTTTGAAAGAGGACCATATGGTCCTGCTAGGCATTAAAGGGTTAATGCTCTTATTCATTTAGATATATCAGTCACCGCATCATCACAAACGATATCAATCATATCTATAGCAAGCTTTGAATCAAAACCTTTTAACGGATACTGAAGGATGTGCTGGTGGCCAGGTTTGTCATTTTGTTGTTTTGCGTTAAATTTTTAGCTCTGAGAACCACAATGCGTATTCGCCACTGCCGCACTCTAGGTACGTGCAGATCACTGATATAAACAAGATAGCGGCCTCCCTTAAGGGCTAAAGTGCTAGGAGAACTTCAAGGTACATTAAGCTTGTCTATATCAGATATACACTGCATATACACCAGCACAGCATTAAACTAAACTAAGAGTTCTGCTGCAGATGACCGTCCCTTCTCTCTTCGGCGTATTTAATACACACTTTTTGGAAATGTGACACATTGTGGATCTTCCAGTTCCTGTTAGGAGCTGCATCTAATGTCAGAAATGTGTTTTTTTTTAAGCATGCAGGATGTTAAATAATTGAGCAGGACTGCCACACTGTGTTGTCTCGGATGTTTCCTGCGCAATTAGATACTTGGAGACATTTGGAGACGAGTCACAAAGCAGAGTCGCAGAACGTGACACGTGAACGTAAAGGAAATTAGCTCTTCACCCGACTGAAATGTGACGGTTACTTAGCGATGCTTAGTTCTCAGGGCGCATCTGTGAAGTGCACAATACCTTTCATATTTATTTATTATTCTTATTTATCATCTGAAATCATAGCCAGGATAAAAAAACTAACTTACTGTAATGGATATTATGCTTTTTTTTTACATTTATATTAGAGTGATTTCGAATGAAGGAATGCGAAAACGCCAGCTGAAACACTGTTTAATAGTCTTATTATTCTTCTGTTATCATAGAGATGGATAAACAGACACAGGAATTGATCGCACAACATTTATAAAGGGCAGATTCATGAGTACAAAACCCCCCTAAGAGTCCTGACTGTTTCCAGATACTTACAAATTACCCGCCAACTTTCAGTTATTGGAAATTGCGCTGAGCCGTAGGATTACAGACTGTCACTTTTTATGAGCGTGAGTTATACCACATTCGCCATACTGTTCTTACTCATACCAGACAACAGGACAAACAACCGGGCAGGGGGTGGGGAGTACTGTTTCATCAAGAGAGGCTCCGGTGGGTGTACTACTTGGGGTTGTGCGGTTTAAGAGGCTGGAAGGGAGGGATAGCAGTCGAGTTGCTCCTCCCAGCATCCTCCCCTCCCGACGAGAAGGACTTATGAAGGTGAGCGCCTTGCTGACAGGCACGAGAATAAAGGAGACAAACCCCAGATAAAAATTAAATAAAAAGTAGCTGTCTTAAACAGTAATTGCACTCCTTTGCTGAGCAGGCTTTCAGATATATAAACTTGATTTACTATTGGCTCACAACTACAAATCAGGGGGTCCGAGAAACACTTGTGCTATGAAATTGTTTAATCTCATCAAGTTCTGCTTTCACAGCAAGCCATAAATCACAAACTCTTTGTTATCATAGACCTCCATGAGCGCCTCTCAGGCAGGCAATGGATCGTGGGTATATATAATCTTGACTACACAAACAGCCGGGTTGTCAGTGGCTGAAATACTTTCATATTAGCTGCGCTGCAGCTGCTGGAACACAAGCCTATGATGGATATCTCATTTCCAATGCTCTGCATCTATTTCCAGCAAATTATTATGGCATAAATTTCTTGTCAACAGAAACAGCCAATTAATTAAGTTAAAAATGGACCCATGATCACATCTACAAACCAAATAGAAGAGCAGGGGCCATTTTACAGGAAGTGGATTTACCGTCAGGTCAGTTTAATGAATGATTTTAAACTTTGTCATAAACTTTGAGACGAGCCAATATCTACACAGGAGCCCCTGCACAGACGAGGTGCTGACAGATTTACATAAAGCTTATTTATGTGTGGGGCCTGCAGTTGATGGCTGAGGTAGAAATAAAGTTTACTATTGCCCAGAGGAAGCCGCCAACCTTACATTTTCCATCATCAGCGAAATAGGAGATAACCGAATAATATCTTGACTGGTCTTAACACAATATACAAATTTAAGGCGCTATCAATGTGAATAATTCATATCCATACACAGGGCATTTGTTTTGCATTGGGTCGTTTATCAGAGACTGAATCCTACAGCAAAGATGCGCACGAAGATCTATGTGTGCTTTGACTTCTTTTGAGATAAATCAAGCAGAACAATTACACTGGTAGAGACTCCACGGTGACTAACGACACAGAGACACTTAAATCTCTCACATCTTTGAAAAGAAAGAAAAATGGCTGCTTTTGCCTGTTATCATCAGGATGATGAATAATAATAACATTAGAATAAAATAACAACATTAACTATTATAGTAATAATAATAATGATAATAATAATAACCACCTAATCCTAATTAGGGTTGCGGGGAGGCTTTTGCCCCATCCCAGCAAACTCTGGGCGAGGGCAGAGTACATCGTGGACAGCTCACCGCGCTGACGGCTATGCAAAAGTCAGCAATGGTTCTTTAACATGAAGTTCACACCATAGACAGTGAGAGACATGGCCGGCCTTTGACAACTCAGGTAGTGCTCGGGGGTGGGGGGGCTCAGTGACAACCAATTGGGAGTCGGGCTTGAACCCCCAACCGTAGGATCAGTAATCCAGCACCTTTTACCACTAGGCCACCACTGCCCACCTAATAATAAAAAATAATAATAATAATAATAATAATAATAATAATAATAATAATAATAATCCATTATTTCTCCACTTCTATCTATTCTTGAGTTGAGAGGATTCAGGGTCTTGCCCATGGACCCAATGCTGGCAGTTTAATGGTGCAAATGCATGAATCCCCAATCACCCCAACCCAGCTTTACCCACTAAGACCTCACTGTTACAATCATGATACTACTGCTGCTACCACCACCACTAATAATAATAACAATAATATTAATATCAATAGCAGTTAGCACGTTCGCCTCACATCAAGAGGGACCAGATTTGTCTCCCAGTCGTGAGCATTTCTGTATGGAGTCTGTATGTTCTCCCCTTGCTTGCGTGGCTTTCCTGTGGGTCTCCGGTTTGCTTCAACAACCCAAAAACATGCACAGGAGGTTAACTGGTTGCTGTAAAATTGCCTGTTGGTGGGAGTATAAGGGTGAATGGCTGTATATGTTGCCCTGCGATGGTCTGAAGGTCTGTTCAGGTTGTTTCCCACCATCACCCATTGAGATGGTAATGATAAGCGTAGTAATAATATTCATCCTGTAACCGCTTAATCCTAATTACGGTTGCGAGGAGGCTGGCGTCCATCTCAGCAGACTCCGGGCAGGGCAGAGTATAACCCTTACTACTCACTAGGCTATCGCAGGGCAGAAACATGCTGACGGCCATGTGGCTACTCTTGTCAAAAGTCAGCAATGCTTCTTTTTACGTGAACCTCTCACTATAGACAGCGAGAGATATGGCCGGCCTTTGGTAACCCGGTTATCTGTCCTGGGGGGTCGTAGTAATAGAAGTCGTAGAAGATTATACAGATTATAAACATCCTGAAGAGAGGCACTAAATATGTGAGGCGTTCCACCGAATGTAGGCGCTTGTCACAAGTCACACATGGTGCTTGTGAGACAAAGCGCGGCTAATTCGGACTTAAGATCTTTCAAGTAAGCAAGTGCATGTTGAATACTTGTTTAGTACTCAACCTTCAATTCAAACGTGTGATGACCATGTCTTCTTAGCAGAGTTATAATCTTACAAATGTTTATGGAAGGTTAAAAGCCCGAGTCAAAAAACATAACTCTGTCCTTTACACGAAAAGCATTATGGGAGATGCAGCTCCATAATAGCCAATGGGAGGGAGCTGAGTCATCCCTCCTAGCCAATGGGAGGCGAGCGGGCGGGCGGGATGTTGCGAGAGAGCCAATGGGAGGCCAGCGGGGCGGGATGTTGGGAGATAGGCAATGGGAAAGCAGCTCGTGCATTGTTTGAATGTTTGCATGGCGCGTTTCGTAAGTAGAACTTGTTACGAAAAGCATTTTCCAAAATTTTTTGTCTGTATACGAAACAAGTTCTACTTACGAAACGCGCCATGCAAACATTCAAACAATGCACGAGCTGCTGAACCTGAAAGGTTCTACTTCAGACAGGAAATACTAAACAATACATAAAAAAGTCCAGCTGAGGGTTGATCGGTGTTTACCGAAAGCCAGCACACAATGCTATTCCTGCTTTCGAATAGCAGCAACTAGTTTCATGGAACATAAAGAACAAATAAAACGTAATCATAAATAAATTAAAAAAGCACAAGAAGAATCACTGGTGAATGTCTGGGTGATATGAAGCCTTCTCGCTGCTCTAAACACAACCCAGGCCGGGCCTACATGCCATGCTTAAAAAGGCTATGTTCTCTGAATAGTCAGGCTTCATTTATTATTTATAATCCTGGCAGTGTGTCCTCTGATTAAGGCAGCAGAAATTTGTTTTACTGGACTTTGCCTTTAATCTGTCTCTCAGCGAGATAGATTAGCCAGAACTGTGCCAGCACTGAACTCTTTTTGATTTGCTCTGTTTCTCTTTAACCGTGACATGTCAAGAACAGACACATCTGTTTCAATGTGGAAGACATCTCTGGTCCACGTCAGCCCAACACCTCACCCCCACCCCAACCCACCCCCACCCCTCTCACTTACTACTTTCACAGAGTTTTGTGTTAACCAAATCTCTTCAATAACTGAAATGATGCATTTTGTAATTTTTTTTTTTTTTTTTTTTTTGGGGGGTATTAAATAAGGGACTGTTTTATCATTCTGATTTTTAATGGTGCAACGTGAGCAGTGAATAAGAGACGACTTCATAAACTAGGTGGAGGGCCAGTCTTAGGGCTCGCCGTCTCATGAATGTTTTCTGTTTCCCTCTTGGTCTACTCGCTGGTGCTAAATCATTGGCTGCTGTCAAGGAGCACTAAGCTAGTGTGCGTCATTGGGGAGTGCAGGAAGCACTGGGTATAATTCTGTCCATCAGTATAATTTATTATATTGGTAGCTTTGTAATCATGTGCAATAAGTTATGGTGCCTGACACAATGGAATTTACTTTGAAGGCAAAAGTGTTCATCATGCTTAAAGGTCTGGCCAGACCTTTTCTACTGTATTTACATGGGGGAAAGAACACAGACGAGTGTTTTATTCCCCTATCGAGACACCAACACAATGGCTTTGTGGACATAGGACTGGAGACAGAGACAACTAAAAACAAGAGAAAGGGCGGAGTGATGTCTGGATGTTTGTGAACTATTGGCGGTGTCTGAGGCCGTGTCCGTTGCTATTCAGTAAAATTCAAAGTGGGTGTGCCAGGTTGTGTCCCATGGGAGCCTTCAAAACCCTATCCTGATATACAAACACCAGAGCTCTCTCTGTCCCTATGTGTATAAAAGTGATAAATCACGTCTGCATCTCAACAACCCGGTTTTATTGTCAGATTTTGACTCCCAGCAGAGGGTGGTGGGGAATCAAGACTATTTTGTATTTTTACAACTTTTTTCACGAACACCTTCCACTTGAATAAAAAAAAAAAAAAAAAAAAAAATCAAGAATAAAAAAATAAGTGGAGGGAAAAGTCAACAATTTCAGTTAGTTATTAATCACGAATGTCATTCTGCAGTCGGTTTGACCTGGTGGAGATGCGGTCTAATTTTTGAGACGGGTGCCATATGCTTTCGCCATGGATACGATTGTGTTTAGCATAAAAGAAACATGGGGTTGTGAAACCCTAACAAAGAGCTATATCTCCCTGTGGCCCGCTCAACATGCCACATTTGCATATCAAGCCAGTGGGGTTGATATGTAAACGTGTTTCTTCATCAGATGGTACCGACGTTGAGAGCCATTCAGCTGCCTGTTAGCGGACTGCATTAGTGCCAGACAAAAGCAAAGGGCTCTGAAAGAGACATCTCATGTCACAGCCCATGAGAGATAATGAAATCGTTGTACCTCCTTGATCACACACACACACACACACACACACACACACACACACACACACACACACACACACACACACACAAAAATTCCTGTACACTTCATTGAGATAGCCTGCCGTTCATTTGGTTTTCATCTGAATGCCTTTTTTATCTGAGCACTTCAATTTGCAAGCCGTGCTGGAAGGCAGCGCCTCCTGATATGTTAATTGGGGGGTACTTAAGCACTAAAAGATTAACATAAAACCCTTTAGAAACAAGCTAATAGTTTATGATAATTCATCCATGGCCTTTGTCTGTCTATCACCACACTGCCTCCAGCTGTAATTTTATCAAGAGGCTGTAAAATATCATTTAAACAAGTTCACTTACTGATAATTAATAACAGAAACGGCGTTATTCAACTGAACTACTCTGACACCATTAACAATCCAGAAAGTAAAACATAATTAAACCATTCTATTTTATTAACCTATTCATTAAGTTGTGCAAATGATGACTCGGAAGCGCTGTCACCGAGAGCAATTAGAGGAGCACTCGAGTCTCTATTTAGGCCGTGTTTGATTACGCCCCTTTCAATTAGACAGGTATCCACACAAGCTGACACGCCTCCTGATGGAGCCTAGGAAGAAGCACAACCCACAGGAAACATCCTGGAAAAGATAACTCATCTAAAAATATATATACAGGGATCCCTCACTTTCCGCGGTTAATTGGGACCGAGATCCCCCCCGCGACCACCGAATTCCGAAGTAGGAACACCGCTCCCCCCCCCCGACTGACGTATAAGTACACATATATGTGTATATAATTTCAATAAATACATATGCAATGCTGTAAATGCTTACAATAACACTTAAATATTAAAAAAATAATGCATAAGATGTAAATAAAACATAAATACACACATATGCATACGCACGCATACGCACGCGCGCGCACACTCAGAGGCGCATCTCACCAATGTAAGTAGTTTTGATGGGAGGTTTTGGGTTGTTTTTTGTTTTGTGTTTGTTTAGGGTTTTTTTTTTTTTTTTTTTTTTTTTTGTATAATTGGCCTCGTTTTGCAGCATTTTCCTTAATTTTTTCCCCTACTCTTCCTTAATTTCCTTATTTTTTAATTCGATGAATATTTAATCCGAGCAGTGCCAAAGCCGAAAAAAATCGGCTTTACGACACACATTAATTTATTGCATTCGCCATTTGTAAATGCTGCACCCTCACACACAAAAGTGACTGTGAAGCCTTTTTTGATGAATAATTATCTTATTATAATGTTATTTGGTCTAAAAATGAACCAATAATAACTGTCTTGTAAAAAGAAATCTCGCATAAATTAGCATTCAGAAAGCACGAGACTCAGATCATGGCGGCGGAAAATCACTTTCACTTTCAGACAGCCGCTTGGATTCCGAATATCACACTCAATATTGTGTGAAACGGCCTAAGATAACTTGATACAGCTATATATAGACACATACTAGTCCTTCTCAAAAAATTAGCATATTGTGATAAAGTTCATTATTTTCTGTAATGTACTGATAAAAATTAAACTTTCATATATTTTAGATTCATTGCACACCAACTGAAATATTTCAGGTCTTTTATTGTTTTAATGCTGATGATTTTGGCATACAGCTCATGAAAACCCAAAATTCCTATCTCAAAAAATTAGCATATCATGTTCAGGTAGTGTAAACGAGCTATTAACCTAATCATCTGAATCAACCAATTAACTCTAAACACCTGCAAAAGATTCCTGAGGCTTTTAAAAACTCCCAGCCTGGTTCATTACTCAAAACCGCAATCATGGGTAAGACTGCCGACCTGACTGCTGTCCAGAAGGCCATCATTGACACCCTCAAGCAAGAGGGTAAGACACAGAAAGAAATCTCTGAGCGAATCGGCTGTTCCCAGAGTGCTCTATCAAGCCACCTCAGTGGGACGTCTGTGGGAAGGAAAAAAAGTGTGGACGAAAACGCTGCACAACCAGAAGAGTTGACGGGACCCTGAAGAAGATTGTGGAGAAGGGCCGATTCCAGAACTTCGGGGACCTGTGGAAGCAGTGGACTGGGCTACAGGTGCCCAGGTCAAGCCACTTTTGAACCGGAAACAGCGGTAGAAGCGCCTGACCTGGGCTACAGAGAAGCAGCACTGGACTGTTGCTCAGTGGTCCAAAGTACTTTTTTCGGATGAAAGCAAATTTTGCATGTCATTCGGAAATCAAGGTGCCAGAGTCTGGAGGAAGACTGGGGAGAAGGAAATGCCAAAATGCCTGAAGTCCAGTGTCAAGTACCCACAGTCAGTGATGGTCTGGGGTGCCATGTCAGCTGCTGGTGTTGGTCCACTGTGTTTTATCAAGGGCGGGGTCAATGCAGCGAGCTATCAGGAGATTTTGGAGCACTTCATGCTTCCATCTGCTGAAAAGCTTTATGGAGATGAAGATTTCATTTTCAGCACGACCTGGCACCTGCTCACAGTGCCAAAACCACTGCTAAATGGTTTACTGACCATGGTATTACTGTGCTCAATTGGCCTGCCAACTCTCCTGACCTGAAGCCCATAGAGAATCTGTGGGATATTGTGAAGAGAAAGTTGAGAGACACCAGACCCAACACTGTGGATGAGCTTAAGGCCGCTATCGAAGCATCCTGGGCCTCCATAACACCTCAGCAGTGCCACAGGCTGATTGCCTCCATGCCACGCCGCATTGAAGCAGTCATTTCTGCAAAAGGATTCCCGACCAAGTATTGAGTGCAGAACTGAACATAATTATTTGAAGGTTGACTTTTTTTTTTTAATTAAAAGCACTTTTTTCATTGGTCGGACGAAATATGCTAATTTTAGACGTACGGCTTCCGACGACGACGATGAGTGGAGTTGATGTTTGGAGCCATAAAATACTCAATATATAAGATATGAAGGATTTTTTTTGTTGATTTCTTGTGATTCTGTGTTGATTTTTTTGTGTTGATCATCTTGACATTTGGAACAACTTGGCTATCTCTATTTTTTCACTTCTGAAAACAGGAATCATGTAATCGCCAAAGGCAAAGTTAACCAAGAGAAAATGTGGCGGCCATCTTGAAATTGAATTCAAATTTGACCTCAGTTGACCTCAAAAATAATTTTTTGGAAAGGCCTCTATATATCCTTCATATAACATAATGCTATATATTTGAAAGTTTCTGCATTCAATGCAAACAGGGAGAGAATTTCACTGAAAAATGCGTGGCATTCTGAGAGTTAATATTGGGCACTTCTAGGGTTAAAAAAAACCCCGCGATGCTCTGAAGCCGCATGAACTGAAGCGCGAAGTAGCGAGGGATCCCTGTATTTCAAAGGACAATTAACTTCAAAGACTTAATTCTTGTCTACATACGGAAAAATACCTGTTTTATATGACTTGATATCCTCACAATAGCAGAAAACATAGAGTGCCACCATTTGTAAAATACTACCCAGTAACCAGTGACCGTTATGAAAATCAACATATTTCTTTTATCATTATTATTTATTCAAATTGTGTAGCCTCACCGGCGCTGTCGTGTATTGGTTGGAACGTCTATCTCACAGCAAGATCGTCCTGGGTTCAAATCCCAGGCTCAGACAACTCTGTGTGGAGTTTGTCTGCTCTTTGTGCTGATATGTGCTTCCTCCAGGTACTCCAGTTTCCTCCCACAGTCCAAAGACATGCACATTGGATTATTGGCTGTTCCGCATGGCCCCTAGGCTTGAGTATGAATAGGTGTGTGTGTGTGTGTGTGTGTGTGTGTGATGGAGTGGTGAGCTGTTCAGGGTTTACCCTGCCATTGCTCAGAGTTGGCTCACATTGGCTGGACTCTTGTAGGATTAAGTGGTTTAAGAACAAATGGAAGGATTGATCGATTTAGCCTCATTGAAATCACCCCACTAGCCCTGTGATGGCCTAGCAAGCTGTCCAATGCTGTACCCTGCCCTCACCAGAGTTGATTGACATGGGTGCCAGCCTCCTCAAGTCCCTAATTAGGATTAAACATTTCAGAAGATGTATAAATGAATGAAATAACCCCATCAATTAATAAAGATATGTATAGTCCTTATTTAGTTTTATATACAATATTTACTGAGTTGTGCTTGCTGTGTTAGTGGGCCTGCAAAAAAAAAAAAAAAATCTAAATAAAAAACTCGATAAATGAAACAATTTATTCTGGTTAATTTATGAGTATTTATGTCGTTTTCCCCCAAAAAGGATTATTATTATTATTATTATGAATAATAATTCATTCATTTAGGGCAGTAGTGGTCTAGTGGTGAGCTGTCCAGGGTGTACTCTTGTAATTCTTGTAAAAATGTAATTCATTCATTTCCTGTAACCGGTTAATCCTAATTAAGGTAGCGGGGAGGTTGGCGCCCATCTCAGCTGACTCCAGGTGAGGGCAGAGCACAACCTGGACAGCTCGCCAGGCCATCGCAGGGCGGAAACACGCTGACAATTACGCAGCTCCTCTTGTCGAAAGTCAGCAATGGTTCTTTTACATGCCTCACACCATAGACAGTGAGAGACATGACCGGCCTTTGATAACCCAGTTAGTGCACTGGGGGAACAGTGACAACCTGTCGAGAGTGGGGCTTGAACCCCCAACTTTAGGATCAGTGATCCAGCACCTTTACCACCAGGTTACCACCTCCCTAATATTACTTTTATTATTATTATTATTATTATTATTTTTTTTTAAAAACACTGTTTACTTCTCAACGTAATAATACTTTTCCTTTATGGAGGTGTTTTCATGACAGATGTTCTTTAAAAGTCAATAGACACATTTTGCTGTTGAATGAACTTCATCTTGGGGCACTGGTGACCCGGTGGGTAGTGGTGGCCTGGTGGGCAGCGGTGGCCTGGTGGAAAGGTGTTAGATTACTTATCCCAAGCTTGGGGGTTCAAGCCCCACTCTCAACAGGTTGTCATTGCCCCCCCCCCCCCAGTGCACTAACTGGGTTATCAAAGGCCGGCCATGTCTCTCAAAGTCTATGGTGTGAGGTTCATGTAAAAGAACCTTTGCTGACTTTTGACAAGAGGAGCTGCATAGCCGTCAGCATGTTTCTGCCCTGTGATTGTCCGGCGGGCTGTCCAGGGTGTACTCTGCCCTTGCCCAGAGTCGGCTGAGATGGGCACCATCCTCCCTGCAACCCTAATTCGGATTAAGCGGTTCAGAAAATGATTGAATGAATGAGCTCCCTGTTGTAATGAAAAACTCCATTACTCAGAATAATTTGCTAAGACATATAACCTGACCTCTCATATGACTCACTCACCAGACTACAGCAGCAGCAGCAACAACACACACACACACACACACACACACACACACATTTATAACAACCCAAACACCCACACATAGTTTCAAGAGTTCAGTGTGTACGTAGCATACATCTCACGCCTCGTTCATCACTATGGATGTTCTCCATTATCTTTTTCACCTTCATTGTTTATTCGCGTTTTCTTTACCAAGCCTCATCCTTTCATGTTTTGACTTTAACTTTGTGTTTTTTTGCTGATAAACTTACAACTGCACGAGAATCCTGTCTGTTTAAGACCGCATAGTGCGTTTTCATACATGTTTTTCCAGCGGGTTAAATGACAAAAATGAGGTAGCACTGAATTTAAATGTCCACTATGTATGATTATCTTTAGTAGATGTATTATATTATGTACATAGATGCATTATGTCGTGTATAATAGCCCGTAAATATGAATTATGTTTTCGATAACTTAGAATGGAGCCCTAATATCTACATAGGGAATACATGTGCTTCCATAGAGCCCACCATGCCGTGATGTTCGGATGAATGCAAGAGACATGTGATCCACTTAAATTTTCACACTTTAAAAAATGAATCAAAAAGAAAAGTGCACCAGAAGAGACACCATATGGAGGATGAAGATGAAAGGAAGGAAAAAGTTGGATGAAAAGGAATCTGTGGTTCCCTATACTTGCTAACAAGTTAAAGAACCCAGTTTTTGAAAAATGGAGGTCATACTCTTTTTTTTTTTTTTTTTTTTTTTTTTAGCTGAAGGAGAGCAAGTCAGTGTAAATATTCGTACTTAAAAGAAAATTATAATAACCCCGTGTAAAATCAGGGGTGAGGGAGGGGAAGATCGTTGAATCTGATATAATGGGTTCTTTAAAATGAATATAAATAAATCCGAAGGGAGAGTGATCTGTCGATTCTGGTAAATCTGGTGAAGGTGACTTATAATGAGATGTTTGAGATGATTGTTCATTTCCCACCTCATATCCCGTCCTAATAATATTAACATTAACCAAAGTTCCCAAGGCACTAATCCCAGTAAAGGCAGTACAGTGGTCTCTCACCTTACGAAATTAATCCGTTCCAGCGCCTTTTTTGTAACCTGCATTTTTCGTAAGTTGAACCGCATTTTACATGTAAAACACGTGATTTGTTCCAAGGCTCCCAATACTACCCTCTAAACCCTTTAAAAATGATAAAAGTACAACAATTTTGTATGAAATATGTTAAAAGTAAAAGAAAATTATTTACCTTTTTAAAAATCTCTCGAACCACCCATGCAACGCTTTAAAGTCCGGAGGTTGCTGGTCCGAAGAACCCACACCCCCACCCTTCTTCACGAGGTCCTTAAATATGGCGGTTGCTTTTTCCGAAATAATCGCCTCCGTCACTGTATCTCCGCTTTTAATGCTTCCTTCTGCTTCGATATCGTTCCGATTGTAGAGGAGTTTCGGCTGTACTCCTTTGCGATTTCGTTCAATCACATCCCACTTTTGTATTTTTTATCATCTCCTGTTTTACTTTTATTGCTAACAGAGCCCGCTTCTTCTTTTCAGTCTCACCGGGAATCACTTTCTTGGGGCTCATGATTAATAACGAAAAATAACGCTCACGAAACTCACGGACCAACAATACAACTCTCTTTCACCTTTCACGTGTGTATCAAACAATGGGTTGAAGGCACATGAAAAGCATTATGGGTACAATACTGTATTTGAGTGGGGCCGGTGGTGTAGTGGTCAGAGTGCTAGGCTCATGATCAGGAGGTTGTGAGTTCAAATCCCACTGAGACCCCCCACTATGCTAAGACCCCTGGGCAAGGTCTAAACCACAAGTGTGCCTCTGTTCACCCAGCAGTATAAATGGGTACCAGTAAAAATATACTGGGAAGGTAACCTGCGATGGACTAGCGTCCCATCCAGGAGGAGTCGAGCTCCTGGTCGCTTCACGCTACGGAAATTGGGGAGAAGCACCGGCCTGATGAGCCACTAGGCTCGGGTGTAAAAACCCAACAGACTTACCTTTTACTGTATTATGGAGATTCAGCTCCCTCCTAGCCAATGGGAGGCCAGCGAGGCGGGGTGTTGGGAGACAACCAATGGGAAAGCAACCAGCGCATTATTTGAATGTTTGAATGGCGCGTTTGAATTTTTGAGATGGCGCTTTCATAACGTGAACTTGTTTTGTATCCAGAGACAAAAATTTTAGGAAAATGCGTTTCGTAACCTGAATTTTTCGTTTGGTGAGACTTGCGTAAAGTGAGCTACCACTGTCCTCTGAAACACCACAGGCCGTCTAATCTCAACCTTATTGTTGTCCGACATCGGCCTCAAGTAGTGGTCACACTATCGGAGACAGGCATGACTGTGTCCATCAAAGTGGCCGAGCAGCCAGTCGCCTCATGTACTGAGGCATCTTTATCAGAGTGTCTCATTTGGCCTGCAGCTCAGAGCACGTCTCTGGAGTGTCAGAGAGCGGTGGAGTGGAACTGTGAGACAGGAGATCAGGCCGTGGAGGCCAGACCATGTATGATCCTCCGCTCAACCCTCATTGGTATGTTAGTCAGGGGCAGACAGATGCACCAGATCTGATCATGGGTATAGCGAAGGGCACCATGTCGCACCACATCACTCCATAGCAGGTGTGGTTGCAGCCTGATCTCTCTCTCTCTCTCTCTCTCTCTCTCTACCAAGTGCATTCAAATGTGCCTGCCTCATGAATTATTCACTGGGTCTGCTCTTGCGAGTGCTCAAAAAGGCTATTCATTTATCTGGCATACCTGAAGTGTGGCAAAATGATTGGTCTGTGGCTGCTGCTGCTGCAAAAAATGTTCCTAAACAATTTGCTTCAATTTTCGACAGGAATTATTCTGTTCTTTTCAGGATGAGACAGGCCGAGTGCATAATGATGTTATCCTAATGGTGTGACAGGAAGGCTACAGGCCCATGACATTTGCTGAAGAAATGCATCACTAAACAGCCGCTGAACTATGTTCTCACTGGTCCAGGGAACATCTAAACCCACAGCAATCCATCTTCCAGAGCTAATATGCCAGTCAATGACAAATGGATACATCCAATTATTCAATAATTCGTCCATTCATTCCTTCTTTCACACCGAGACACAAACAAGGTCTTTGCACATCACTCACGTGCTCTATAAAATAAGCCAGGAAAAGGAACCGAGAAGCCATCTTTGCAAGACCAAGGTACCCAAGTCGGAGCCCATCCACCTCTCTAGTGTTGGGTGCTGCCACAGCACGAGGCACAATTAAAGGTACGGTAAGGTGCAAATGAAAGGAGCTGGCGTGCTGAGCTCAGAGGCAGTTCCCTGATGGGAGTGTGTTAGAGTGCGTTCTGGCTCAAGTGCTGAGATTGAAAACCCAATTCAGACAGGAGTGGAGTCAGCTCCCACTGCTCACCTCTGAAAACTAATGAATTGGTTGCAGACGTGACAGTCGAGTTAGATTACCTTGTATTTTTATCAGAGTGAAGAGTCCACACTGTCAGTGCATTTAGATAATGAAGTGCCGCATTACACACTACCTTTAACTCTGTGTGTGTGTGTGTGTGTGTGTGTGTGTGTGTGTGTGTGTGTGTGTGTGTGTGTGTCCTCGTGTACACATGACCAAACGATAAAGTATGCACAAACTTAACTATCAACCTCAATCATGTTTTACTGGTGCGTAATTCGTTACATAATCAATAAAGCCAATGTAACACAGGGATCCCTCACTTTCTGCGGATAATTGAACCCGAGATCCCCCCGAGACCGTCGAATTCCACGAAGTACGATCGAGCCCACCTCACTGACATATACGTACATGTACATGCGTATATAATATCAATAAATACATATTCAACACAGGGGCAGTGGTGGTCTAGTGGTATAAGGTGCCGGATCGCTGATCCAAAGGTTTGGGGTTCGAGTCCCACTCTCCACAAGGTTGTCACTGTCGTCGTCTCCCCCCCCCCCCCATCCCCCCCAGTGCAGCTAACTGGGTTATCAAAGGCAGGCCATGTCTCTCACTGTCTATGGTGTGAGGCATGTAAAAGAACCATTGCTGACTTTCGACAAGAGTAGGCTGCGAAGCCGTCAGCGTGTTTCCGCCCTGCGATGGCCTGGCGAGCTGTCCAGGGTGTACTCTGCCCTCGCCCTGAGTTGGCTGGGATGGGCACCAGCCTCCCCGTGACCCTAATTATGATGAAGCGGTTACAGAAAATGAAATGAAATGAACATATTCAACGCTATAAATGCTTATAATAACAATAAAACATTCAAAAATAACGCTTAAGATGTAAATAAAATATAAATACACACTCAGATGCGCAACTCACATAAAAATGTATGTAGTTTTGTTGGGGTTTTTTTTGTTTTTGTTTGTTTGGATTTTTTCTTCCTTTTTTGTTGTATAATTGGCCTTGTTTCTGTGGCATTTTCCTTAACTTTCCCCCTATTCTTCCATAATTTCCTTATTTTTTTAATTCGATGAATATTAAAAAAACAAACAAAAAAACAAAAAACGCGATGCACTGAAGCCGCATGAATTGAAGTGCAAAGTAGCGAGGGATCCCTGTATTATTATTTCATACAACAGCAATAATTCCAGTTTATCGTTGCATGTTTTAGTTAATTTGGGAAGTGGGAAGAAACCGGCGAACCAGGAGGAAACTCATATGGATATAGAAAGAACATTCAAAACTCTCCACAGACAAAAATCTGGGAGCTCAGTGCTATGAAGTGGCTGCACCCTCCATAAAGGTCGGATCACCAAACAAAACATGTGACACGTACATCACATATTTAATGGAATACAAATAACACAACATTTCTTAATTTTTGGTAAGTCACCCAAGGCTTATAATGACAAAGTCACACATTTGTGCCCGGCCAATTACAGTGCTACCTCACCTTACGATAGTCTCAGCAAATGAAAAATCCAGGTTATGAAAAACATTGTCCAAAATTTTTTGTCTCTGTATGTGAAACACGCCATTCAAACGTTAAAATGCGCCATTCAAACATTCAAACAATGCACAAGCTGCTTTCCCATTGACTATTTTCCAACATCCCGCCCCGCTGGCCTCCCATTGGCTAGGAGGGATGACACAGCTCTCTCCCATTGGCTATCTCCCAACATCCCGCCCCACTGGCCTCCCACTGGCTAGGAGGGATGACGCAGCTCCCTCCCATTGGCTATCTCCCAACATCCCGCTCCACTGGCCTCCCACTGGCTAGGAGGGATGACGCAGCTCCCTCCCATTGGCTATCTCCCAACATCCCGCTCCACTGGCCTCCCACTGGCTAGGAGGGATGACGCAGCTCCCTCCCATTGGCTATCCCCCAACATCCCGCCCCACTGGCCTCCCATTGGCTAGGAGGGATGACTCAGCTCCCTCCCACTGTCTATTATGGAGCTGCATCTCCCATAATGCTTTTCTTGTAAAGGACAGACTTACTGTTTTTTGACTCAGGCTTTTAACCTTCCATAAACATATGTAAGATTATAACTCTGCTAAGAAGACATGGTCAACACACGAGCGCACATTTCCGGTGCGAGTGAAAAGAGGAGGCGGGCTTGTGATATCGCAAAGGAATATGGCCAAACCCATCTACCATCGGTATGATATTGAAGCAGAAGGAGGTGTTAAAAGGGATACTTTTATAATTTTTGAAGGGTTTAGGGGGTAGTATTGGGGTCCTTGGAACGAATCACACGTTTTACATGTAAAATGCGGTTCAATTTACGAAAAATCCAGGTTAAGAAAAAGGCTCTGGAACGGATTAATTTCGTAAGGTGAGGTACCACTGTATATTTTATCGTAGAAAACATACTGTAGCATTAGCGTCAAACATAAACATATTTATAGCATTGTAATGGTCTGGTTAGCTGTATGGGGTTTGCCCTGATTTCGTCTGTGAGTCGGCTGTGATGAGCTTCGGCCTTCCCCCGACCCTGATAAAGGATAAAGTGCTGTGGAAAATGTCGTCTATATACATTTATGGCTATCCAGCACATGCAAGAGAAGCTGACACAACATGCATGGATCTGATATCGGTGGTTCCAGCGCACCCCTTAAATAACGTAAAGTAAACGGTGAGCGAGACTCTTTATCTGCTGTGTGAAGCCGTGTCTGTGTGTGGCTGCAGAGAATCCTGAGTCCCATCTCTGGACTTTATCTGTCCCGCTGCAACGTGACAGTTTGTAATATAAAAGCATCTGGAGTCTCTTGTGAAGCACAAGCTTATCTGGACGCAAACATTTCCCTAGTCCAGACCTCACAGTAACATGCTCACCCTCTCATTCAATCTCTCTCTCTCTCTCTCTCTCTCTCTCTCTCTCTCTCTGCCCGAGTGCACAATCCTGCTGCTCTGTGATATAAGCAATAGTTTACATCCATGACAGAACTGAAGAGCTCACAGACAGCTCACCAAAACATGGTTTGGTCACGATGGACGACACGTGTTTGTCATTTTTCTTGTGAATCGGCACGTGGGAAGGTTACCCTCGGTTCACTGTGATCATGATGATCATGCAATAGCGGTCAAGAGAATGTGAAATATTTTAATAAAAGAGCTGATTTTGTACGAAAAAGAAAGCTCGCTAGCAGTTTGACTGATGACAATGAGAATGTTTTCCTGATTAGATATTACAATCATTCATGACGAGACATTGTCGGTGGGAAGCGATGCAGTAATGTTTTGTTAAGCCAACAGAGTAATCCTCTGCCTTCCATCAGATAGAACTGCCCTCCCTGAGATCAATCTACTTCCTTTGATGTCAGTATGTCCTGCATGGGGCTAGCCATCAGGAAGGAACATCTAAGATTACTGGTTCTTGTTTTTTTTTTTTTTTTTTTTTTTTTTTTCCCTGTGCTTTTTTGTTGCACAGCTGCTATTGCTGTACTGCTAGTGGCCTAGAGCCTGCAGAGGGGCTGTTCTGATTCCCTGAGCACAGATCAGGCCGGCTCACATGGCCTGTGGCTCACTTCAAACACAGGCGAGTGGGGCCAGCAAACTCCCCCTGAGCACTAACCTGCTGCTCACGGCTCATCTCTCTCTCTCTCTCTCTCTCTCTCTCTCTCTCTCACACACACACACACGCGCGCACAAAATACAACACCCTCTGTAAAAATAGAAAGAGAGGGTGGGGATTTGAGCGAGTGTATGATATGGAGTATGAAAGAACGTTCTGGGTTTGTTTAAGTGTGTGCGATGTGCATGTGTGTGTGTGTGTGTGTCCGATGTGTGTATGTGTGTGTGTGTGTGTGTGTGTGTGTGTGTTATGCGAGTTTTTGTTCCTCCTCAGGGTAGCTTGGGGCATGGCATACAGACCTCAGAACCTCGGACAGCTAGGGAAAAACTTCTCTGCTGATCCAATCAAATTTTAATGGACTAGGCAGTACATTCTTCTGCACAGATGTGATGATGCTTTGGCAAAAAGGACGGGAGTGAAACATCACTTCACTCCTGAAGAACATTAAAGAGAATCATGCACACATCAGGATAAATTACACAAAGAGGAGGAATTCACATATGATCGGGACATTTATCCTCATACTACGAGTGTTATATTTCACTTAAACACTCAAAAAGGGAGGAAGCTGACAACTTACTCGAGGCATGCTCTGATTCTCATCACAGTCATATCCACCAAAAAAAAAAAAAAAAAAAAGAAAAAAGCAAAGCTCTGAATTCTTTCCAGCAGACTTGAGGATCAGGGCCTGTGGAGTTTACAGAGGGCTGGCCTGCAAATCGCTCTTTTCTGCTCTCTTCATGCAGATGAAAGTAGAATGTCACAAAGGATTACACAGCACATTTGTGCTCTCTCTCTCTCTCTCTCTCTCTCTCTCACCTTCTTTTCCTGTATAAGGAGAATCAGCTTCGAAGCTCTAATCATTTTCAATTAAGCCCATCTCCTGATGTCCTGCAATGCCTGGAATGATGTGCTTTCACTCCCACTCCAGATTCCTCAAAAATAACATTTAGTGAAAAGTTCTTCTTTGTTTTCATTCGCACCCTTGTATCGCTATAAAATGCCAGCTAGTTGACAATCAAACTGTGAATTGCATGGATGACGAACTTGGCGGTGGTGGTGGTGGTGGTGGTGGTGGTGGTGGTGGGTGGGTGGGGGTGGGGGGGGTCAATTTTTTTGTGACGCCTGACGAGGATGTGATTTGGATCAATTCAACACCACTTTTGTATCGCAGCCATCAAATTAGCATCGTCTCTTGTTGTCCTTTCTTCCCGACCGTCAGGACGCTCTTTGTAATGTCAATCAAAATTCTTTCACCTTTGATATGCAGCAGAGAGGAGTGTAAATTGTTTTTATTAAAGCTGTCAGGAGTTAAGATGAGAGTGATCATTCCCGACAGCGTGTTGTCATCTCCCACTGACGACAATAATGAGAAGCCTACTTATGAATGTCCTCTGCCCTCCTGTTTGTCAACGGGAACACAGTCCAAACTGTCTTGCCACTTACTGCAAATTGTGTCAGACTGTGCCAAAATGTGGGAGTGAATGCAATGTCGGCGACAACACAGAAGTGAAACGCTGATGGTTTGGCAGAAGAAGCACATTCAGATTGAAGTTCAGGATCATTCCTCACAGGTTCCCTTGGTGACCTTGAGAGGAGCTGCACCTCAGTTGCTGAACAGTCTCGGTGACAGCACCGGTCAATCGATCTCAGCTCTACGCTGTCTGAACAGCCATCAGTCGACACCCTGGAGGCGTGCAGAGAGGTTTTCCATCCTCAGCAGCCAAGCTGTGGGCGACAGCTGTCAGAAGCAGTTCTGCCAGTAACTCTACAGTCACACACTGGTTTCCACACACAGCCTCACGTCACTTACATTATCTGATCCTGCATTCTGAAGAGCGGCTTATATGTAACCCAGTCAGAGAGCATGCTGGGTACCCCATGCTGGGGAAATATATTGGGTTAATTTCAGCACACACTGCTAATTCAAGTTCCCAATATGCTAGGCTAATTAAATTAGCCAAATCCATTTAGTAAATTAATTGTCCCAGGTACACATGACTTTTTTTTTTTTTTTTTTTTTTCTTTTTTTGGCATTCTGTCTAGGATATTGAGCCAGTCAAAATATATTATGATTACAGGCCATTTTTAAGTGAGATTAGGATATTTGCTTTTACTTTTCTTTAAAATGACTACTGTAATTAATTACACCCGTGTAATTTGTATTTGGAATAATATCAACTGGACATTTAACATTTTCTACTCAGACTGAAAGATTATAGGTGTCCTTATATTGAAACATGGGGTCGGTGGCATAGTGGTTAGGGTGCTGGGCTCATGATCAGAAGGTTGTGTGTTTGAATCCCAGTTAGACCCCCACTGTGCTAAGACCCCTGGGCAAGGTCTCAACCACAAGTGTGCCTCGGTTCATCCAGCAATGTAATTGTGTACCAGAAACATACTGGGAAGGTAACCTGCTATTGACTAGCGTCCCATCAAGGAGGAGTTGAACTGCTGCTCGCTTCATAGAACAGAAACCGGGAATAAGCACCGCCTTGATGAGCCACTCGGCTCGGGTGTAAAAAGCCCAACTGACTTTACCTTTTTTTTAAATACTGAAATAGCTTTTTGTTTGTTTATATATATATATATATATATATATATATATATTCCTAAGCACTTCATCCTTCATCATAATGGCAGGGAGTGTGGAGCCCATCTCAGATGACATCCCGGGGTCACACTGAACCACTTGACAGGTTATCACAGGACCAACACACACACACACACACACACACACACACACACACTACCATTCACTCTCAACCTCAAATTTATGGGACTTTCAAGCCTAATTTGCATGTCTTCCGACTGCAGGAGGTAACCAGGAGGAAGTTCACGCATGTGCCATTGCTAGGCCCATGATTTGAACCAAAGACCCTCATCAAAGAAAATTTTATGTCTGGCACAAATGCAGCACCTCTCATGACCGCAAGTGAAGCATGGTGGTGGTAGTATCATGCTGTGGCTATTTTATTTTTTACTTTCAGGAGCTGGAAATATGGTCAGAATGAGAGACGGTAATAAATACAGGCAAATTTTTGAGAAAAAGAAAAATCTTAGAGGAATTTTACTTTATAAAATAGGCAAAAAAATGCAGGTGTAATTGGTGAAAAGGTGGCTGGATGAAGACCCACAAGATCTGATCACAACCTGCTTTGGATAAGCTTCTATAACTTCTGCTCAGGCATATAAATATCCAAAAACTTGACAAAACCTACCATGCTACAGACTGCCTGCATTTACTGCCACATTTGAGAAATTATTTCCATAAAGAAAAAGAAGGTTTTTTTTAAATGGCTGTTGCATTAAGAGAAACTTTTCACAGAGTTAAGCCATGTAGTCTGATGTGATCTGCGAATTTTCCTCCGGGATTAATAAAGTAAATGAATGAATGAATCTGTCTGTCTGTCTGTCTGTCTATCTATTTATCTATCTATCTGTCTGTCTGTCTGTCCGTCCGTCTATATGTCCGTCTGTCTGTCTTGCTTTGTCAGGTTGTTAAACATACAGTATTAATTCGGACCAACTCCCATGCATTCAATCCAGTAAGAAATGCTACTAATGGATTTCATAAACTTTGCCCCTCACCAGTTACGTAAGGATTATTCGTGTTTTATTACATAATGGGTTCCAGTGCTGACGCAGCTGCTATCTTGCGTTAACAACCTAAAGGTATATGTGGCATACCCAGCAAAATAATGAAGTGTCTGGGTTATGTACAAGCATCAAGTATTTTTTAGGATTTAAAGTAAAACCTGTGACTTCACTAAATCCCCTCATAGACTCGAATAATTCCTTGAGTTAATCACAATATTCATAAACAAGGCGACATCCGATTACAGAATGTGTAACGTTCCAAACCACTCAAATACACAACCGTCTGCCAATTAAACCCACAATGGCACAATAGGTCTTTAATGGTTAATAAGGCCACGGGTGTCCCAGCCTTCCAGAGGCAGCTTAATCTGGCTGGGTCAGATGAGATGCTTTCATAATCAGTCTCTGTCACTCGCCACATCCATTATCTTGTCGGCGAGTGTCCTGGATGGCCCTGTGGAATTCCCAGGGATGAGCAGGGCTTTCTTACTCTAATCAGAGCTCACAAGGGTCCTTTGATCCACTGGCCTCCTCTCTACAGTATACTTCATCACCTTTATTTTCTGCCATAATTGCATGTGAAAGATTCCTTCTTTGATAATGCCTGTATAGCAATCAGGAAAGAGCAAGGAGAAGAGAAGTGTGTAGTGTCTGATAGGAAAAAAAGGAAGCTCCTGTGCCTGCATCAGGCAAGCACATTTTTCACAGATATGACATATCTATCATCCCCACACAGGATATGAACCATGCTGTTGACTTAATGCAGAGAAGGGCGCACAAGAGAGAGGCAGGAGCGGGGGTGAGCATGACTGTGACAACTGAGAGACAGGAGATGGACTATGCCGGAGCTGTGAGCCAACAATGATGTTAGATACAGCAATTATTTTAGCTAATATCTCATAATTACATGTACCAGCCTTAGTTTCCGTCTCGTAGCACGTTGTACACAGTCAGGTGTATCTGTCTGTCATCACCTGCTGACAAAGCCCACATGCTTTTCAATTACCAGCCCGTACCCACACTCTCAGCACTGCTCACTGACTAATAAACAATTATTTGTGGACAGGGAGAGTCTGCTAAAGATGCAAACATGGCCTCCTTCACAATACGTCTCCACAATGACTGACTGGTACTCAGCCCAAGATTCTAACAGGTTGCATGTTCCTGATTCAGTATTCAACCCCATCATCAACCGACACCTGGGACGTGTGACAGCTTAAAGTACTGAAAATGCCACACATCACTAGAGGGAGCTCACGGTCATAGAGAAAACCAGATAAACACATGGAATAATAAACAAGGAATAATAAACAACAGATGTCAGTGCGGTTATACAAAAATAGCTCACGTCGAGGTGGTATGAAATCTTGATGGTTTATTGCTGGAACTAATATTACTTGGGTTATAGCACCAATAAACATTTCTTACCTCATCCTCACTTCGCTCTCTCTCGCTCACACACACACACACACACACACACACACACACACACACACACATATATATATTTTATAGATAAACCAGGAAGTGTAAAGTTCTCTGTCCCTATGTAGGAAAGCTTTGTAGTATTACATGAATATTATAAAATGCTGCCACCCGAGGCTCCTTTTATGAATATTAAATGGAGGTCAACTAACCAAAAATAAAAATTCATCGAGTCAACAATATGTATTTTAAACAACAGGATTTTTGTATGCTTTGTTTATTCGTGGACTTTTATATTATCGTATTCGACGTGATAAGTACCCAGGCTGCTTTAAAAATTGGAATGGGTGGGCACTGATTAAAATGTTACCAGTGGAGTGGAACGGTAAGTGCTTATTACTATCGAGGTGAAAAACATGAATAATAACAGAATAATAAAATAGTTTTACTGGTATTTGTATTATTCATTTTACGGTATCAACCAAATTACTTACATGAAAGCTGAAAATAAACAGGAAACGGGATGAATTTTGAAAAAAGTTTCCTTACTTTTCCCTCCCGGTGCTGTTCCTTTAAACATTTCCTGTAAACATTTTCCCGGAAGTGAAATTGAACCAATCAACACGAATGTCAACTTTAGCACATGTCACATTGAACCAATCAACACGAACATAAAAAAAAAAAGCACATGGCCAGGAACGTCTTTAAATGTATGAAGTTAGTGAGTTAGTGAATTAGGTGAAAAATACTCGTCATTACTTTCTGATAGGTCCATATCTGGCGTATTGCTCCATTCGTTCAGAGCATCCCATAGTTTTCTGTAGCAGTTTCTAACGGCTCATCGGTTGTTGGACATTTATCAAGAGAACAGCAAAATGTTTTCCTGTTTTTTAAAGCAGGGAGGAACAATCAAACGTGTTGTTATTGATGAACATTATAGACATTCCCCGGTGGCAAGAGGTCTTGGAATAGCATGTAAACTCACTTTTACAGGCAGTGAACGCCTCATATATTGGTTACAGAGACTGATCGAATAAAATTGGTAAGTTTGATCTATGATTTTGCTCCCAGTACACATGGGCGGTTATTAGATGTAAGATCAAAAACATTTGGGGGGGGGGGGGGTAGAGACGAGGAGAGAGTACACCCTGGACAGCTTGCCAGGCCATCACAGGGTGGAAACACGCTGACGAAAGTTGAAAGTCAGCAATGTTTCTCTTATATACTCTTATATACTCTTATTCTCTTAATACTCTTGTTGAAAGTCAGCAATGGTTCTTTTACATAAACCTCACACCATAGACAGTGAGAGACATGGCCGGCCTTTGATAACCCAGTTAGCTGCACTAGGAGGAGAACAGTGACAACTTGTTGACAGTGGGGTTCGAACCCCCAACCTTAGGATAAGTGATCCAGCACCTATACCACTAGGCCACCACCGCCTTCCATGAGATTTAGTGGGGTGTTTGATTTAGTGGTTATTCACAGTTAATTACATATTGTATTGATGCTTTAAAAGTTTAAGGCATGTTAAAAATAGGCAGAAACATTTCCAAAAATATTGAATAGAGTGCTTTAATAAAAAGTAAATTTAATGATGTATGGATATTGTTTCATAAGAACCTCATTGCTCAGGCTGCTGCCCCCATGACCTGACCCTGGATTAAGTGGAGGAAGAAGATGATGATGATGGATATTGCTTCATTACACACACACACACACACACACACACACACACACACACACACACACACAAAGCCATGAAAAGAACAATCTGAAACATTTATAATGTATAAAGAAATTAAAAATAAAAACTCTTTTAGTACACATTTATGAATGTTAGGACACCTCAAGTCCCTCCCACAGAGTGAACAGCAGCCAATACGAACGGATGAACATACAAGGCATCCAAGATCAAATTGATGGTTTCAGTAAGGTGTCCATCCACACATTAACTCCATGTCCACTACAAGTTCTTATCTTTCCTACTATTTATGAACTTTTCCTGTAGAAACATTTCAACATGGGCAGTGGTGGCCTGGCGATAATGGCGCTGGATCACTGATCCTAAGGGTGGGGGGTTCGAGTCCCACTCTCCACAGGTTGTGTACCACGGGTTGTCCCCCCCCCCCCCAAGTGCAGCTAACTGGGTTATCAAAGGCCGGCCAGGTCTCTCAGTGTCTCTGGTGATAGGTTCATGTAAAAGAACCATTGCTGACTTTCGAAAAGAGTAGCTGCAAAGCTGTCAGCGTGTTTCCGCCCTGCGATGGCCTGGAGAGCTGTCCAGGATGCACTCTGCCCTCACCCAGAGTCAGCTGGGACGAGCGCCAGCCTCCCTCCAACCCTCATTAGGATTTTAAGTGGTTACAGAAAATGAACTGATGAAAAATCAACATAATAAAGCAAGCACATTTATATATACCAATCATTTACATCACTTTCAGAGGAACTGTCTGAGCGACACAGGAATAATGAATAAGAATAATGCACACCATAAGATGCCGAGTCATAGTTATGACATTCCATCGCTTTGAACTAAACTGGCGCAGTAAAACTGAAGTACTGATAGTTCACATTCATATTAGCTGTCATGAAGTCTATGATTAAAAAACTTTAAGAACTTCTGCCAAATACAAAGTAAATTACAGCTGATTTGCTGTCACTAACAATAACATCACACCCTTCCCCAAAATGGCCCAATGAGTCGTGCAGTATGTACTGTTTTCCTATACAGGGATCTCTCGCTACTTCGCGCTTCAATTCATGTGGCTTCAGAGCATTTTTAATATTCATCGTATTAAAAAAATAAGGAAATTAAGGAAGAATAGGGGGAAAGGTGAAGGAAAACGCCGCAAAAACAACGCCAATTATGCAAAAAAAAACCCAAACAATCCAAAACAAAAAACAACCCAAAACCCCCCAACAAAACTACTTACATTTACATTACAAAACGCACGTGTATGTGTATCTATTTATATTTTATTTACATCTTACGCATTATTTTTGAATGTTTAATTGTTATTATAAGCATTTATAGCGTTGAATATGTCTTCTTCTTCTTTTTTTCTTTTCGGCTGGTCCCTTCAGGGGTCGCCACAGCAAATCATCTGCCTCCATCTCACCCTATTCTCTGCATCTTATAGCGTTGAATATGTATTTATTCACATTATGTGCACATATACATGTACGTATACATCAGTCAGGGGGGGGGGGGGGGGTGTCGATCCTACTTCGCGGAATTCAACGGTTGCGGGGGGATCCCGGTCCCAATTAACCGCGGAAAGTGAGGGATTCCTGTATCTGGAAAGATGTTCCCAGAACAGTAACTTAATAAACAGAAAACATATCTTCTTCCAGCAGTTTAAATTTTGATCAACCAAAGATCACATACAGGAAGGGTTAATGCAGAAAATACATACAGCGAGCCGGATAACGCACGCTGAATGTTACTGGGGAAATGACCTCAGCGCACTGTGTGCATGTCGGTATGACTACAATAGCAAGCATAAGAGGAAAATCAACAAACTTACCTTGTCTCACGAAGTCAAAAATAGAAGTAAATTAGATCTCAACATTCACTAAGACACAGATGAAGGACAAGGCACTACTGTCAAATTTAATAAATAAACTATGCACATGTATTGCTTGGTAGCTGTTTTCTGTGCGTTTTCTTTTTATAACAGCTGCTAAACAAAGAGCCGCGAAACTGATTTTCATTGTTCATGCAACATTTATTCATTCATTCATTCATTCATTTTCTGAACTGCTTAATCCTAATTAGGGTCATAGGGAGGCTGGTGCCCATCTCAGCCAACTCTGGGCAAGGGCAGAGTACACCCTGGCCATCACAGGGCAGAAACATGCTGACGGCTATGCCGCTATTCTTGCTGAAAGTCAGCAATGGTTCTTTTACATGAACCTCTCACCATAGACAGGGCGCGTCATGGCCGGCCTTTGATAACCCAGTTAGCTGCACTGGGGGTTGACAACCTGTTGAGAGTGGGGCTTGAGTGATCCAGCACCTATACCACCAGGCCACCACCGCCCGACAATAAACATTTCTTTATCTTCATTAACCCGGGATCTAGGGTAGTGGTGGTGGCCTAGTGGTATAGGGCACTGGATCGCTGATCCTTAGGTTGGGGGTTCGAGTCCCACTGTCCACAAGATTGTCACTGTCCCCCCAGTGCAGCTTACTGGGTTATCAAAGGCCAGCCATGTCTCCGACGGTCTATGGTGTGAGGTTGATGTAAAAGAACCATTGCTGACTTTCGACAAGAGTAGCTGCAAGACAGTCAGCGTGTTTTCGCCCTGCAATGGCCTGGCGAGCTGTCCAGGGTGTGCTTTGCCCTCGCCCGGAGTCGGCTGGGATGGGCGCCAGCCTCCCTGCGACCCTAATTAGGATTAAGCGGTTCCAGGAAATGAACTGAACTGAACTCCAGATCTAATCGGGCCACATATGGAGGAGTGTATTGTAGATTAGCTACAAGTGCAAATCTGTAAAACAGGGAGGCGAACACTCACAACATAGCATAGTCTACCTAATGCATTACTCAAGCAAATAAACTTCAGGGTGCTGAAAGATAAACTCAAACCAACTTTCTGCCGGCCATGTAGTCCACTTATTGGAATAACAACAATCACTGTTTCCGTAGAACCAGCCCGTCTTTATTGAGCGCAGTAGCCAGTTTTTAAAACTACAAATAAAAGTAGGTTTTATTTGAGCCACGGTCTACACTGTACGCCATATGTATTCCAAATATTTAATTAATTACTGTAATCCGGGTCACCATTCAAGTACAGAAGAGCGTGATCCTCTAGGACTGAACCAACTGATAAAATCATTTCCATGATGGTCATCGAGTGGACAGACCGTGGCAGACAGACCTTGATATCAACCAAGCATTTCCAATTAGGTCTTCAAAACAAAGAAATAAAATGGCTGCCGTTCCAAAACCTAACAGTAAAATCAGAATATGTGAAGATCTTACAACACACATTGAAAGAAATACTACAGCTGGTGGGTGACACTCTGGCATAACTGTAAGGTATATCGCAATGTTTCACAAATTAAATATGACATCAGGATTTTGGCAGCTACTCTAGGTGAAGAGTCAACGTCAATGACAACCTTCATTACACTTCTCAACAGGTGTGCTCGAGGCATCTTCTTTCTGGAGCTCCTTCAGCTCCAGAACATTTTCAGCAGAGCATTTCCCAGATCAGTGCAGGCAGCGGAGGCATGGAGACAACATCCGGAGGTTTGGAAAGCTCTCCAGAAATTCGAAAACGCAGACTCGCTTTCAATGTCAAATGTAAATGGCGTGTAAAAAAACGTGAAACAGTATTGCTGAAAATTATTGTCACCTGATTGGCGATTCGTGAAATACATGTTACTTGTCTGGCTAGTAGAAGTTTCTGATTAATTATCCACTTCAGATAATGGTTTTATTCCAGTAGCCCTCATTTCCCAATTGCCCTTTATTCCATCCCTACAGGCTAAGAGGACTGTACACATTGTGATCACTGAAAAACAACAACAACAAGGGGCAGTGGTGGTCTAGTGGATAGGGTGCAGGATCGCTGATCCTAAGGTTGAGGGTTCGAGTCCCCACAGGGCTTGTCACTGTTCCCCCAGTGCAGCTAACTGGGTTATCAAGGCGGGCCATGTCGCTCACTGACTATGGTGAGCGGCATGTAAAAGAACCATTGTTGACTTTCGTAAAGAGTCGGCTGCAAAAAAGCCATCAGCGTGTTTCTGGGGACAAGTAGCAAGCGTTCCTGCGTCCCGGTTCATCTTCTCCGGAAGAGACAAATTGCTACACTACCTACGGGGATAAGATACGATGATGAATGCACATCAACATCTTCCTCCAGTAGCTCATGAACAACAACAACAACAAAAAGTAGTAAAGAAATCTCATTCATTCATTCATTATCTGAACAGCTTAATCCAAATTAGGGTCGCGGGGAGGCTGGCGACTCCGAACGAGGGTGGGGTACACCCTGGACAACTCGCCAGGCCATCACAGGGCCGACGCTCACACAACTAATCACACTCACACCTAGGAGTGATTTGGAACAGCCAATTAACCTACTGTGCATGTTTTTGGACTGTGGGAGGAAACCGGAGTACCCGGAGGAAACCCACACAAGCACGCGGAGAACATACAAACTCCACACAGAAACACCCAAATTGAGAATCGATCCCAGAAGCTTCTCGCTGTGAGGCAGACATGCTAACCACTACACCTTGTTGGGTTGGTGTTTTAGCTACTGTATGTCTCCAACGCCAACTCGGTTTCTCAAGAGTCTGAACCCCAATCATTTACTTATAATCACGAACATCGTACCTTAAGCGGTTTCTGATAAACTAAAAATGGTATATTAGATAAAACCTGAAAGACGACAGCTCTCCAGAAACAGGGTTGGAGACCTGTGAATCAGTGTATTGATCAAACTTCCATAGTTTTATTTAAAGCAGGAAGTAATGAGTTCACGAAGACTCTACTGGAAAAGGTCAGTGTGTGGCCAGTTATGGTATAAGATATGAGTCAAATGGGACATTTCTGTTAAAGTGGACCACATTTACTGACAAAATGTACCAGCCTGGTTTATGAGACTACGACAACTCCAACCACATCAAAGTTCTTCAAAGTCTATTTATGTTCAAATCACTGTGAAGAAATACTTAAAAAAAAAAAAAAAAAAAAAAAAAAAAAAAAAGCAGAGGCCAGCTTACTGTTCAGTCTGACCACAGTGGAACAAAGACCAAGTCATCAAACAAACAAACAAACAAAACAAAAAATATGAACCATATCAACCCATCTACTCTGCACTCAGATACATATACACTTGAATATAGGCCAGTCTATAAAGTCGTTCCCTTCTTTTCTTTTATTGTTTATTAATTTATACTATTTATGTATCTATTTATTTATTTACATATATAATATATATGTATGTGTGTATGTTTGTATTTGTATCTATTTTTGCACCCCCTACTGATGGTACCTCAAGAGCCTGTAACAGTGAATTTCTCCATTGTGAGATTAATAAAGCTGTATCTTATCTTATCTTATCATACAAAAAAGCAGGACTTACAAACAAACAAAATAACAACAGCAGGATGATCTGCTGTGAAGCCAAGTCCAGAACAAATACCAGCAGAATCAGCAACTTTATAGAGTGTAATTAGCTGTAGGCTAATACCACCATGTTCTTTTATAGAATAAAGAGAAAACAAAAAACAAGAGTCATGTGATCAAATCACCGCAGAATAATACAGTCAACCCTCACTTTTCGTGGTTAATTGGGGCCGAGACCCTCCGCGAACGCTGAATTCCCGCAAAGTAGGATCGACCCCCCCTGACTGATGTATACGTACATGTATATGTGTATATAACATCAATAAATACATATTCAATGCTATAAATGCTTATACAGTGATCCCTCGCTACTTCCTGCTTCAGTTTCTACGGCTTCAGTACATCGCGGATTTTTCAAAAATATTCATCGAAAAATAAAAAAATAAGGAAGTTAAGGAAAAATAGGGAAAAAAGTTAAGGTAAATCCTACAAAACAAGGCCAATTATGAAAAACAAAACTCCACACAAACAACCCACAAAACTACTTACATTTTTATGGTGAGGTGCGCATGTGTGTGTGTGTGTGCGCGCATCTGCATGTACTGTGTGTGTATTTTTATTTTATTTACATCTGATGCATTATTTTTGAATGCTTAATTGTTATTATAAGCATTTATAGCGTTGGATATGTATTTATTGATATTGTATACATATATACATGCATATATACGTCAGTCGGGGGGGTGGGGTCAATCCAACTTCTCAGAAATTGGCGGTCGTGCTGGGGGGGAAGGTGTCTTGGTCCCCATTAACTGCGGATAGTGAGGGATCCCTGTAATAACAACTAAACATTCAAAAGTAATGCATAAGGTGTAAATAAAATATAAATACATACTCACACACACAGACACGCGCGCGCGCGCACACACACACACACACACACACACAGACACGCGCGCGCGCGCGCGCACACAAAAACGCGCACCCAGACACGCACACACATACAGGCGCGCGCTCACACACTCAGATGCGCACCTGACATAAAAATGTAAGTAGTTTTGTTGGGGGTTTTGGGTTGTTTTTTGTTTTTGTTTGTTTGGGGATTTTTTACATAATTGGCCTTGCTTTTCATAATTTTCCTTAAGTTTTCCCCTATTTTTCTTTATTTTTCTATGAATATTTTTGAAAAACTCGAGATGCACTGAAGCCGCAGGGACTGAAACGCGAAGTAGCGAGGGATCACTGTAGTTACATTTATAGAACAATCAATTTAGATTTACAGCATTTGGCAGATGCTCTTATCCAGGATGACTTACAATTATCATATTTTTCATACTTCTGAACAATTGAGGGTAAAGGGCCTTGCTCAAGGGCCCAACAGTGGTGACAGTAGGATTCTGCTGTTGACCTTCGGCTCAGAAACCCATTGCTTTAACCACTAAGCCGCCAATGCCCCTCAATAGTGCCGTTTGGGACAGTGTTCAGTGTGTCCACCTTGCATCAAGAAGGTTCTGGGTTCAAGTCCCAGGCTCAGGTACTTCTATGTGGAGTTTGCATGTTCTCCACCATGGGTTTCCTAAGGAAACTGGGGTATCCCCAGGGTTTCCATGCTTCACTTGCAACTCACTGAGATACAAATATATCTCTCATTCTCACTCAATTGCAAGTGAAGCATGGTGGTGGTAGTAATCAGTTGAGTAGTATTCATCCTCTGTGTTTCTTTCCTGATTTATGTCTTTTTACCTGGCACCATGTAAAACTGCTCAATGCTTTCCATACAAGTTGTTTACGGAAGATTGCTGAAATATCTCAGCAGGATCACAAACCTAAAACTGAAGGGTTGTGTCGCCGCCGTATGACCGGAGCTGATGCCTGCATAATGGAAACCCAACGTTGATGGGTGGGACATGCTAGTCGCATGAGTGATTCAAGACTACACCGTGCAGTGACCTATCTTATGGGGCACGGTGCTCTTAACAAGCATTTCAAGGATCAACTGAAGAACTTGCTGGTCAAATGTAGCTTTGAAGTCTTTGCTAAGGAGAGAACCTGGTGCAAGACAGCGGTAAAGGCTGGAGTAGCCAATTTTGAGGAGTACTGAACAGAAGAACTCAAGGAACGTCGTCACTGCCGAAAGGAGTGAATGCTAGTGCCTGGATGCTATCCCTCGGATTAGTCTCCAAACATATGTGGCTTCTAAATTGGTCGTGAGCTATTGTAGAGCTCACAATCGCAAAGGGGACCGAGAACTTTGCTCCCTGGACACTGGACACTGAACATGGACACTTTCCCAGAGTTACTTTTTTTTTTTTTTTTTGCAAGATCTGCTTTGGCAGTCACTTTGTTTTTATTACTGATTGGTTAAGTAGTTTCTCTAACAATAACAGGAGACAGTCAGAAACAGGTATTTATACCAAAACCAGATGACATAACCGCACACAGATGGACTTGTTCAAAGGATCTTATGACGTTGGATAACACTAGTTGTTGTTGTAATTCGCAGTAGAACTAATTTAGGGTTTTAAGTGCAGATGGATACTTGGACAATCACAACTTTCATTCATCGATTCATTTTTCTTAGCCGCTTAATCCTGATTAGGGTCACGTTAGGCTGGCACACATCTTAGCTGACTCTGGACAAAGCAAACAGCTCGCCAGGTCATCGCAGGAACAACACTCACTCTAATAGACAATTTGGAACTGCCAGTTAACCTACTTTACTTTGTATGGTTTTGGATTGTGGGAGGAAACCAGAGTATCCAGGAGAAATCCACACAAGTACAGTGATACCTCAGCTCACGAACATAATTGGTTCCCAGAAAGTGTGTGTAAGGCGAAAATTTCGTCTTCCGAACATTTATTTCCCATAAGAAACCATTAAAATGAGAATAATCCGTTCCCAGGTCCCCATAAAACATAATTTTCTACTAAATAAGCCTTAAAACTACACAAAAATATACCTTATTTTATGTATAATAAATGTCTATTGTATTGTAATTAAAGAAATAAACTGTACTGTATAATAAAGTCGTTTTATTTACCTTTGTGATGGTAGTTGATGGCTTGATGGAATGGAGTGGGAGGAGGAGGGAGGGAGGGACTTACTGTTTGGAAGGAGTGTTTGGAAACGCCTACTGTTTGGAAACACCCTTAGCCACACACGCACCCTTAATAGCTTCCTTGTTCTTAAGGATGGGAGCAATGGTAGACTTAGCGTACTGGTACTGGGACGTGAAGTCACACAAACGCACACCTCGTTCGTGTTTTTCAATGATCTCCGCCTGTGGTGGGGTCTTTTTCGGTCCCATAATAGCAAAAGTACACTCAATATGGTCCAAAATGTCTATCAAACACAAACCACGTCCGCACTCAAAGAAAGGGGTGTGACGAACTGGGACGCCGTGAGCGTGCGTCAGCTTCTCGTGGCCGCCACCGTGGCGCTGTTCGACCGCGTGGTTTGATTCGTCCGCCGAAAACTAGTTCGTCAGCAGAGACTATATGCTCGCAAATTTAATGTTCTTGAGGCGAAAAGTTCGTGAGCTTAAGCGTTCGTCAGCGGAGGTTTTACTGTATGTGGAAAACGTGTAAACTTCCCACAGGAACACCCAGGCCATTGAGTCGAACCCGGGCCTTCTTGCTGTGAAGTAAATGTGCTAACCACTGTGCCATCCACAACTTTTTGCAGGTAAATTATTTTGCAAGCAATAATTTCTTTTTTACTTTTCGTAGTTGTAATCACATCCACTTCGGTTTAAGAAATATTTGGAATGTACAGACAACAGAGTTGGTTGTCCGCGGTGGTTGTGTGCCGCCAGTGTTGTTGATTATTTCTGAAATTAAGCACAGTCCTATCACAAAATATCAAAGAGAACATAAGAGTAAAGATACTGGATCACTGATCCTAAGGTTCGGGGTTCAAGCACACACTCAACCGGTTGACAACCCCTCCCCCCCAGTGCAGCTAACTGGGTTATCAAAGGCCGGCCATGTCTCACACTGTCTATGCTGTGAGGTTCATGTAAAAGAACCATTGCTGACTTGCGACAAGAGTAGCTGCATAGTCATCAGCGAGCTTCTGCCCTTCTTCTGAACTTTCCGCGGTTAATGGGGACGGAGACCCTCCTCAAACGCCGAATTTCCGCAAAGTAGGATCACCCCCCCTGACTGACATATACGTACATGTATATGTGTGTATATAATGTCAATAAATACACATTCAACACTGTCTGTCTTCCTTTCGGCTTTTTCCCTTTTACTCGGGAGTTGCCACAGCGAATCATCTGATTCGCACATTCGAACCCTTTTTACCAAGGGACAGAAACACGCTGACGACTTTGCAGCCTACTCTTTACAAAAGTCAGCAATGGTTCTTTTACATGAACCTCTCACCATAGACAGTGACAGACATGGCCCGCCTTTGATAACCCAGTTAGCTGCACTGGGGGGGACAGTGACAATCTCGTGGAGAGTGGTACTTGAACCCCCAACCTTTGGATCAGCGATTCAGCGCCCTATACCACTAGACCACCACTGCCCCCATAAATACATATTCAACACTATAAATGCTTATAATAACAATTTAACATTAAAAAATAATGCATAAGATGTAAACAAAATATAAATACAGTATACACACACACACACACACACACACACACACACTCAGACACACACAGTCGCGTGCGTACACACACACACAGATGCATGTGCATACATACAGATGTGCAACTCACATAAAATGTAGGAAGTTTTGTTGGGGGGTTTTGGGTTGTTGGTTTTTTTTTGTTTTTGTTTTTTTTTTGCATAATTGGCCTTATTTTGCAGCATTTTCTTTAAAATTTTCACCTATTTTTCCTTAATTTACTTCTTTTTTTTTAATTTTTCGCTGAATATTTTTGAAAAACCCGCGATACACTCCCCCAGTGGAGCTAACTGGGTTATCAAAGGCCGGCCATGTCTCTCACTGTCTATGGTGTGAGGCATGTAAAAGAACCATTGCTGACTTTCGACAAGAGTAGGCCGCAAAGCCGTCGGCGTGTTTCCGCCCTGCGATGGCCTGGCGAGCTGTCCAGGGTGTACTCTGCCCTCGCCCGAAGTTGGCTGGGATGGGCACCAGCCTCCCCGTGACCCAAATTAGGATTAAGCGGGTACAGAAGATGAACTGAACTGAACCGCGATACACTGAAGCCGCAGCAACTGAAGCGCGAAGTAGCAAAGGATCACTGTAGACCCCAATCTGAACAACATAACAAAAGCATGCTGTTTACATTCATTTCAAAAGACTATCACTGTTAATATTTCTCAACAAGTCGAGCATGGAACTGATTCTTGTCTCCACACACAACAGGCAGGATTCCTGCATCCTCAAATCGTCTCTCAGTTCCGGGTTGCTTTTTGAGATGTGCCTGCTCGAGCTTGCGAGCGATAGATGAGACCCGTAGGACTGAAAGGAGGCAGATCTTTACCAAGGCACTATTTACTGACATTAAGAATGATAATATCTATCAGCAGGCTGTCAAAGCCCCGAGTGGGCTGTGCGAAGAACAAAGCACTGCACTGTCTCTCTTTTCAGACGCTTACAAGGAGATGTTGATGTACCTGCTATTCAGGTGCAAATAATGTCATCACCTGGCAAAGGGATCAGGGCTTTTAACCGCACCATGGTGATGACTAACCGGTGCCCTCAGCCCCTCCACGCCTTCGGCTCGCCACCGAGGCAGCAAACAAGCTCGCAATCAAGGTGCTTCTTAACGAGTGAATATGTGCTCTTGAGCTTGTGGCTGCGAGCAGAACACAAGGCGGAGAAAGAAGGCATGTGTATAATTACTGTTGGCCATCTTTCAAGCCGCCCTCCTCTCACGGGAGAGTTGTGTGACAATATATGACAAGAAAGCAAACACGCTTCCCCAGCAGAATAATAGAAGCCATCAGTAGTGTACCAGACACACCTGTCTGGCTCTGAAAACAATGCCACGCTGCCTATTTATTAGGTGCCAGAAAAGTTTATGTTTGTACTGTGACAGTGACAGAAACTTGATCCCTTTCATTATTTGGGGATCTCAAGCTTAGGGAGGAGGAGAGGGAGGGGTGCATCTGACTCTTTTTTTTTTTTTTTTTTTTTTTCCGTCCCAGCTCACAGTGAGTTCTCTTTCTTCCTGATAGCTGTCTGCCATGGTGTCAGAAGACAAATAACAAAGACTGTCATTCCGCACAGGGGAGATTCTGCTCCTGTTTCCCAGCAGTCCTCCCTGCAGCAGTCCAGTTTCCATCTCAAGGTTATCAGGACGCTGCAATAATTCATACCGCAGTTCTGAAACATTAGATTAACCTGCACCACGAATATGTCAGAGTTTGATAAGTCAGTCTAAAGTCTGATTGACAGCTAGGCTGTTTCCTAAATGATGTTGTGAATTTATTTTGACACCATTGGCAGCTCAAGAAACGACAGTACAATCGGAGACTGTCTGGAGTAAAATTACAACTGTCAAACAGATCAAGTGCTAATTACAGGCAAGCATGCGTCTATTTTCAGCCATGAACCATTTACATATCTGAACCGACTCATTCTTACTTTTACCTGTCAACAACAAACGGAGGAACCAGCTCCTAATGCCATCAAGCTCAAATGAAACATAACGCCATCTATCATCTACCTTGGAGCGCAGCAGCATATCTGCTGGTGAGACAGTCGACTGCGGAGGAACACAAAAACAGGACGTGGTTTGCTGTTATCCTGAGAGGGGGAGGAAAAAAAATGGGTCAGGTGGCTCAGTACTGTTTTGCGGCCCTTCTCGCAGTCTGCCTGTCAATCTGCTCGCTGACGGAACAGCGCCGACTGTCATTCCAACAGTTAATAATTAGGCTTCCTCCCGCCGCCGGACTGGGTGCCACCATGATAAAAGCTATTGGTGCGGCGGCTCTGACGTTATAAATAGTCTGAAGGGATGATTAATGAGGGCAACCATTGAGCTAAAGCAGCAATCTGAGCTCAGACAATGACCATCCGCCCAGCTGCCTTGAAAAACAAGACAAGCTCTGTTCAGGATTATAATTGAGGAAAAGTAGCTAAATGTTTCGTAAATTAATAAATAAACGCTAGCTGACAGCTTATGCAAACTTTATTTAACCCCCTATTGTTCTGCTAGCATTACCATTCTGACACGTTCGGCTGAGAGGAGGAGGAGGAGGAGGAGGAGGAGGAGGTCAGGGCCAGTCGTCACATGTACACAGTATAAGGAGCGCATTTGTCAGTACCACCGCTCGGAGATGTGTGAGAAACTGAGTGAGAGCCAGAATAATGCCCAGCAACCCCAACCCCACTGGCATCATCACAGCCAAAAGTTTTTACTCGCGAGGCGCATGCCAATTCCTGTCTTGCTTTTTAAGAGTGATTCTGCAGCTAAACAAATAGAAGCCGAGGCGGCGGTAAATGGCACAGCAGGGGAGCCCTCCTTCGGCCTGGAAGCACCGCACTCACATCATCCAGCGCTTCACATGAGCCATGTGCGTTTTTTTTTTTTTTTTTGCTTTTTTTTTTCCCCCTTTCCCTAAGAAAACAAGTAAACAACGTTTATTCTCTTAGAAATGTAACCTTAAGACACTGTGAGAAAAATGATTCAAAACACGGGTGTAGTAAATTCGAGACACTTCGTTTTTAATCCATCGGTTGCAGCGCAGCTGCAGCAGTTTCCTCAAGATGGTGTCATTCCACATTCCTCTCGAGGCGGTTTCTTGGTCGCTGAAAGATGAAGACAGGGGCTATCTGGTGTTAATGATAGGGGATGCTTTGATCGGTGATGCTGTGTCTGTGCGTTAAAACACACACAACACCCACTTTCATCGCTGATGTCATCTTTAATGTAACTTTTTTCCCTCTCCCGGAGCTCGCGCACATACAAAATGTGTCACGAAACAGTCACCGAACCACAGAATGACAAAGCAACTGCTTTATTTAGAAATATTTATGGTTTCCAAACATGGCCAACCAGTTACTGAAATATATTCTCTCTCTCTTTCTCTCTTGCTCTCTTTCTCTCGCTCGCTCGCTCTCTCTCACTCTCTCCAACCACCACCATGTTTCCATTTCTTCTGCCTTTTATTTAGCCTCCACTTTTCCCCTGCATTCTCTGTCTCTTTTCCTTCTTTCAGCCATCAACTGTACGCCTTTTAATGCCACTGACAGGGGGTTATTTGCACCCATATATGTTTTCGCTCCAATTATACCATGGCAGCAGTGTGCTGCCAAACATTTTGGCGCTGTGCTGATGGTCATCTCTTTGAGGAGTCCTTCCTGCTGCTCTGCTCTATATTTTTCCTCTTTTTAGATTCTCCCAGAGAGGACTCTGTCATTTAGCTGTCCTTGGTCCAAAGTGTTATTTAACACCTGACAACAGCAGCAACCGCCATCACCACAACATCACTTCTGGAATTATTTCCTGTAGGGACCTATTCTTAAGTTTGTCCTCTGGACACAAGAGAAAGCCTAGATTGAACAATGCGCTCTGACATATATGCTTGCACTAGCAAGTCAAGCAGCCACACCTTTCTTCCCCCCCCTGAGACGCGCGCGTACGTACATTCCAACAAATATTAAAATATTAATTATTTTAATATTAATAATAAAAGCTCTCGTTCTCAATCACTCACCAGGACTATAACTAGCGAGAACATTGTGTACTTTTTCTAAAGAACAAGCACAAACAAAAAAGAAATGAAGACTTCAGGTAACTGACAAATCGGCTGTGGTTCACATGTCTATCAGCTCGCGGTATGCAAATGAGTAGGTGATCATTCGAAATTAGAAATGCATACAATTGTTCCTGCAATTCACATGTAATGTCCTCCAGTTAAAACATGACTGTCAGTACATATTCACGTCAGCTGATTACTAATCTTGAAATGAACAATGCGTCAAAGCCGTGCGATTCCACACACGCTATGGAGGTCCAGCTAAGAAAACCCTGAATGATTGACATGTGGTGCGATAGATCTGATGGAATCACAAGCATTGTGAGAACATCAACTCCAGTGGAGTCTGGGCTTCACGTACAATGCCTTCTCCGTTACTATATCACTGCAGGAGCAATCTGTTTTAAGATCGTCGAGCTTTAAGATTGGGTCAAGCCGTCCAGCTGATGTTCACAAAACATGGACATTGTCGCACATACTGTACATTATTTGCTAGCCTTCCTGATCTAAGCTGAATATACAGTAAACTAACAAAAAACAAACAAACAAACTAAAAAAAAAAACAATTATCCAGCAGAGCTGGGCTGGCGCCTATCCCAGCTGACTCCGGGCGAGGGCAGAGTACACCCTGGACAGCACACCAGGCCATCGCAGGGCAGAAACACACTGACGGCTATGCAGCTACTCTTGTCGAAAGTCAGAACTGGTTCTTTTACATGAACCTCACACCATGGACAGTGGAGGACATGGCCGGCCTTTGATAACCCGGTTAGCTGCACTGGGGACGAGATCAATTTGTTAAAAAAATGAAATGAGGGGATCATAAGCATTAATGGTGCAGTTAGTACTTTTTCACCACTTCAGAGAGCTGCTGCTAGTTCGAATTACATTTACAACATTTGGCAGATGCTCTTATCCAAAGTGACTTACAGTTTATTATTTTTATACAACTTTAGCAATTTAGGGTTAAGGGCCTTGCTCAAGGGCCCAACAGTGGTGACGGCGGGGACTGAACCGCTGATCTTCAGCTTAATAGCCCATCGCATTAACCACTAAGCCACCACCGAATTATGTCAGCATGGTAGCTTATCCAGTGTTAGAGATGTGATAGGGCACACAAGCGAGGGAAATATTCTGTGCACATAATTTGGAGACTATTTTCGTAGGGTGGGAACACGCTGACGGCTTTGCAGCGACTCTTGTTGGAAGTCAGCAATGGTTCTTTTACATGAACCTCCCACCATAGACAGTGAGAGACATGGCCGGCCTTTGATAACCCAGTTAGCTGCATGGGGGGACCACACAGCAGTGACGACCCGTTGAGAGTGGGGCTTGAACCCACAACCTTAAGATGAGTGATCCAGCACCTTTACCACCAGGCCACCACTGTCCCACATATATATATATATATATATATATATATATATATATATATTTTTTTTTTTTGTGTGTGTCATATTATTAATACTGAACTCAGTCACATCAAACAGGATGCTCAGTCCATAATGCTAATTCTTTTTCCAACAAGAAAACATACTATGGTGTAGTTATGATGTTTTCGTAGGAGACACAATAAAGTGCTGCATCTCCTCACTACATGGAGAGCCTCATTTACTTCATTGTTCACAATCGCTCAAAGCCAACATACTGATCAAAGCAAAGCAAAATGCTGCCAGGGGACTGTTGTCTCCAATATCCAAGATAAAAACTCATGCGATCAATAGAGTAAAACCAGACAGCATTCATAAGTATACCTTTAAGCAATCCTTAGTGCCAATTGCAAAGGCTGCAAGTGAACCACTGATGGTGCAATGAAAAATGCATGATTTTAGCATAGCTCTTTTATCTGTGAGTGCAGATCAATAGAAGGAAAGGGGTTACAGAGTTGTTTTTGTTATCGGAGTTGTACTAACTAAACATGTTGTTCTTGGGGTTTATTGGAGAACACAATGCTGAGAGTATAACGGAAAGAAAAACTTTCTCTTAAATGTAGCAGCTTCATAAAAATAAGAACTATAATGAGAAAAGTCATCTCAGTGTACAGGGAAAAATTAGTTATACAGTGGTACCTCACTTTACGAAAGTCTCATCAAACGAAAAATTCAGGTTACGAAACGCATTTTCCTCAAATTTTGGTCTCTGGATACGAAACTAGTTCACGTTACGAAAGCGCCATCTTAAACATCCAAACGCGCCGTTCAAATAATCCAAGAGCTGCTCTCCCATCAATGACGTTCAAACATCTCGCCCCGCCGGCCTCTCATTGGCAAGGAGAGATGACGCAGCTATCTCTCATTGCCGATCTCCCAACATCCCGCCCCGCTGGCCATCCAATGGCTAGGAGGGATGTCGCAGCTCCCTCTTATTGGCTATCTTGCAACATGTCGCCCTGCTGAACTCCCATTGGCTAGGAGGTATGACACAGCTCCCTCCCATTGGCTATTATGGAACTGCATCTACCATAATGCTTTTCGTGTAAAGGACAGAGTTACTGTTGTTTCATGCCTTATTTCTTACAACACTAAACACTTTAAACACTAAACACTTGTAAGATTATAACTCTGCTAAGAAGACATGGTCAACATGCACGCACGCGGAGCAGTGGGCTGCCACACTCATTTTGGTTGCCCGGAGAGCAGATGGGGTTAGGTGCCTTGCTCAAGAGCACTTCAGACAATTTTTTTTTATTTTTGGAGGAAGGGAAGGTGCTGCTCACTGCCCCACCGCCACACATTTTTACTCCTGGTTCAGAAATCAAATCAGCAACCTTTAATTCTCACTTCTCGAACCATTAGGCTATAGCTGCCACATTTGCATGTGCTTCCTGTTCCTGCATGGGATTCTCTTGGGGTGGTTCAGTTTTTTCCCACAGCTCAAAGACACGCACCATTGGCTACTCCAAATTGCCGCTAGGTGTGAATGGGAATGATTCATGTCTGTTTTAGTCCTGCAATAACCTGGTGACCGGTTCAGGGTGTACTCCATCTCTCACCTGAAGTCAGCTCAACTTGGCTTCAGCTTCCTCTTCATCACTGATGTAGTATAGTATAGACAATGCTTGGACAGATGTATATACAAAATATATATATATATGTACATATATATATTATATATATTATACATACATACAGTCGGCCCGCAATTTACGAAGACCCCTTTGTACGAAATCCCCGGATTACGAAAAACATTTTCTTGAGTTTCCGTCCTCGAAATACGAAACAACCCCCTCTTACGAAAAGAAATTCAAAATTCAAACACGCCAATCAAAATTTCACAACGCGCGAGTTGCTCTCTCATTGGCTGTCTCTCAACATCCCGGCCGCTGGCCTCCCAGATAGAGACAGAAGGAAGCTTCACGCTTTAGTTTTTAGTTTAGTTTTTTAAGTTGTTTTAATTCAGTAAATGTTTAATAAATGTGGGCGCATTTGAGCTCATCTGGCACCGCGATACTTCAAGGAATTAAATTAAAACCGAGTTTGTCAAACAGGGAATGCGCTTTGAATTCACGTCTTGTGGGCGTGGCCCGCAGCGCGGCGAGAGAGAGAGACAGAGAGAGAAGGAATAACGCTTTAGTTTTTAGTTTTTTAAGTTGTTTAATTCAATAAATGTTTAATAAATGTGGGTGCATTTGAGCTCATCTGGCATCCCGATCCCTCAAGGAATCAAATTAAAGTTGAGTTTGTCAAGCAGGGAATGCGCTTTGAATTCCACGTATTGTGGGCGTGGCCCGCAGCGCGTGCTTTTATCATTTTTAAAGGGTTTATGGGGTTTATCCAGTCCAAGGACTGGAGGCTTGGAACGAATTAGGCGGTTAACAAGTAAGATGCGACCTCTACTTACGAAATCCCCGCAATACGAAAATGGCTCTGGAACGGATTAATTTCGTAAATTGTTGGCGGCCGACTGTATATACATATATATATATATAGTTGTTTTCAAAATTATTTCAGTCAGACATCACTAACCTGATCAATCAGTATTTTTGGTAGAAATGATATTTCTAATGAAAAATTACCATCAGGTGTAGTAGAGTAACAGAGTCCAACAGAACCAACCGTCATGATCTGCATGTTGCTGATTCTGTGTAATAGAATCCCTAATTGAAAGAGGCGTGTTAAAAATAATAGCGGCGTGGAGTTCAATTCATTCATTCTTTAAAAAACACTTGCCAATTATTGTCGTTGTTTAAGGAAGGAAGTCAAAAAATGTTGTACATGCTGATTATAGCGCAGTTCTCTCTGAAATTCTGAGGAAAATGGGTCGTTCCCAAGAACCTTGATTACAAAGTTGATTGAAGAGGAGAAACAGAAAATGATTGGGTGCTCAGCTAAAATGATCGAAAATGCTTAAAAAAGGCAACGAAAACGTGAAAGATGTAGAATAAAATGAAAAACTACCATTCGAATAAATCGAACAATAATAAAAATGGTAAGGCCTCAGCCTCACTGTCCCCCCAGTGCAGTTAACTGGGTTATCAAAGGCTGGCCGTGTCTCTCACTGTCTATGGTGAGAGGTTCATGTAAAAGAACCATTGCTGAACTTTCGTCAAGAGCAGCTGCATAGCTGTCAGCGTGTTTCCGCCCCTTGCTAAAGGGTTGTGTCAGGAAGGGCATCCGACGTAAAAACCTACGCCAAATCAAACATGCAAATCATTATTATGACTTACATGAAGATGGAGGCAGATGATTCGCTGTAGCGACCCCTGAAAGGGAACAGCCGAAAGGAAAAGAAGAAAAAAATCATTATCGATGGAGCTGTGGAAATCAGCCCCACAGCAAGAAGGTCCCGTGTTCGTGTCCTGGGCTCAGGTTTTTCTGTGTGAAGTTTGCATGTTCTCTTTGTGCTTGCATGGTACGCCATGTATACAGCGGTACCTCACCTTACGAAATTAATCCGTTCCAGAGCCTTTTTCTTAACCTGGATTTTTCACAAGTTGAACCACATTTTATATGTAAAATGTGTGATTTGTTCCAAGGCTCCCAATACTACCCCCTAAACCCTTTAAAAATTATAAAAGCACACCTTTTAAGTCCTCCTTCTGCTTCAATATCGTACCGATGGTAGACGGGTTTGGCCATATTCCTTTGCGATATCACTCGAGCCCGTTTCTGCATCTCACTCGCACCGGAAATCACACGCGCGTGTGTGTGTGTGTGTGTGTGTGTGTGTGTGTGTGTGTGTGTGTGTGTGTGTGTGCACATGTGTGTTGACCATGTCTTCTTAGCAAAGTTATAATCTTACAAGTGTTCCTGGAAGGTTAAAAGCCTGAGTCAAGAAATAAAGCATGAAACAACAGTAATTGTGTCCCTTACACGAAAAGCATTATGGGAGATGCAGCTCCATAATAGCCAATGGGAGGGAGCTGCATCATCCCTCGTAGACAATGGGAGGCCAGCAGGGTGTCATGTTGGGAGATAGCAATAAAAGGCAGCTGCGTCATCCCTCCTAGCCAATGGGAGGCCAGTGGGCGGGATGTTTGAATGTCATTGATGAGAGAGTCACTCGTGAAATGTTTGAATGGCGCGTTTGAATGTTTGAATGGCGCGTTTCATAAGAAGAACTTGTCTCATATACAGAGACAAAAAATTTTGGAGAATATTTTTCGTTATCTGGATTTTTCCTTTGCTGGGACTATCGTAAGGTGAGGTACCACTTTATTCTGGTTTCCTCCCACAATCCAAAGACATGCAGATTAGACTAACTGGTCGATCCAGATTGCTCCTAAATGTTTATGTATGTAAATGCAAATTGTTAAGAAGTGCCCTACAATCAGTGGTGGTCTAGTGGTATAGGGGGCTGGAGCGCTGATCCATAGGTTGGGGGTTCGAGTCACACTCTCCACAAGGTTGTCACTGCCCCCCCCCCCCCAGGAGAGCAGCTAACTGGGTTATCAAAGGCGGGCCATGTCTCAAGACAGTTCTGGCCTACAATGTCTTTGCGAGTTCACATAGTGTTGGCTTTAATAGGCTCCAGCCCCCAGTGACCCTTGTATTTGGATTAAGTGGTTCAGCACATAATTGAGTAAGTAGAATTTATTACTTGGTTTCTGCTTACATAATTTAACTTGTTTTTTTAATATATATTTTCACACATTTACATTAATTATAAAGCCTGTTAAAGTATTTGTTTTAGAAATAAGTGCTAGTTTGCTAACACCAAAAGTGTCAGGAAGAGTATACATGCATTTCTGGGTTACATAAACTGCAGCTGCTCGTGGACTCCCATATTTCTCACAAGTACTTTTCTACTGGAGGCATCTGGTACCCAGTACTACGTCACCGTCTTGTCATTGTTGCTGATGTTGTTATTGTAGACAATTGGCGCTAAACGTCCTACTCCTCTGTTATTAGTAATCAGAATCACATGACACACTTCTTCTTGTGGACAGTAGATAGAATTCCATGAAGGTGGATTTCGAATTTTTGAAATTTCAAAGTGTTACCCCTGAGTAGTAATAATACAGACTGTTATTCATTCGCAGGCTTTTGCTAGACGATATGATAAACAATTCTGTGCGGACAGATATTTTTAATTTTAAACCAGAAATGTAATCATTGCCATTACAGGCTGCTTCTTCTATTCCTTTTGGCTGTTCCCTTCAGGGGTCGCCACAGTGAATCATCTGCCTCCAATTTCACGAAAGTCATATTAATGATTCGCATGTTTGATTTGACATAGGTTTTTACGTCGGATGCCATTCCTGACACAACCCTTCGCAAAGGGGCAGAAACACGCTGACGGATATACAGCTACTCTTGACGCAAGTTCAGCAATGGTTCTTTTACATGAACCTCACACCATAGAGACATCACCAGCCTTTGATAACCCAGTTAGCTGCACTGGGGGGGGGGGGGGGGGCAGTGGCAACCAGTGGAGCGAGGGGCTTGAACCCCCAACCTTAGGATCAGTGATCCAGCACCTTTTACCCCCAGGCCACCACCGCCCTAATTACTGCCAATACAGGCTATGTGGATGAATTCGAATGCATCACTGATACACCGCCGTTGTATATCCCAGTTGAGATTGTTATTTTAATACCAAACACAGGGAGAACAATTTTTATCTTATTAAAATGCATACTGAAGGTTTTAGCATTAGGACAATACTGATGTCATATTTTATCCTTTCTCCACATTCTTTTATCTACCATCACGGATGGAAAAAAAAAAAAGCGTGGCTACACATGACTGACCTGACACGTATGATAGATGCTCAGCTCAAAATGGAAATGAAAAACCTGAGCTCATTCATCATGATGAACATTAGTCCTAGTTAGGCACTGTTGTCTAATATTAACCTTGAACACATGCTCTTACATACCCTCGCCAAATTAATCAAGTTGTACTCTGAATCAGCTGCAATAATTTTCGGAGAATAATTATTTATTTCACTGTTTATCAATTGTACCAGGGCTAGGAGTCCTCAACCTTGTCTGTTGAAACAAGCTGACGCAGGATGGAGAACCTACAAAAATAAACCATGCCACAAATAAGCGTAATTACCGGGATCCCTTACTTTCCGTGGTTAATGGGGAAAGAGACACACCCCCCCCGCCCGCCGCCAATTTCCACAAAGTAGGATCGACATGCCCACCTGATGTATACATACATGTATATCTGTATATAATATCAATAAATACATATTCCATGCTATAAATGCTTATAATAACAATTAAACATTCAAAAATAATGCATAAGATGTAAATAAAATATAAATACACACACACTCAGATGCGCACCTCACATAAAAATGCAAGTAGTTTTGTTGGGGGGTTTTGGGTTGGTTTTTGTTTTTGTTTGTTTGGGGCTTTGGGGGTTTATTTTTGCATAATTGGCCTTATTTTGCAGCATTTTTCTTAACTTTTTCCCTATTTTTCATTATTTTTTTTATTTTATGATGGATATTTTTGAAAAACCCGCGACGCACTGAAGCCGCAGAAACTGAAGCATGAAGTAGCGAGGGATCACTGTATATCATAACTGCACTTTGTTTTAGAAGATGCAAAATTCAGCACAACATCCAGTGCCGGTCCATGGTGGACAGCAGAGTCAAGCAAAAAGAAAAGAAAAAAAAAAAAAAAAAAAAAAAAAAAAGCCTCAGGAATTCAGGGTCATGTCTATTCCAGTCCTGATGAGGTAGCCATCACATATATATTTTTTTCCTGATATTGGAAGCCATACCAAAACCAGTGTTTTCATTTTTATACACCACATTGCTTTTTTTTTCTGACAGAGATAAGATGTATAAATTATGAGCCGCTGACAATGTCGACTCACTGCCCGAGGCCACTCATCAATCACATCCTGTATGTCAGCTGGTAAGTGATGTGGCCCCTGAAGGCACAACCCATTCTTACAGGAAGGCAGGGGGTGCATCTTTTTTTTTTGGGTGGGGGGGTGGAGAGGACAGAGAGAGCAAGAGAGAGAGAGAGAGAGCGAGAGAGAGAGAGAGAGAAAGTGACAGGAAGAAGGGCGAAAGTGTCCTTAACCGCTGATCTGTATTTAACAATCTCTTTAAAAGCATAACTACGTAAACAGCAGACTTTGCGGCCTTGTGTGTGTGTGTGTGTGTATGCATGTATGTGTGTATGTACTCTGTCGAGCCAGTGCAGCTTCAGGACAATGCTCGTGTAAAAAATGCTTCGAAAAAAAAAACAACTACATTGGCAGTCTATATTAGATGGCGGTCGGCCATAAAACCCGCCCACTACTTCTTCAGAGATTGAGTCGACACAAAAACGACACTTTCTCACCCGTAATCTGTTTTGTTTTCATCGCTCGTGAATGTTGGGGTGGAATTCTAAAGCGCCATACGGACCTCGGTCAGGGACCTACTTGCAATGTGATATTCTTGGACGAGAGCCTGATGAAAGCAAAGCTTGCTAATGAGCATGTAAAAAAAAAACAAAAAAAAACAACAACAACAACAACAACAGCGAATAAGACACGAGCCGCTGTGAACGTTCACACCTACGGCATGCTTCAACTCCATGCCTCTGCTATCTGTGCCAAATATTCCACCCCACTTGAAAGTACAGCCCACTGCATCGTTGAGTTCCATGTTTAACAAAGGCTCCACGCCTCATCTTCTAAAGAATGTCGAGCTTGTTTGACAAAATGGTATGCATGTACAGCGGGAGCAAGGACAGGATCAAGTTTCATGCTGAATGCTGAGAGCAGAGATAAAAGTAATGAGACAGCTCTCAAGGGGAATGACAGGTAAAACACAGATGTTTACACAGCACATGAGCTGCCTTATTTCATCCTGCTCTCATCCCTCTCTCTCACTCGCTCTCTCTCTCTCTCTCTCTTTCTCTCTCAGTGGGATACAGTGTGGCCTCTCCGGCTGTGAGGTTGAGTGAAGGATCAGAGTGTGCGACCAAAGCGAGGTAGCAGAGTTGTGACATGCACTTCAGAAATGCATTGAGGTCATGGGGCATGTAGTACAGGCTTGCAAGCAGGATTCTATTGACAAGGACAGAGAGGGGGCGACACAATACAGCACAACAATATCAACAACACGAGTGCCAACAACACGCCCCCCCCCCCCCCCCCCAGTATATCCCTGTGGGAACAGTCCAGATCAACAAAAGCAATGCAGATGGCACGTTCATTAGCAACAGTTTTCATTGCTCAGTTATGGTTATTGTGATGATGGGGACAACAAGCAAAAGCAGTGAGGGAATGTCAAGATAACAAACTATAAACAACCACAAGATGACATCACAGGCATCAGAACTCGAGTTAATCAACACAATCATATGCGTGTGCAGAAAAAAAAATGAACTTGTGTCCAAATAATATACAAAGAGGATTAAGCATCAACTATATTAATCAAGGGCTGTGGTGGCCTGGAGGTAAAGGCGCTGGATCGCTGATCCTAAGGTTGGGGGTTCAAGTGCCACTCACCACGGGTTGTCACTGTCCACCCCAGTGCAGCGAACTGGGTTATCAAAGGCCGGCCATGTCTCTCACCGTCTATGGTGAGAGGTTCATGTAAAAGAACCATTGCTGACTTTCATAAAGAGTAGCTGCATAGCCGTCAGCGTGTTTCTGCCCCTTGCTACAGGGTTGTGTCAGGAAAAGCATCAGACGTAAAAACTTACGCCAAATCAAAGATGCGAATCAGATGATTCACTGTAGCGTCTGTCTGTCTGTCTTCCTTTCAGCCTTTTCCCTTTTACTCGGGAGTCGCCATAGCGAATAATCTGATTCGCACGTTTCATTTGGCAGAGGTTTTTACGTCGGATGCCCTTCCTGTCACAACCCTTTTTAGCAAGGGACAGAAACACGCTGACGACTTTGCAGCTACTCTTTACGAAAGTCAGCAATGGTTCTTTTACATGAACCTCTCACCATAGACGGTGAGAGACATGGCCCGCCTTTGATAACCCAGTTAGCTGCACTGGGGGGGACAGTGACAACCTTGTGGAGAGTGGGACTCGAACCCCCAACCTTTGGATCAGCGATCCAGCGCCCTAAACCACTAGACCACCACTGCCCCAGATGATTCACTGTAGCGACCCCTGAAAAAGGGTTGAAAAAACGAAAGGAAAAGAAGCCAAATGTTGATTTATCCTGATAAGGAAAACGATGACACAATATGAAAGCGTAAACTGCTACAGTAGCGTGTTTGAGTTCAGGGCACTCCCTCTGGAAAAAAAACAAAAAAAAAATCAACATTCTGATCCGGTTTTCCTGTTTCATTTCTAGTCTTCCTTGGATATCCCAGGAACTCTGCAGGTATGGTGGGAATACAGCCTTCATCGGATACAGATAGACACTCTTATTCACGTCACACAGCTATTCTCGTGGCAATTGAGTGTGACCTTTTCACCTTAACGCATGTCTTTGTGAGTTGGGAACAAACTACAGAACCTGGAGGAAAACCACATGGGCCAGCATGTACAGAAACAGCACACAGACAGCAACTGAAGCCAAAACCAGGACTCTAAAGCTTTGAGGTGCCAAAAAAATCTGATGTGCCACCATGCATCTCATCATCATCATCATCATCATCATCATCATTATTATTACTATTACTATTATTATTGTGGTGGTATTATTATAGTGGTGGTCTAGTGGTATAGGGCGCTGGATCGCTGATCCAAAGGTTGAGGGGTTCGAGTCCCACTCTCCACAAAGTTGTCACTGCCCCCCCCCCCCCCCCCCAGTGCAGCTAACTGGGTTATCAAAGGCGGGCCACGTCTCTCACTGTCCATGGTGAGAGGCATGTAAAAGAACCATTGCTGACTTTCGTAAAGAGTAGCTGTAAAGTCGTCAGCGTGTTTCTGTCTCTTGCTAAAAAGGGTTGTGACAGGATGGGCATCCGACGTAAAAACCTCTGCCAAATGAAACGTGCGAATCAGATGATTCGCTGTGGCGACTCCCGAGTAAAAGGGAAAAAGCCGAAAGGAAGACAGACAGACTATTACTATTATTATTATTATTATTATTATTATTATTATCTCTTTACTCAAAAACAACACGCGCAGTCTGTGGCTGTTGTTATAATCCAATAAAATTACAGTTTGAAGGTATCGGACCCGCCCACACACTGGAGTACAGAAAGGATTGTCTCTCTGCTGCGCACCACAGTGACATGGAATTGAAAATAGATGTATAGATTTAAATGCGCGAGACTTTTTCATTCTTTTTTTTGTTTGGCATAAGTGTATTTGGATGGAAAGTCGACATACGACCAGATCGCTTTACGACAGGTCTGCTGGAACCAAAAGTGGTCGTAAGTCGACGACTGTCTGTATATGATAATTTATGAGGAAAGCTCACAATGCAGTGAATCAGCTCACGCCGCTATTTCCATTCATTAAGAAATAACCTCGGTATCCGGCCTGGGCAGCACGTGTTGTACTAAGAGTAGTAATACAAAAGTGTGTTTGCTAGTCACGTGATCAAAAGCAGGTCTGGCAAGACAAGATGGCAGCTGCCATGTTCCTAGCAAGGTTGTTTAACCTTTACCGGAATGCACGGCCAAAATGTTGTACGATTGCAAAAGTTGATTCAACTATTTGAAATGTTAAGGCTGTTTGTCGCGCTCTGTTCATTAGAATTTAAAAATTGTTTACGTCAGCATTAGAAACGCATGTTGAGTGCTGAGAAATTGCGATATTATTTATAGAAGCCATAGACCTCTCATGATTGGCAGTTTGGCAAAGCTAATAGAATGTAGATCAAAACATCTCTACTGATTCTTTAGACTATACAATTTGCATGAAAATTGAAATATATAATAATTTAGTTTATAAAACTAAATTTAAGCTTTATACAAAATTAGCTAAAATTAACTCAGCATGTGAGAACCAAATGGCATTTAATTATAAGCTATAGCATGTATAAAATTATATTAATAAATAATAACTCTCTCTCTCTCTCTCTCTTTATAAAAAAATATATATATATATATATATATATATATATATTGGTATATTATTTATATGAATATGTTGAACTACAATTAACTGCCTATCATAGAATTAACAAATTATTCGATATACACTCAGTTACTTACATATGTTCTAGCAATTTGAAAACAAATGGTCCATCTTTGAATATAGAAATGAAAATTTAAAAAATGTTTGTGCTCCTTCTGATTAATTGAAAAAAGAATCGAATGATTCATCGATTATTAAAATAATCATTAGTTGCAGCCCCAGATTTAAGTAAAAAAAAAAAAAAAAAAAATCAACTTTTTTTTAGCATTAAAGTAAATCCATCCATTGTCTTTAAGACTTATTTTTCAAGGTCACATTGGCTGAAGCCAATCCAGGCTGACTTTGGATGAAAGTTGGGTTACACTTTAAACAAGTCACCAACCAATCATGTCAAAAGGCCCCAAAGTGTCAGAAGGATAAAACGCAAGAACTTTATGAGGTCGCTGTGCTAACACCAATATAGTGGTACCTCACCTTACGATAGTCCCAGCAAACGAAAAATCCAGGTTATGAAAAACATTTTCCAAAATTTTTCGTCTCTGCATACGAAACAAGTTCTCCTTACGAAATGTGCCAAACGCGCCATTCAAACATTAAAATGCGCTATTCAAACAATGCACGAGTTGCTCTCCATTGAATATCTCCCAACATCCCGCCCTGTTGGCCTCCCTTTGGTTAGGAGGGATGACGCAGCCCGCAGCTCCCTCCCATTGGCTATCTCCCAACATCCTAAATCATAAAATGCATAAAATGCGCTATTCAAACAATGCACGAGTTGCTCTCCATTGAATATCTCCCAACATCCCGCCCCGCTGGCCTCCCATTGGCTAGAAGTGATGACACAGCTTCCTTGAGCAGTTTCATTGAGTTTTTTGAGTGTGCTCATTGCAACTTTATTTTTTGGCTCAGGCTTTCAACCTTGCATAAACATTTGTCAGAGTATAACTCTGCTAAGAAGACATGGTCAACATGAAGTAAGTACCTTAAAAAGGTGTACTTTTATAATTTTTAAAGGGTAGTATTGGGGGCCGTGGAACGTGAGAGTAAATTGAACGAAAAATCCAGGTTACGAAAAAGGCTCTGGAACGGATTAATTTCGTAAGGGGAGGTACCACTGTACCACTATGCTGCCTTTCTATGCTGCCTTTTCTATCGTTTCTATTCTTCTTCCTCTTATTATTATTATTATTATTATTATTACTACGAAAGATTTTAGGACTCCTTCTTAAGCATCCATAGCAACCCAAATAACAGACGAAGCAGGAAGAACATCACACATGTGGAAAAGATGGAAGAACATCATGATGCCGCATACCAAACAGGCTGAACTGGTTTAAGAGGCAAATCATCAGCAATCAGATGCTCATATTCACATTGCCATCACCGTTCCTGATAAAAAAACAAACAAAAAAAACAAGCAGAACAATTCGCTACTCAATGAGTGATCTTTAAGATAGTGGGTAAAAATCCGAAAAGATTAAAGCGGGTGATTCTGGCGATGAGCTGACAACTGGGCATGTATTCTGATGATTCAACATCGTTGTGAATAATGGGTGAGCTATGAGATGAGAAGCATGCCTTATAATGCTCAATTGTCAGACAAAAGGGCCATTAAAAGGAACTGTCGTGTCTTTATCACTTAGATATTATGTTATAGTGGCACGTATGATTGCGGCTCCCAGCAGGCTGTTAAAAAGGTACATTAATTTCGAGTTAAGATATGAAACTACTGGTATATCTCTCTGGGTAAGATAGACAATCAGAGACCTTTAGGCGGTGATACTGATGTCATCCAAGCACTCTGTAGCCTCTGCTGACATGAACTGATTCCAGCAGTGAAGTTGATGTTACTATGATGAGCAAGAACGGGAAGACTGACGCCGAATAAACATTGTTTGCATAATGTGTTGTTAAGTGTGTTCCAAACTGCTTTGTAGAACTTCATTGTCAGAGCAAGAAGGACCGGAGTTCAGGTCCCATGTTCGGGAGTCTGCATGGTCTCTCCATGCCATGCTTAGGTTTCCTCTGGGTATTCTGGTTTCCTCCAACAGCTCACAGACATACACATTAAGCTAACTAGTGGTTTCAAATTGTCCCTGATTGTGTATGTGAGTGTGAATGGTTGTGTATGTGTGTTGGCCATGCAATGGTCTGGCGAGATCCCTGCTACACTGTTCTACACACTGCTTTTAGTATTTCCGGCATCATTATTTACGTTCGTAAGTAAACACATTGTAAAAATAAATGGGTGACTAAGCAAGGAATAAAACATGATGGGATACTCTGGTGCTTTTATGACTTGAAAAAGATTGATCAGCCTAAATAAGATTATTTATGCCACAGAACAGCCACAAAATACTTTATTCCTTATTTTATATTATTTGCTTAATGTTGAATTTTACACACACACACACACACACACACACACACACACACACACACACACACACACACTGGTACATCATCTAACGAGTGTCCCTTATAATAATTTTCCATGATACGAGCTTCGAACCCACCAAAAATGTGCCCTATCCAAAGAGCAAAAATTCACTTTATGAGCTCTCCTCAAAATGGCGATTAGCCTCGTATTCTTCCACGTGTATGCCTCCACGTTCCGAGAACGCCTCGTGCAGTACTTCTCAATTATTTTCTGTGAATTATTTTATTTTCCCCTACACCATAGCATGACAATGAGAGCTCCACTGCCAACTATTGTAGTGGATGTGCAATGACACTTAATTCTAGTACAGTATGCCAAAAAAGCATGTTCCCCAGGGTCATACGTGCCACACCTGGTATCACACCATGCCCCACTATTTGAGAAGTACTGGCCTTGTGGGAGCTCACCATGAGCCTTTCCTCGCTGACATTTGTAGCACGCACACGCACAAAATTGTCCTCCTCCACCTCTTTTTCGCACCACCTCCTGCCTGCACACATGACATCTTCACCACAGTTGATGATCAGAAGAGTTCGTTGACTTATTGTCTATTCATGTTTTGCTATTATTTATTATTATTAATGTTAATGTACATGTATTATTATGAAATATTTGTTTGTACATGTTTATCTTTAATATAGTCATACCTCACCTTACGAAATTAATCTGTTCCAGAAGTGGTTTCGTAACCTGATTTTTTTTTGCATTTTACAGGTAAAAGGCCTGATTCGTTCCAAGGCCCCCAATACACCCCACTAAACCCTTTAAAATGATAAAAGTATACCTTTTAAGGCCTCCTTCTGCTTCAATATCGTACCAAAGGTAGACGGGTTTTGGCCATATTCTTTTTTGCAATATCACCCAATCGCTTGCCAAGAGCCCGTTTCTTCTTTTCACTCGCACCAGGAACCACTTTCTTGGGGCCCATGATGAATGAACGAAAAATAAAGTTGCAATGAGCACACTCAAAAAACTCACGAAACAACAATAACGCTGTCCTTTACACGGGCTAGAACTCCGTGACAAACAATGCGTTGAAGGCACACGAAAAGCATCATGGGTATTATGGAGATGCAGCTTTATAATAGCCAATGAGAGCGAGCTGCATCTCCGTGATGAACAATGGGGCGAAGGCACATGAAAAGCATCATGAGTATTATGGAGATGCAGCTCGTTCCTCGCCAATGGGAGGCCAGTGGTGCGGGGTGTTGGGACATAGCCAATGGGAGAGCAACCCACGCGTTTCGAATTTTTTTCATATCCAGAGATGGAAATTTTAGGTAAATGTGTTTCGTAACTTGGATTTTTCATTTGTTAGGTATTTCGTAAGGTGAGGTACCACTGTATTAGGTCAAATATACGTGTTTGCGGCAATTTATATGAGTTTGGGAGGGGGTTGGAATGGATTAATTGGTTTTCTGTTATGGGAATAATTGTTTCATCGAGTGAATTTTTCCCCTTATGAGCTTGCCCTCGGAACGGATTTTTTAGATTTTAATACTAATTACAGAGGCCGGTCAGATGAGCTCTGTGCGGTCCATGCAGAGGTAAATGGTTTGTAAGAGTCTTTTTGAGATTTCCCATTAAGAGTTTAATATGTACTACTTGTAATTGTAAGTGAGCTGAAGTCAGTATGGTCAGTGATGGTTGTACTGATTCAGGTATTATCACCACATTTTTTTTTTTTAATTCCCTGACAGTGTACCGATCATGCTGTTCCAATGTAGTAATATGCATACATATACATATATATATATATATATATATATATATATATATATATATATATATATATGTGTGTGTGTGTGTGTGTGTGTGTGTATGTATACTTTCATTGATTCATTCCTTCATTTTCTGAACTGCTTAATCCAAATTAGGGTTACGGGGAGGTTGGCGCCCATCCCAGCAAACTCCGGGCAAGGGCAGCGTACACCCTGGACAACTCGCCAGGCCATTGCAGGGCAGAAACACGCTGGCGGCTATGCAGCTACTCTTGTCAAAAGTCAGCAATGGTTCTTTTACATGCACCTCACACCATAGACAGTGAGAGACATGGCCGGCCTTTGATAACCCAGTTAGCTGTACTGGGGGTACAGCAGTGACAATCGTTGAGAGTGGGGCTTGAACCCCCAACCTTGGGATCAGTGATCCAGCACCTTACTGCCAGGCCACCATTGCCTGTATGTATACTTTTTCGCTGTTAATCTATGACTATAAATGCTACCCACCACAGCAAAGTTAAGTGAGAATTTATCAATTTTGAGTTATTGGTATCATTTTGTCGCGGAGACTTAAAATGTTATCAAATTTTCTAACATACCTGTTAAATTTTTTGAATTGCGTGTTTTGCGGACTATAAGCCGCATCAAACCACAAGACGCAATTTCAATGAACAATGATTGAACTGTCTATGTTCACGCATAAGGTGCACCTGGTTATAAAGCGCATTAAGCGAAACAGAAGTCAGATGAGTCAAACTTGATTCAACTCATTCACAATAACTCTCAACATTGTTCATTTGTACCCATAAAAGTTGTAATCTTGCAGTAAGTGTAAAATGGTCAGCTTTTCTTCATAATCCTTTGGCAGGTGTTGCGAGATGGTAGTTCTTGTGCGGATGGAGAGATTATGCCGTTTCATAAAACGGAAGCACCAAAAAGGACCTCCTTGAAAGTCGGTGATCTTCCTTTCACGTGCTTCCACTGTTGCCTTGAGTCGAATAGACTGTAGGGACACAACTACATGCCGATCTTTTTTTCAATAACTCACTGTTCAATTTTATCCTCTAACCGTGGCCATATCGCTTTGTAAGCATGTCTATTAACAGGTGCCATTTTGGGGTCCTACGTACTATAATATTACCTGATGAAACACAATACGTATTACTCAGCGAGGTACCTGACTATGGCAACTGTAATGCTCCGACAATCCATCAAGCGATTTGCCACCGCCAACACAATCCGGTGCACCGGATTATAAGGCGCACCATCAATTTTGAGAAAATGAAAGGATTTTAGGTGTGCCTTATAGTCCAAAAAATACGGTAAATAATGAAACCTGCCAGGAATTTTGATCCTTTTTAACCAATTTTGGGGGAAAATTATAATTGAAGTAAGCAAAGTATTTAATAATTTACAGCTGAATACTCACTTTGCTGTAATAGAATACAAATGATCCCATTTCAGTTCTGTATGAACCAGCGAGAGGAAATACCTGGTTTATTCTATCAACATTCACGGGATTGTAAAGAAGCTCTATCTTGGTCTTATCTGACCAAAGCACACAATCCCAGTTGAAGTCCCAGTATTGCTCCAGACGTCTGCGTTTATGATTGTGAGTGAAAAAAGGACTTTTCTGTGCATGGCTTCCAAACAGCTTGTTGGCATGTACAGACGCTCCCCGATTTACGTTCATCCGTTTTAATTTTTTTTCGATTTTACGCCCCCCCCCCCAAAAAAAAAGTCAAATTTTGAGTTTAGACGTACCTACGTAGTACGCTAACATAATGGTGATGACGCAATGACGCTGCGTCCATTGTTTACAAAAGACAGACAGTGCCCCTCCTTCCTAGATCAGTTATATATATATATATATATATATATATATAGCGTAGGCCTCCGTCAGTCCCGAAGGACTATGGCTGCGCTCTGGCCAGTATCCCGACTGGTGATACTCCCCAGTGCACAGAGCCTGGGTAGGGAGTAATGAAGGACAGGCTGTTACCCAAGCAGCAAGTCCCCCCCTGTCTCGGCGCCACCGGAAGGATCCAATGGAAAGGCAAGTGCCGATACGACTGGGTTCCAGTGCCGCTGCAGGAGAGAAACTACGGTCAATTTAGAACGGCCAATTAACCTACAGTGCACGTCTTTGGATTGCGGGGGAAACCGGAGCACCCGGAGGAAACCCGCACAAGCACGGGGAGAACGTGCAAACTCCACACAGAAACGCCCAGGCCGGGAATCGAACCCGGGCCTTCTTGCTGTGAGGCGGACGTGCTAACCACTACGCCACCGTGCCGCCATATATATATATAAAAAGTTATATCGCATGTTACCCTTGTGTTAAGACGTCGTCTTTGTGATCTGTGTTTACACTGTTTTGTGGACTTTTGTAACCCTAAGCAAATATGGTTGGTCAGAAGCATAAGCCTACTAGCATGGGTGCAAGTCTCATACACAGAGATGAATTAACTATCTGCTCGGATCGGCGCGATCTACCACGCATACTCGGTTTAATCAAAGAGAGTTGTAAAATGAATGAAAATCCGAATCCAGGAAAGAACTCTCCGCTCTGCTGGCTTCACTTCAGTGCAGGCTGTGTTCTAAACGAGTTCAACGGCACCCTTGCACACTTGAAAGACCAGAAGTCCATATAACCCACAGCAAGTACACTACTTTCGCAAGTACACTACTTTCGGTATTGAGCGCTTCACATATTGTAAGCGTGATTGGCTGTTTTAAGCTTCATGTGAAGTGATTCGGTATAAAAAAGTGACTTATTTGAAATTAATGTTGATATTATTTGATATATTTGATATTATTTTACAATGTTATGTTTATAATAATTGCTTTAGGGGTGTTTTATGAGATACGGTAATGGTATTTATGGATGTATAGTACAGTATGAGTGTCATACATCACTGTAATAACTTACGTTCACTTTCAACTTACGTTCGACCGTCCGGAACCAATTAAAAACGTAAGTCGGGGAGCGTCTGTAATTAGTGCCTGACGGTTGTTTTTGGAGACGTTGTCACCCCAAGATGCTCCCATTTGTTGTGATTCTTCAACAGAGAGTTTTTATCATCCATCCTCCCCACTGTGTGTGATGGCAAAATAACCTTGCAACCTCATCCAGGCTTGTTTAGCACTGCTCCGGTTGTTTTAAACTTCTCAATAATTCCTCTGACGGTAGATATGGATATGGGAGGTGCATGTGAGGGGAGATTTTCCTGTAGTCGTTGCCTGACTTGTGAAGGTCGACACACGTCTGCCTTTACTTGAATGGTGTGTTCCTTTGTCTTTCCCATGTTGAAGAGGGTATAAGAGAAATGGCCTCTGTGTTACACCATATTTATTCCCCAGGGAAACAGGAAGTGATAAAGTAATACTACTGTAGAAATGACCGAAATATCTCAATTAAATTTATTTGCTCTGAATTGTTCTTGCCAATATTTGTGGAACAGGTGATTTTATGAAAAATAATTGTTTCTTATTCATACTAAAATTCACATGAGTTGAAGTTACATTTTTCTACAGTTTTCATTGTGAGATTAGCTTCTGCAATAATAATAAAAAATATACACATTTTAAGGCTTTTAACACATCTGAAATAGGGGTGCCAATACTTGTGGAAGGAAAGGAACTAATCCCTTGTATTTTCTTCACTTATCAGCGCTTTTAAGTTATTGCTGATAGCTGTAAATAAACAAGTGTTTATTCCCCATCCTCTTTTTTCCCCTCATTCTTCAATTTAATAAAAAAAATAAATCGCATGGTCAGCAACTGTGAAATGCAAATACTTCCATCTTCAAGCATTCCCAGCACTGTAAAACTTAAAAGAATGGCGTTATACTTATACAGTGATACCTCAGCTCACGAACATAATTGGTTCCCAGAAAGTGTGTGTGAGGCGAAATGTTCGTCTTCCGAACATTTATTTCCCATAAGAAACCATTAAAATGAGAATAATCCGTTCCCAGGTCCCCATAAAACATAATTTTCTACTAAATAAGCCTTAAAACTACACAAAAATATACCTTATTTTATGTATAATAAATGTGCTATTGTATTGTAATTAAAGAAATAAACTGTACTGTATAATAAAGTGGTTTTATTTACCTTTGTGATGGTAGTTGATGGCTTGATGGAATGGAGTGGGAGGAGGAGGGAGGGAGGGACTTACTGTTTGGAAGGAGAGTTTGGAAACGCCTACTGTTTGGAAACACCCTTAGCCACACACGCACCCTTAATAGCTTCCTTGTTCTTAAGGATGGTGGTAGACTTAGCGTACTGGTACTGGGTCGCTGAGTCACACAAACGCACACCTCGTTCGTGTTTTTCAATGATCTCCGCCTGTGGTGGGGTCTTTTTCGGTCCCATAATAGCAAAAGTACACTCAATATGGTCCAAAATGTCTATCAAACACAAACCACTTCCGCATTCAAAGAAAGGGGGTGACGAACTGTGACGCCGTGAGCGTGCGTCAGCTTCTCGTGGCCGCCACCGTGGCGCTGTTCGACCGCGTGGTTTGATTCGTCCGCCGAAAACTAGTTCGTCAGCAGAGACAATATTCTCGCAAATTTAATGTTCTTGAGGCGAAAAGTTCGTGAGCTTAAGCGTTCGTCAGCGGAGGTTTTACTGTATTTATGTGTGCCATTTCCACCATGGTTCCTGTGAACCTTACTCCAGAAACACTATCGCATTACAACTGGTGTGTTACCGTAAAGCTGTGATTTGCCTCGCAGCCAGTGCTACCGTTATAATGTTAATTGACTTTCTGATGCTATATTCAATATATACCAAACATATAGTAATTGTAAAAATAAATCTGGAAGCGCTGAAATACGTGTCGCGCAATACAAGCTATTTTAAAGAGTTCGTATTAGAACACACAATATTGATTCACTGTCTCATACGCAGTTCAAGAGAGAGCGGATAAAAAGGTGGCCACCATTTTGACTTGGTTTCCCCACAGGACCACAGAAAACATTCACTCTCAACACCAAAGAGAAGGAGGCCTGTCATGTCTGGCATGATGAGGACAAAGCCTGGCTGCAGCCAGCAATGCCGTAGAGGTGTCCGGTCTGAGAGCGGCCTGGAAACGAACAGCCTCTCAAGCTAACTGACACACGCAGACACTTCCAGCCAGGAAAAAAAAGCACAAGACAGATGTCAATTAATCATGACATTCATGACCCAAAGTATGAGCTAGTGGGAAAAAAACAAACAAACAAACAAACAAAAAAAAAAACCCCGGATGAAATACCGATGAAAGCAATGAAGTTATTTTTCAGGATGTGAGCTACTAGAAGGTGGTGTTATTTAGAATTGTTAGATGTTATAAATCCTTTTATCACAGGCTCGTCTGGTGAGTTTAGAACCGCAAAAGCTGTAAGAATCAACAAAATAAATCCACAGAGACGACGACAAATAATATTTCAGCGTCGAAACAAAGAGTAAGCTAGAGAGCTGTCTAGAAGGCAGATGACAAAGGCTCTCAGATGTCTGGAAATCCGATGAGTTATGACAGGATATGGTAAAACTATCCAATACACCGGCTGTGGGTTGCTTTGTCGGGAGAAAAGGGCCGGATCCCATGTGCTTTAAGGCTGAGGTGATGAAAGCAGGACGCGCCACTTATCACATTACCTTATGCAAGCTTTCTGATTGATACTGCCAACTGCTAAACAAACACAAGCCTGTGATGTTGATTGTATAACCGGTTTACACAGTGTACGTGCACGCCAATATCATCAGATCAAGATCTGGCGAATGATGCTTTTTCCATGGCATAATTCATGCACCTGTACCGTCTTCTTTTTTTTTTATTCAGTGAGAGGGGGGGAAAAAAAAAAAAAAAAAAAAAAAAAAAACACACACACACACACACACACACACACACACACACACACACACACACACACACACACACACACACACACACATCAGGGCTATGTTTCAAGTCTGTCGTCCTAATTTCAAAGTCTGACCTGCAGCACCTGATCTGGGCATCAGCATGTTCGTTCCCCAATAGCACCTACTTCAGAGAGAACACTCTACCACTTATCCTCTCACCTGTCAATAGAGCAGCAGTCCTGCACTCTCGAAACTCCAATCCAGCGTCCCGAGGTCACTCATCAAATGCAACACCCTGCACAGCCCACCCTGAGAAAACACGAGCAGGCACAAGACGAGACAAAAGCTGGGCTGCGTTTGAAGCAAAAGGCAACACCGGCATCAGATAACAGCACGGTGCATACAAAGGCAACCTGGCCTATCACGAGAGAAAACAACAAAAACAAAGTGTCTGCATATTCGGTTACAGCAGGCCATGATTTCACCTCAGGTCTTTACATCAGGCAGAATTAATTTTTTAGGATGGCATGAAGCTCATGCCTGCTTAATGTCTGAATATTACCACGGCTGAATTAGTCCTAGTAATGCCTTAATCCCGGCTATTAGCCATGCCTGTATTATTCAAGAGCTAACATTTATATGACTAAAATCTGCCTTGCAGTCCAGGCCGAATTAAAATGTCGGAGGTTTATGGTGCCTTGGACCCATTTCAAGCACTTAAATATGTGACAACCTTATTCAGGGCACAGGAGCAATGAATCTGTCAGCTTCCTGCCCACTGCCAGTTTCTCGAAGGTCATATACTGGATATTAATAGCTAGCCGTGAATGTCAGAGGTCATGACCGGCATCAGCACCTATGTGGTGTGCAGTTAATTAAAAACAAGATGAAGTCTTTTCCATCACCGTACAAGATAAAACCTTCCTGCTTACTTATGACCAGACGTGGCAACACACACACACACACACACACACACACACACACACACAGGTAAAGAGCATTCTCCGTACAGAGCCTTACGCAGAATGAGCCAACACACTGCGGTGGCCATTACTTTAGTTAATCAGCAATGCAGCATCAGTCACGAGGAATGAATACCGTGTGAGCGTCATTTGACCTGGCTGACCTGCAGTTGACCCCAGAGCCAGCAGGGGGGGACTGTGTTGTGATGGCTTCATACCGCTCTCATTTCAAATTCTGAATAAAGGGAGTGGAGTTATGCCTTGTGTGAATTAGTAATGCGAAATGGCAACAGATATGGGGCTGATATAGCGCCATAGGTTGTAGGGGGGGGGGGGGGGGGGAATAACAGAACACAAGCGGACACGTTAAAGGAGACGTCCATGTGCATCGGACAGATATAAAAGAAGGACTTTTTGATGAGGCTATAGAAAGGCAGAACATTAAGATTTAATGTGGTGCTCTGGTTCGGTTGAACTCGTGTGGCCCTGCCTGTTTGCTTTCGGGTGCAGAGATGTCAGACTGATGTGAAAGATGCAGCTCTTCGCTCCACCTCTGGGCATACACCAGCTGAGGTGTCAGTGCTACCTGTTTGGGCAGGTCCGACCCTCCGGTAGCCTTCTCATGTATAAACCATACACGAAAACAGAGCAGGAAGAAAAACAGACATTGAAGGATGCTATTACAGCCGTTGTCAAATGGTAATCATGTCCTGTAATACAGACTTACTTAAGTTTCTCATTAATCACTGTCTGACCTGACAGCCATAAACTTGCTGCAGTGCAAAAATATCCCCCAATAAGATGCTCATTTTCTTCCGTCTCCGCCGCCTGAGCTTCTGTGCCGGCATCAGCAACACTTCTTCTCTCTCTGCAGACACCATCAGCTTGTTTATTTACTGCTGCATCTTTTAATAGCCTATGAACTCATTGCAAATAAAAGTCAGCACTGTCACACCGCTAAACACTCCGTTCGATTCCTTGTCCCATAAATGGTGAAATATTAATTGACTAATGCAATTCTGTAACAGGAAGATTACGCCGCCGACGACGGACTGGAAGTGTCTGTGCTCATTTCTACGATTTGTGAATGCTCGGTTATAAATGACCCAAGCAATGCAAAGGTGACAGGTCGGAAACGGTTCAGATGTGTGATGCACACTCGGTCAAACAAAAAGCTTTGTAAACAAACGGATTCTTGGGCAAATTGTGCTTAAATCAACAGTTAAAAGCGTTCCGTGCTACGAGTCTCTGTCAACGGCTGTGATTTGTTCGTGCGCCCTTAACATAACGGGAACTCAGGCAATTCTCAGTTCAATCAAAATATATAATGCTGACGAGGGCCTCTTCCTGTCGCATGGTGTCTTAATGATGCAAAGTTAACACACACTAAATAACAGTGTCTCCCAGGGTTGACAGCCTCAGAAATAATTGACCAATATGTTGCAAGCTGAGCTACAGTGGGCTGAGAATCCAATCCTGCAGCTGACAAGATGCATTGAGCATGCCACTAAATTCTGCATTATACACAAAGCAGTGGCAGGTCAGGGAGCCGACTCCTGCAGGCCATTATGTGATGCCATCAATGAGGCTAAATTACCTGCCTCTCCACAATATGCTCCAGTTAACTAATTCCTGACAGCTTGCTGTCGCAAAAGAAAAGCACCAAATTCACTAGCTGTCAGCCGCATGATGGACTATTTCTCTTTTCAAATTCCTCCTTCTATTGGTCGACATCTCCTCTCGACAAACCGTCAACAAGAGCTTGAGGTGGGGTTAGAGGCTCTTCATTTTTAAGTATTTGTAACCAAAAGGCAGCCGACGCGTTAAACACAGAAGATAAGACGAGGCGAGCACCTTCCAGTAAAAATATGAATTGATTGCAAATCATGCATTATAATCACGATACCGATCAGAAAGCCGCGTCAACTCAAGTTGTGCATATCAGTAGCTCTGATCACAATCCGGATTGAATGGAGAGCACGCTACCGAACCGTGAATTCCTTTAAAAAAAAAAAAAAAAGAGCATGAAAAAAAAAAAAAAAAAAAAAAAAAAAAAAACACCACGTACCATGAAGCACAACTCTGTGTTCTTCACAAAGCCGTGTCAATACTTGTCTGATCTGGCGCTTCTCGCTTCTCTTTTCTCCTCCGTGTATGCGTGTGTATGTTCATTTCAGAGGTGGGCTATCATCATCTCAGGAATGACAGTAGGTGGAAACGCTATCTTTCATTACACACAGCATAAATAGTGTAATCTATCAGAGCTGTCAATCAGAATGATTCATTACAGGCTGTCAGTGAGGAGAGTGACATATTAGAAAAGTTTTGTTAACAATGCCTATTGCGAGTGGGGCCTGCCACAGAGGCAAGTGATTAATGTGTTGTCAGGCTGTAATCCCACACCGCTGGCTAATGAGGCAAGAATTTATCATCTTTACAGAGTGGCAGATGTCAGAACGAAAGAAATCCAAGTGCTGGAAACAATATCGTTTTTTTTTTTTTTTTTTTTTTTTTTCCCCCCGTTCCATACTGGGCTTGATGTCTGTGACAAGCTTGAAAAACCACAAAGAAGCCTTGTGTAAGCATAAACTTGAATAGCACAACCTTCTTTTGGAATCCTTGTGAAATGTTGCAAATCACCCAAGTCGCCGTAAGAAACGAGTTCGTCTAGGTCAAGTACACTTATTGTATCTGTTCATGCTAAATGCCTCAAACGGGAGTGTTTTAATCATGTTTCAGAAGTGGACGGAATGACTGCCTTGACGGAGTCTCTCCGTGTCTTTCTTTGCTCGGGCGTATAAGAATCGAGTTGGTCGCTTTCACGTCACAGCAGCCGAAAGCAGTGAAAGAGCTGAGCGTGTCTGGGTATGCATGGCTTGGGTAATAGATTCCCCACTGCCTCGCTGGCTCCAGCACCCCCGGAGGTCCCAGACTACTCGCCCCCACAGGAGCCTGACACCGAGTGAGAAACGCTCCCAGATCCCATGGGAAAGAAAAGTCCTCCATCTTTGTCACGGCCACTTTCTCATCACGCTGCATATGCTTAGTGTTGAGCATCAGGACACACGGAGTTAAAAAGTTCAGGGCAAAACAACTAAATTATTTCCTTAATTACTTAATTTATGCACATATTTACTCATTACAGTGATCCCTCGCTACTTCGTCTTTCAGTTTCTGTGGCTTCAGTGCATCGCGGGTTTTTCAAAAAAATATTCATCGAAAAATCAGAAAAAAATAAGGAAATTAATGAAGAATTGGGGAAAAAGTTAAGGAGAATGCAACAAAACAAGGCCAATTATGTAAAACAAACAAACAAACAAACAAAAAAACCCCAAACAAACAAAAACAAAAAACAACCCAAAACCCCCCAACAAAACTACTTACATTTTTATGTGAGGTGCGCATCTGTGTGTCCACGCGTGTCTGTATGTGTGTGTATTTATATTTTATTTACATCATATGCATTATCTTTGAATGTTTAATTGTTATTATAAGTGTTGAATATGTATTAATTGATATTATATACGCTTATACATGTACGGAGATGTCAGTCAGGGGGGGTCGATCCTACTTCGCGGAATTCATCGGTCACGTGTCTCAGTCCCCATTAACCGCGGAAAGTGAGGGATCCCTGGATATATTCTTAATATTTATAATATGCACCCACATAGTCTTCATAAAAACACCACGGATTACTCCTGCAGTAAAACACAACTGTTAGAAAAAACATGGCATGTAAAGCTGGTTATTCTCATGTGGACGTGCATCTGTCTCCGAGGTCAGATATATGCTTATCCTTGAACTGACTGAGTGGGAGATAAATCTCTATCAGCGTCCCCTCACCCTAATGAAACCTAAATTAAGTGTTACAAGAGTAACAGAAGCGACCGAGCCTATTTGCATGTGTATATAAATCATGATGACACAATTAGCGTTATGTGATACAATCAGAGGGAGGATTACTTTAAATTTGCCTAATGATCTGGCTCCATCTAAACTCCTGCTCTGGCATGGTCGCGAGCAATGTGGTGCACGCACACTGAATCCTTTCAGAATAAGCCATCTGTGTTTAATTAGGCTGGCAGCATCTTACAATCATCTGAGGAAAACTGAAAAGTTAAACTGTAATTAAACTATGAGAACTGGCGCTGTGGGACGTGCTTGTCTGTGCCTCTGTAATTGCAAAAACATCACTGAGTGAGTATTGTATCTGAAGTGAAACAGCAACTCACTTAGTGTTAGCATAACTCAGCCTGTCCACAGATAAGACCCAGACAGGGAATGGAGGCTAAATGCTGTTAGAGGATTTGCATCTTTGGCTCAGGGTACGCCTGAGTTAAATGTGGGCTATCCTTTCCCAACTGACAAGTAAGAATGTGAAAAAATAGACGGATTCCTCAAAAAAAAAACAAAAAAACAAACAGAAAAGATTTGTATCATATTTGGGATAGACTTAATAAATACATATGTTAAGCTAACCTACCAATGAAATCGTTTACAAAATAATATACAGCGATCCCTCGCTATTTCATGCTTCAGTTCCTGCAGCTTCAGTGCAGTGCGGGTTTTTCCAAAATATTCATCGAAAAATAAAAAAAATGAGGAAATTAAGGAAAAATAGGGGAAAAGTTCAAGAAAATGAATGAATGAATGAAACAAGGCCTATTATGCAAAAAACAAAAAACAAAAACCCACCCCAAACAAGCAAAAACAAAATACAACCCAAAACCCCCCAACAAAACTACGTACATTTTTATGTGAAATGAGCATCTGAGTATCTGTATGTGTGTGTATTTATATTTTATTTACACCTTTTGTATTATTTTTGAATGTTTAATTGTTTTTATAAGCATTTATTACATTGAATATGTATTTATTGGTATTATATACACATATACATGTACATATATATCAGTCGGGTCGGGACAGGTCGGGACGGGACGGGACGGGACGGGACGGGACGATCCTATTTTGCGGAAATCAGCGGTCGCGCTTGGGGGTGGGTGGGTGGGGGGAGTTCGGTCCCCATTAACCGTGGAAAGTGAGGGATCCTTGTACTGGGAATAATATACAGGACCTTTATCTTCCCACTAGAAATAAACCAGTAGTTATTATTCAAGTTTAAAAAAAAAAAAAAGGACAGCTGATTAAATATGTGATTCTCCAGCCTGCAAACATATTTTATTAAAACCAGATTTGTGTTATATCTCATCTCTAAAAGCTGCACAAATGCAATTGACAGATGGGAATACAAACTCCAAACTGTTCTCGCTCACATTCCATGAAGCAGTACAAATGTAAAACATCATCATGACTGCTTAAGCAACACCCCCCCCCCACACACCCACCCCAAAAAAAAAAGCCCCACAAAAAAAACAAAAAAAAAAAACATCTGCTTGTTTTCAAACTGGATCCTACAATATGCCACTTGTGTAATAAGAGTGACGTGACACTGAGGTCAACTGCTCATATCTTTCAGTTTTGTGCTAGTTCATAAATCAATTGTGAGGCTATTACTAACAATTATCTGTGCTTTAAAGTTTTACGGTCTGTTTATGATGTGCAATGATATCTGATTTATGTGGACTCTGTGAGTCATTGCCTCTAATTGTGTGTTTTCTTTTTTTTTTCCATAAACGATGACCTTGTGGTGACCTACAGAACATCATCTGCCAGAGCTATTTCAGCAGCTTCCAACACCAGATCTGTCCTGAACTTGGTCCCCCAGGAGCAATGAGGAACAGCCCAGCCTGTCCTCAGCTCTCTTTGACACAACACGTGGAGGAGTTGCTACTCTAATCCAGCTGGCTTTGTGTTGGGAGAAACAACAGTGTGATGATGAGAAGGTTTCTCAGGCCTGGAGATAGCATGCGCATGTGTGAGTGGGACGAAGGAATGATGCCACAGTGTACTCAAGTCTGAAGTATGAAGTCTTACTGTTTATGCAGTTGATATCACAAAGACAGCACTGAATCGATCATTTCCCACAACCCCTTAGCATGCTTCTCAGAATCTTGTGTGCAATCAGTGCAGACAGATAGAGACGCCAAGCATGAGTACAAGAGGGTGTTTTCCCACTTGGCCCAAACACTGAAGAATTCATCCAGCATAGATTCTAGCATCATCTCGGGCCAGGGCTTATAATTACAGGCTTTCTTTCATACAGAACTGTATGCATATTATATATATATATATATATATATATATATATATATATATATATATATATATATATATATAAATACACACTGGTCCTTCTCAAAAAATTAGCATATTGTGATAAAGTTCATTATTTTCTGTAATGTACTGATAAAAATTAAACTTTCATATATTTTAGATTCATTGCACACCAACTGAAATATTTCAGGTCTTTTATTGTTTTAATACTGATGATTTTGGCATACAGCTCATGAAAACCCAAAATTCCTATCTTAAAAAATTTGCGTATTTCATCCAACCAATAAAAAAGTGTTTTTAATACAAAAAAAGTCAACCTTCAAATAATTATGTTCAGTTCTGCACTCAATACTTGGTCGGGAATCCTTTTGCAGAAATGACTGCTTCAATGCGGCGTGGCATGGAGGCAATCAGCCTGTGGCACTGCTGAGGTGTTACGGAGGCCCAGGATGCTTCGATAGCGGCCTTAAGCTCATCCACAGTGTTGGGTCTGGTGTCTCTCAACTTTCTCTTCACAATATCCCACAGATTCTCTATTGGCTTCAGGTCAGGAGAGTCGGCAGGCCAATTGAGCACAGTAATACCATGGTCAGTAAACCATTTAGCAGTGGTTTTGGCACTGTGAGCAGGTGCCAGGTCGTGCTGAAAAATGAAATCATCTCCATAAAGCTTTTCAGCAGATGGAAGCATGAAGTGCTCCAAAATTTCCTGATAGCTAGCTGCATTGACCCCGCCCTTGATAAAACACAGTGGACCAACACCGGCAGCTGACATGGCACCCCAGACCATCACTGACTGTGGGTGCTTGACACTGGACTTCAGGCGTTTTGGCATTTCCTTCTCCCCAGTCTTCCTCCAGACTCTGGCACCTTGATTTCCGAATGACATGCAAAATTTGCTTTCATCCGAAAAAGTACTTTGAACCACTGAGCAACAGTCCAGTGCTGCTTCTCTGTAGCCCAGGTCAGGTGCTTCTGCCGCTGTTTCTGGTTCAAAAGTGGCTTGTGCACGGTGGCTCTGGATGTTTCTACTCCAGACTCAGTCCACTGCTTCCACAGGTCCCCCAAGGTCTGGAATCGGCCCTTCTCCACAATCTTCCTCAGGGTCCGGTCACCTCTTCTGGTTGTGCAGCGTTTTCTGCCACACTTTTTCCTTCCCACAGACGTCCCACTGAGGTGGCTTGATAGAGCACTCTGGGAACAGCCTATTCGCTCAGAGATTTCTTTCTGTGTCTTACCCTCTTGCTTGAGGGTGTCAATGATGGCCTTCTGGACAGCAGTCAGGTCGGCAGTCTTACCCATGATTGCGGTTTTGAGTAATGAACCAGGCTGGGAGTTTTTAAAAGCCTCAGGAATCTTTTGCAGGTGTTTAGAGTTAATTGGTTGATTCAGATGATTAGATTAATAGCTCGTTTAGACTACCTGAACATGATATGCTCATTTTTTGAGATAGGAATTTTGGGTTTTCATGAGCTGTATGCCAAAATCATCAGTATTAAAACAATAAAAGACCTGAAATATTTCAGTTGGTGTGCAATGAATCTAAAATATATGAAAGTTTCATTTTTATCAGTACATTACAGAAAATAATGAACTTTATCACAATATGCTAATTTTTTGAGAAGGACCAGTTTGTGTGTGTGTATGTGTGTATATATATATATATATATATATATATGTGTGTGTGTGTGTGTGTGTGTGTGTGTGTGTGTGTGTGTGTGTGTGTGTGTGTGTGTGTGTCTGTGTGTACTCATCCCTCATTCATTCATTTGCCAAACTGCTTAATCAACTACCGGGTAGGGCTGGTGGCGTAGTGGTTAGGGTGCTGCACTCATGATCAGGAGTTTGTGAGTTCGAATCCCATTGAGACCCTCACTGTGCTAAGACCCCTGGGCAAGGTCTCAACCACAAGTGTGCCTCTGTTCACCCAGCAGTATAAATGGGTACCAGTAAAATAAACTGGGAAGGTAACCTGCGATGGACTAGCATCCCATCCAGGGGAAGTTGAACTCCTGGTCGCTTCACGATGTGGAAACCGGGGATAAGTACCGGCCTGATGAGCCACGAGGCTAAGCCACTAGGCTCGGGTGTAAAACCCAACAGACTTACCTCTTTAATGAACTACCAGGGTTGTGGACACTGAGTGAACCATCGGCTGACCATTTGAGGTCACACACACACAAGGCTCCCATCCACATCTATGGACAATTTGGAACTATATATAATGTGTGGGTGCATATACCGCATTTGACGCACAGGGCACTTTAAAAATTGGAGTGGGTGGGCGCTTATTAAAATGGTTACCAGCGGACTGGAACATTAAGTGCTTATTACCATTACCGTAGAAAACATGAATAATAATAAAACAATAATAGAGTTTTACTGGTATTTGTATTATTCGTTTTGTAGTATCAACCAAATTACTTGCATGAAAGCTGAAAATAAACAGAAAACAGCATACATTTTTAATAAAAGACCCCGTATGTTCCTTTAAACATTTTCAGTGCTTCAAATAACTGAAAATCTCAACCGTTTCAGTTAGCCTCCCATACTTTCAAATCGCCCCTCCGTGAATCGCCACCTTATCGTGGTGGAGGGGTTTGCCTGACCTAATGATCCTAGGAGCTATGTTGTCAGGGGCATAATGCCCCTGATAGGGTCATTCAAGGCAAACAGGTCCTGGGTGAAGGTCCAGACGAAGGTCCAGACGATTCAGAAGACCCCTATGACATCTCAGAGAGATCAAAAGAAGCAGTCTCCCTTGCCCAGGCACGGGTCACCGGGGTTCCCTCCTGGAGCCAGGCCCAGGGGAGGGGCTCGAAGGCGAGCGCCTGGTTGTCATGCTTCTGCCCATGGAGCCTGGTCAGGCCTAGCCCAAAAAGGAGACATGGGTCCAGCCTCCCATCGACCCACCACCCGTGGGAGGAGTTTTAGGGGTCGGATGCAGTGTGGGTTGGGTGGCAGCCGAAGGCATGGGTTCTGCCGGACCGATCCTCGGCTACTTACTCTGACCCTCGGGACATGGAATGTCACCTCTCTGGCGGGGAAGGAGCCTGATTTGGTGCATGAGGTGGAAAGATACCGACTAGCTATAGTCTGGCTCACCTTGACGCATAGCTTGGGCTCTGGAACCATCTATCTCGAGAGAGGCTGGACCTTATTCTATTCTGGAGTTGCTCATGGGGAGAGGCGGCGAGCCGGTGTGGGTATTCTTGTTGCCTCCCGTCTCGGTGCCCAAATGTTGGGGTTCTCCCCGGTTGACGAAAGGGTAGCTTCCCTCCGTCTTCGGGGTGTCCTGACTGTTATTTGTGCTTATGCACTAAATGACAGTTCAGAGTACCCACCCTTTTCGGAGTCTTGGGGGGGGGGGGGTTTGGAAAACGCTCCCTCGGGAGACTCAATCGTTGTCTTGGGAGACTTCAACGCCCATGTGGGCAACGATAGTGTGACCTGGAAGGATGTGATCGGTAGGTACGGCCTCTCCAGTCTGAACCCGAATGGTATTTCGTTGTTGGACTTCTGTGCTCGTCACAGTTTGTCTATCACGAACACCATGTTCGAACATAAGTGTGCCCATAAGTGCACTTGGCACCAGCACACCCTAGGTCGCAATTCGATGATTGACTTTGTAGTCGTGTCATCGGACTTGCGACCATATGTTCTGGACACTCGGGTGAAGAGAGGAGCTGAGCTGTCTACCGATCACAACCTGGTGGTGAAGGAGTGGGGGAAGGTGGGGGAGGTTGCCTTCCAGACCTGGCAGGCCCAAGCGGATAATCAAGGTCTGCTGGGAACGTTTGGCAGAGTACCCTGTCCGAGAGGCCTTTAACTCCCACCTCCGGCAGAGCTACAACCACGTCCCGGAGGAGGTGGGAGACATGGAATCCGAGTGGGCCATGTTTCGTGCCTCCATTGAAGAAGGAGCTGAGCCGCAAGGCGAAGCTCTCAATTTACCAGTCGATCTACGTTCCAACCCTCACCTATGGTCACGAGCTTTGGGTAGTACCGAAAGAACAAGATCACGGATACAAGCGGCTGAAATGAGCTTCCTTCATCGGGTGGTGGGGTTCTCCCTTACAGATAAGCTGAGAAGCTCTACCATCCGTGGAGAGCTCGGGTAGATCCGCTGCTCCTCCGCATTGAGAGGGGCCAGTTGAGGTGGCTCGGGCATCTGGTCAGAATGCCTCCCGGACGCCACCCTGGTATGGTGTTTCGGGTATGTCCAACCAGGAAGAGACCCCGGGGTCAACCTACAACACGCTGGAGGGACTATGTCTCTCGGCTTGTCTGGGACCGCCTCGGTGTCCCCCCGGGAGAGTTGGAGGAAGTGGCTGGGGAGAGGGACGTCTGGACCATTTTGCTTAGGTTGCTGCTCCTGTGACTTGACCCTGGACTTAGCGGAAGATGATGATGATGATGATGATGACTTTTCAAATCGCTCCATGGGTCCTATAGACACATGCATTATTATTTTCCTTGGGCAGCGCAGTGGTCCTGTTTCTGGGTGTGAGTGTGAGTAGTTGTGTGTGTTGGATTCAGCAAATGAATGAATGAATGGATTTTTTTTTGGTAGCAGCAATCACATAGCAGCAGACAATGCTTGCAAATACAGGGATCTCTCACTTTCCGCAGTTAATGGGGACCCCCTGCCCCCCGCAACCACCGGTTTATGCAAAGTAGGATTGACCCCCTGACTGACATTATACACACACATGTATATGTGTATATAATATCAATAAATACATATTCAATACTATAAATGCTTATAATAACAATTAGACATTAAAAAAATAATGCAGAAGATGTAAATAAAATATAAATACACACACATACAGATGTGCGCGCGCACACACACACACACACACACACACACACACACACACACACACACACACACACACACCCAGATGTGCACCTCACATAAAAATGTAAGTAGCTTTGTTGGGGGGTTTTGGGTTGGGTTTTTTTTTTTTTTTGGTGTTTTTGTTTGTTTGGGGTTTTTTGCATAAGTGTTTTAAGTTGTTTTGCAGCATTTTCCTTAACTTTTCCCTATTTTTCGAGGAATATTTTTGAAAAACCCGTGCCGAAACTGAAAAACAAAGTAGCGAGGAATCACTGTATCTCCAAAATCATGAAAATACCCTCAAAGACAAGCATTTACGAGATTATTAGTTCTGTAGATTAAAACAAGACGCATTCTTTCTTTTTTTTAACTGTGATATTAAAGAAAGCACACACAAAAAAAAAAAACCCAAAAAAACCCCTCTCTACTTCCAGAAACAAGGCTCCATTGCCCTGGAAGAATATTTCACTGTTTGGCCTACAAGGTAATCATACATAATAACGATAGTATAGAACAGAGAACACATGACAAACCTTATAAGCTGTGGCCAAATGTTCCATATATTGATAATAACCTCTTTCCCACCACCAAGAAACTGGAAATCAGAAGTAATGCAATAAGTTAAACCAATCACATTTACTCAGTGTATTGGGAGAAGAAAGTTTCCATACATAATGTGCGTCACACCAGGTTTTAGTTAAAGCAAGTGTGAGACCACAGCTTTCAAAGGGAGCAGGGATTTTTATCTGTGGACCACTTCTGGGCTCTAAAACAGCTTTCACACTACATTAAATGTACTGAAATCTCAGGGCAAGCGAGCCCGGTTCCGGAAAGGGAAAAACCCTTCAAGTGTGAAAAAAGACTATTCTGCTGTTTAAATTAGCATCAGTTTGACATGAGTTGGTGACAGTTCATCATGCAGTCGAAATATGGCACTTTATTTCATATTCCGCTCATGCATAATCTCAATAGAGCAGAGATATGGTCACATGCTACTATCAGCTTCACAAATATAGGTACATCTGTCTGCGAAAAGTGGTAATAAACCTGCGTTTCCAAGCAATTTATTTAGTTGAGTTGCACTTTTCAGTGTGAATGATATTTTATAGCTGTCTCTAAGGAAAGATTTATCCCATAAAATGATTCAGCAAACAGACTGTAGGCACAGAGGCACTGAGCTCTATAGCCCTCTGTTTATTATGTTTGAACACTTCAGGGAACTCATAATTCTCACGCAAGGAGAAGAATATGGCACAAGCCTTTACCAGCCGTACATGGGAGATTACAAGGAGAGTGGAGGAATGAGGGGGGAAAAAAAAAAAAAATCGTTTGCCCTTCTCGCGCTCGAAGGAAAAAAAAAAAAAGGCAACATGTTCTATGAGGCATGTTCAGGTGGTCTATCGCTGACTGGTTCTGTTCTGCTGTTGTTGTGATATAAACTCCTCTGCTGAGAGGCAGATTAATATGAAAAATGCACAGAGGAGATGCACTTCATAACTTTCCTGGCTCTGCCAGTGTGGATTACCCAGAGCGCCATCTATGTGACAAGAACTGATGGGACCTCAGTCCTGGCGCCGAATACGCCGGTCTGCTTTTCATTACCCACGAGGAGGATGTGGAAGAAACCTTGTACCCCTACATGAATATCAAGTCAAACACTTCATCCAAGCACAACCCAGTTGACATTTCGGAGACGTTACACTTTTATGTACCTAGCAAACATTATTTTGTTAAGCGAGTGGGAGCAGTTACTTCATCCGATATAAAAACGTGTTTAAGACGCAGATGTCAGAGAAACGTTCACACGACTGAATCCTGACCAACCGATGTCTGCGGAAAAATGTTTGTACAGGTTGCCAAAGTGTTGTCAAAAGTGTTTTGACAGATATGGCTAGTTAAACGCAATACTTTAACAACATTCATGGTACTTCAGAAGACTCTGGAAAAAATAATAAAAAAAAAAAAAAAAAAAAAAAAAAAAAAAAAAAAATGGAGCTTACACACGACCACATGTATTTTTCCAAAAGATGCCCGGTCACTCAATGTGGTTTCACGCCATCACATTCCACGACCCATGAGTCCTCTAAGAGAATTATCACATTATAGCATTCCTGCACACCCAATTTCCTACAAAGAAAAACACAGATCAAGGCTTTCCAAGCACCTTTTCGTCACACTGACTCTGGGGAGGCTTTTTAAACGGTCGTTTTTTCTGCGGATACTTCTCTAAATCTTTTATTTTGAACACTCAATTTCAAGAAATCCAATAAAAAAAAGCAATCCCAATTATGCTGTCCTCATAACTACAGCTCGCAAAATGACCTTCCTGCTTTGCAACACACACACACACACACACACACACACACACACACACACACTCACACATCAGCAATGCAGATACACCAACGTGAGCTAGACAGCTAATTTTCGACCACTTCCATTAATACATAGTTTTGGAGCTACTTGAGCATGCAGGAAAGGAAAATCAATGCAGAAGAGAAAAGTATTTGCAACAGGCTATAATAAATGTCTTGTTGAGCTAAAGTGTGCGCATACAAAAAAAAAAAAAAAAAAAAAGTGTCATTTCCAACCAGATTTGTGTCAAGGCAAAAAAAAAAAAAAAAGTATCACGATAACAGTTAAAAACCAATAAAGACACTTTGTGCTATGGCAGGCTGGGCGAACTCTCTGGATACAATTTGAGAGTCTTGGACGGGGTCAAAATGTTCAAGCGTTATGGTATTCGTACAGTATTAAAGTGCGCTGGAGTCTGATGCAAACCATGTGGCGTTCCAGTCTGTAACGCCATAATGCCATGATTGAAAAGCAGCTTCAATCGTGGTCACACTCAATTTTAATGTGATTCAAAGCTCGCAAAAGTTCACAGAGAGACCTCGAAATGTTATGATTAACTGTTTCAACGACACACACACAAAAAAAAAAAGAGCCACGTATGAGCCTTTTGGTAAATCTTCTACTTTCTTCTTTTCCTTTCGGCTCTTTCCCGTTTTCCTCAGGGGTCGCCACGGCGAATCATCGCACATTTGATTTGTCATAGGTTATTACGTCGGATGCCCTTCCTGACACAACCCTTCAGCCAGGGGAGAAACACGCTGACGGCTATGCAGCTCCTCTTGACAAAAAGTCAGCAATGGTTCTTTTACATGAACCTCACACTATAGACAGTGGGAGACGTGGCCGGCCTTTGATAAGCCAGTTAGCTGCACTGGGGGCACAGTGACAATCTTGCGAGGCTAACCTCGTGGTTAGCACGTCCAGGCCTGGGTTTGATTCCAGACCTGAGCGTGTCTGTGTGGAGTTTGCATGTTCTCCCCGTGCTTGCGTGGGTTTCCTCCGTATCCTCCGATTTCCTCCCACAGCCCAAAAACATCCACAGTAGGTTAATTGGCTGTTCCAAATCGGCCGTAGGTGTGAGTGAGCCCGTATGTGGCCTGGTGAACCGTACGGTAGATCATTGTGATCACAGCCATGACACTCACTGTATGAGCATCATTCAAGCTTCAGGGATCGACGTCCGTTCCTCGTGATTGGATGTAGATGTAGATATACAACAACCTTGTTGAGAGTGGGACTCGAACCCCCAACCCTAGGATCAGCGATCCGGTGGCCTTTACCACCAGGCCACCACCGCTACGGTAAATCTTCTACTTTCACAGACACAAATGACCCCCGAATGGACATTCTGAATTTTGCATTACTCAAAGCTTTGGCCATCAGCAATTCTTACCAGGTTCATGAACTTTTGATCAGAAGAAAGTGTAGGATTTTATTATTTTAATAATATGTGCTACACAAGTGACGGAGCCATATTAATTGCCCCAGCTTTCCTGTCTATTGCGAAAGGTTACGGGTGCAATTCTTGACAGCTTTTGCATCCGAACATAAGAAATCAAACATGACATGGTGTGTTGTTACGGAGAAATAATCCAGACCTCCATACAGCAGGGGGATCTGCTTAATACTTAACACTTAACCTTGCATGCATGTGAAGAAGCGATGGGAGTGTGAAATGCACTGCACAGACACATGTCTGCATGCTACACATCTGGATCTTAAAATATCACCTTCACTTGACGGTCCATAACAAAAAAAAAAAACATTTTCATCCACCAGGCTTCTGAGGTAAATTATAAAATGTTTACTGCAATGGTCAACACACTGATGAGCTCCATGAATACTTTCTGCTGTCATTGCGACTGTTGTCATGGGCTGCATCTCAACTTGGATACCCTAAACGTAAAATTCATTCAGGTTCTGTAACCGCTTAATCCTAATTAGGGTCACGGAAAGGCTGGCGCCCATCCCAGCCGACTCTGGGCGAGGACTGAGTACATCCTGGACGGCACGCCATGGTCATCGTCATCCGTGACCAGGAGTTAATGAGTGTTGATTGGTTGAGCTCTCACGAGAGGGAGGAATGACATAAGCTCACTTCCTTGTCACTCACAGCGATCGCCAGCCAATCATGGGTGTCTTTGAGCTCATTCATACAAGGGGTCAGATAGCGCTTTGTCTCCGAGTGTGTTAGACTGTCCTGAAAATGTATTGCTTCCAAAACAGGAATGACGTCAGTGAGGAAAAATACAATAATTTAAAAATACATTTTTGCATGATCACCATCATATAGGTGCTGGATCGCTGGATCACTGGATCACTGGATCACCAAGGACAGGGGTTCAACCCCCACTCTCAATGGGTTGTCACTGCCCCCCCCCACCAGTGCAGCTAACTGGGTTATCAAAGGGCGGGCCATGTCTCTCACTGTCTATGGTGGGAGGTTCATGTAAAAGAACCTTTGCTGACTTTACTTTTCACAAGAGTAGCTACATGGCCGTCAGTGTGTTTCTGCCCTGCGATGGCCTGGCGAGCCGTCCAGGGTGTACTCTGCCCTCGCCCAGAGTCCACTGGGATGGGCGCCAGCCTCCCCGTGACCCTAATTACGATTATGTGGTCCAAGAAAACGAACGAATGATCACCTTCTTCTTCTTATTTTCCTTTCGGCTGTTCCCTTCAGGGGTTTCCACAGCAAATGATCTGCCTCCATCTCTCCCTATCCTCAGCATCTTCTACTCTTACTCCAACAACCTTCATGTCCGCCTTCACCGCATCCATAAATCTTCTCTTTGGTCTTCCTCTGGGCCTTTTGCCTGGTAGTTCCAACCTCAGCATCCTACTACCAATATACTCACTATCCCTCCTCTGTACATGTCCAAACCATCTCAATCTAGCCTCTCTGACTTTGTCTCCAAAACATCTAACATGTGCTGTCCCTCTGATGTACTCATTCCTGATCCTATCCATCCTCGTTACTCCCAAAGAGAACCTCAACATTTTCATCTCTGCTACCTCCAACTCTGACTCCTGTCTTTTCTTCAGCGCCACTGTTTATAAACCATGCAACATCGCTGGCCTCATCACCGTCTTGTACACTGTTCCCTTCATTCTTGCCGATACTCTCCTATCACACATCACACCGGACACTTTTCTCCATCCATTCCAACCTGCCTGCACGCGCTTCTTCACCTCTTTTCCACACTCTCCATTGCTCTGGATTGTTGAGCCTAAGTACTTAAAATCCTCCACCTTCTTTATCTCTGCTCCCTGTAACCTCACCATTTCTCTTGGGTCCTTGTCATTCACACACATGTATTCTGTCTTACTGAGACTAACCTTCAATCCCCTCCTTTCCAGGGCATACCTCCACCTCTCTAGATTTTCCTCCACTTGGTCTCTGCTCTCAGAACGAATGATCACCATCATTGCTTTTTTCAAAACAAAACCATGCCCATGAATTAGGTTCACATTAAACATATTGTACTTTAATTTTATTTCACCGAAAGGAAAACACTTTCAAAAGAATGCAATATGATTTGCAGAATGTGGTCTGGCCTATGCCGCTTTCATTTTCCACATAATCATTTAAACTTCATTTGAGATGCCAAAATATTCAGAGTAAAGAAAAAAAAAAAAACCTCGGCATTTATTTTATGGCAACAATAAAAGTTTGCAGTGATGTTCCAGATGGTTATCTGTGCTCCATTTCTCAATAAGACTGCAGCTGCTTTACTACAGCGCTTCTACCCTGCACACTGTGCTCAAGATGAATGGGAAATTTGTTAAAATGAAAGTGCTAATTACAGGCTGGTGTAACATGGCTAAAACCAGCATGTCTTTCAATGTAAGACGCCCCGCTGGACGGAACATAAACGCGCACGCACAAATAACTAATTATGCCGTCATCTTCAGGCGGCAGTGCTCGGTGCTAGCTTGTCTGAGTCGCTTGTTAATAGGTGACCTGCACTACCGGTCAACAGACAATCGGCACAATGATGAAGCCAATTAGAACTGGGGTGGACACGTTTCTCACGGAGCTGGTTGTGCCTGCGATATCATGTCCTATCTAATGCATAACAAATACTGGGGAAGTGCAGGCATGACAGTTGTTGCAGCAGGTACGAGCACGAGATACTCCGCAGGGACAAACTTTCCTTCATTTCTTCATCATTTTCATTTTCTGTAACCGCTTGATCCTAATTAGGGTCGTGGGGAGGCTGGTGCCCATCCCAGCCGACTCTGGGCGAGGGAAGAGGACACCCTGGACGGCTCACCAGGTCATCGATGGGCAGAAACATGCTGACAGCTTTGCAGCTACTCATGTCGAAAGTCAGCAATGGTTCTTTTACATGAACCTCACACCACAGACCTGGGGCCGCCAACCTTTTTGAAACTGAGCGCTACTTCTTAGGTACCAATTAATCTGAAAGGCTACCAGGTCAACACACACTTCTGAAATAAATTTGCTGAAATTACCTTTACCGTTAAAAATGGCAACAAAATTAGATGCAGCTCAATAGAGATTGGTGATATGGGCATGTTCTAAAAATGGCAGTGAACAGGCCCGCGGGCAACTCGCGTCATCCTTGCGGGCAACCTGGCGCCCACGGGGGGCACCATGTTGGTGACCCCTGCCATAGACAGTGAGAGACACGGCCGGCTTTTGATGGCCCAGTTATCTCCACTCGGGGGACAGTGACACTCTGTGGTGAGTGGGGCTCGAACCCACACCCTTAGGATCAGTGATCCAGCACCTTTGCCACCAGTCCACCACTGCCCGTCCAAACTTTCCTTAGTTTCCTTTAAAGTGGACCTCACAGAGAGCGCACCTTTGGAGCATTCAAGTTTCGAGGTCATTACTTTTTATTTATTTGACCGTGAGGGCCTGACAACATTTTTCATGAGGTAGAAATTCACTCAGTGTGTCCCGCAAGTGGTTCAGTGTATTCCAGTGAAATAGTTACAAAGCACAACATTCCCAAATTTGTAACTAACCGACTCCAAACATGTCAGAATCAAGTTCACTCATCGCAGTGATATGACTTTAATGTTGAATAAAATAAGCCACTTCAACATCTTGAATCCTGAAAATAACTGTTTGCCTGACTGTGATGATGAATGATCTGTTCCTTTTGCACTTTAGGAAATCCCATGTTGACTCACATGAGCAGCCCCTGTCAAGAGAACCGCTTTGCTCTTGCCAAAGTTACCACCATATTTACCTCCCGAATCCAGCACGCAGCCCTGGGAATGGTTCTGCGATAAAGTCGAAACCACAACATAAATATTTTAAGGCTCCACAATTACACTGAATCAAATCTGAGTGTAGTTGTTCATTTATATGCCCGAGAGCAGAAGGTAGAAAATAAGAGGGCGCAAAACAAACAAAACAAAACAAAAGATTATCAAGTAGTTTCTGGGGTGTGGGGGAAATAAATGTGTGTGTGTGTGTGTGTGTGTGTGCATTCATAAACTGACTGGAAGCGTGATAATGTCCAGTGTATTCAACACGAGACTTACATGAGATGTTGAAAAAGAACAGGACAGGAGAACATCTTCAAAGAGTCGAACAAAGCAGAAGATTTTATGCGAGACTGGAATGGACTGTATGATGAAAAGAAGCCCTGCCCCCTCTGACTCATATTAAATATGTTTATATTGAAATACTGTATATATGATACAGTCATGATTCTGGTACTAATTTGTCAGTTCATCTTTTTTTTTTGTGTGTGTGTGTGTGTGTGTGTGTGTGTGTGTTTTAGCAAGAAGTTCAGGGGAATGTTCAAGTGCAAGTATAACGGCGTTAATAAAGGGAAAATTGCACTCGCCTTAATGAAGCAATAACAGTCGAGGTAAACTGTTAACGGCAACAAACAAAATATTTTCACTATTTTATTTATTTATTTATTCATTCATTCATTTTCCTTACCATTTAATCCTAATTAGGGTTACAGGGAGGCTGGCGCCCATCCCAGCCGACTCAGGGCAAGGGCGAACTACACCCTGAACAAGTCTCCAGGCCATCGCAGGATGGAAACACGCTGACGCCCAATTAGCGACACTGGGGGTGCAGTGACAACCCGTTGAGGGTGGGGCTTGAACCCTCAACCTTGAGATCAGTGATCCAGCACCTTTACCACCAGACCACCACTGCCCCGTCATTCATTTAACAAACCCTCAATAGATTTCGGTAATGTATACATTTAACATGTCGAGATTCCCTGATTATTTCCTGAGGGCTTGAACCCTCAACTTTGGGATGAGTGATCCAGAACCTTCACCGCCAGACCACCACTGCTCATTTTATTGATTTATTATTTTTTTTATTATGCTATTATACAAGGATCTCTCACTTTCTGTGGTTAATGGGAACTGAGACCCCCGCAACCACAGAATTCCACGAAGTAGGATTGACCCCCCCTGACTGACGTATACACACATGTATATGTGTATATAATATCAATAAATACATATTCAATGATATAAATGCTTATAATAACAAACATTCAAAAATAATGCATAAGATGTAAATAAAATATAAATACACACACATGCAGACCCGCATGTCACATAAAAATGTAAATAGTTTTGTTGGGGGGTTTTGGGCTGATTTTTTATTTTTGTTTGTTTGGGATTTTTTTTTTTGCATAATTGGCCTTGTTTGCAATATTTTCCTAAACTTTACCCTTATTTTTTCTTTTTTGGTGAATATTTCTGAGGCGCTCCACCGAAAGTAGGTGCTTGTCACACAGACCACTTTTGAGATAAAGGCCAGAAAAATAAAAATGGTTAATTTTTATCGAAATTCTGATTTTTGCATAAACGATTAAAACAAGTATTCAACTATCACTTGCTCATGTGAAATCGACTAAAACTCACTAAAAATGTCTATTTTTTCCATTTATGAGACGAGTACCCTCATAAAACTAGATAAAAACAGTAGCAAACTTACTGGTTTGCGTTGCAATTATTGACCGAGTTTGGTACAAAACACACTATAATCCATACATCAGAAGAACGGCCGTGAAGTCGTCTCTCCATTTTGGATACTGTTTTAATATTAAAATGCCGTTTCAGTGAATAAAATAAAGGTTATAAAAACGATATGCATGTAAACAATGCAGGCTAGTTGCTAAGCAAGATCTGAAACGAGCACACTGATTGGTCAGCTTGGGCTTGCACATGCACGGTGCCCGTCACACGCCAACTTCCGGTTTACTTCCTGCCTCTAGTATACAGCATGTGGAATTTATCTCTGACTTTCTCTTCAATAACAGTGATTAAGTTTATTTATAAGATTGTGAATACACATAATTTCTGGAAAAGGAGAGTGAAATATCATCTGTGATGTCTTGCAGTATTAGTATAGATATTAAATTCGAAGAGGGAATTGGGCTTTGAAGATGCCGGAATGCTTGGCGCGCTTGAAGATTATTTCACTGGTGAGTATTTTTCTCTGCATGCAAAATTTTCTTATGGATTTTTTTTGATTATTTGATTTGTGTGTAATCTTGTCTGGACTGGACATGCAGGATCGTGGGTTGTTGAGTTTTGTACAAAAATTGGTCAAGACCTGAAAAATACTTAAATGTTTCATTTCTTTTACAGATGAACAAACTGATGATGATGATGATGCCAGCTGTGTTGATGAAGATTTTGATTTTGATGTTGATGAAGAAGAGGCATCTGTTAATAAAAGTGTGATGAGTCAGTTGTCTGATGATGTGATCCTTTCTGCTGAGCAGGATATAGATGAAGATAATGATGCTGAGGGCAGAGTTGATGAAGCTTACTTGTATAAAGAGATCAGAGAGTTTTGTTACATAGTTATCTTATATATATATATATATATATATATATATATATATATATATATATATATATATATATTTTTTTTTTTTTTTTTTTTTTCTTAATTTCAGTGTGATTGTATGAACCTAACAGTTTTATTTTTTCAATCGGTATCAGTTGAAGAAATTTCAACCTTCACATAATGGTCGAAAAAATACATACTGATCTTATTGGAAAAAACAAAAATGAAGAAAAAAAAAATAGTCATTTTTTTGTTCATTTTGGGGGGGTTACCACGGTGACTAATGGGTTTAAAAAGGGCGTGTCAGATTAAAATGAGGATGATTTCTCTTATCAGCTCTTCCTAAAACTCTTCCTAGACATGTTTTCTAAAAGTTCATATGGCTGAAGTGCATAAAAATGTTTGTTTGCTAAGGACTAATGATGTTGGAAGAAGTGCAATCTTTGTGCTCATTTTTCTCGAAAACATCTTTCGAAATTTTTAGTTGAATGCTGACACAAGAAATGGCATAACTTGCTCAGTTCTCAAGGTATTGACAAACTTTTTGCTGCATTTTGCAGCTTTGGGCCTCCTCTATCTGACTGTCTAAAAAGCTTTTTGGACCCAAGAGCCTACTTTCGGTGGAGTGGCTCACATTTTTAAAAAACCTGCGATGCACTGAAAACGCAGAAACTGAAGCATGAAGTAGCGAGGGATCACTGTATTGCATTCCATGTCGTACGAAAAAAGAAATCCAGTGTAAAAATAGTGGATTTGTTAAATGTTAGACTCAAAGCTCCAGAATGCAATGCAGCTACAAAGCAGCTGTTTTACGCTAAAACCTGTGCAGGATTTGGCACGGGTAGATAACAATGCATGAGGCACTGAAATGGCATTGACACTGGTATTATCATCAAAGCTGAAGAAGGTTTGAAGCCTTATGTGTCTGAGCAACACCGACTCTAAATTCCATTGCAACAGAAATCATACACATGAGCGATGAGCAAGATTTAATTATTATACAAAGATTAAATGGAGTCGGATTTTCCTTTAAACTGGACCGAGTGTGCATTCTTACCTTCATCCAGACATACAGACTGACACACACAAAGAGTGCAAAGGATTATTGTGCATTTTGCCTATGAATTGAATGAATTGATCTGAAACAAACTGATGTAAGATTTTTGTGATCTCGCGCTGTTTACATCTAATCTTCACAGTCTAATTAATCTTGTACATTTAACACTGCCCTTAGGCACAGGATGATATTCATGCGTCTTCTGTTATTGGAAAAGAAAAGGAAAATAACTAGACACAGACCTGTTCTTTCTTGGGCCTGACCACCTTCATAAATGCGCCACGGGCCTCGGCCTCCAGATGTTCCCTCGGAGTTACTCTCCTGCTGTCCAGGAATTTCAGGTTGTGCAGTTTATGCAGCACAAAGTACCTGCACATTATGAAAAGCATTAAATATACTCTTGCATTTCATTCATTTATTCATTTGCTAAACCACTTTATCGTAGAAGGCATGCAGGGAGGCTGGAGCCTATCGCAGCCTACACTCTGAATAGCTCGGCAGACCATCTCAGAGCCAACATATACACGTACATTCACAGGAAGGCACGATTTAGAACAAGCAATTAACCCAATGTGCATGTTTTTTGTTTGTTATAGTGCCAGCAGGAAACCCATGCAAGCGTGAAGTGCACATGCACATACAAACACTCTCATGAAGCCCAGAACTCAAACCCAGAACCTTCTTGCTCTGAGGCAGATGTTTTAACCCCTGTGGCTAAAAACCACCCTGAACATCATTTACTTTAATTTAATATCTTGTATGAGATTACAGACCCCCCCCCCCCCACCACCACCACCACCAAGTGCAGCTAAATGGGTTATCAAACGCCGGCCATGTCTCTCACTGTCTATGGTGAGAGGTGAAAAAGAACCATTGCAGACTTTCAACAAGCCTAGCTGCATGCAAGCTGCAAGAGTAGTCAGCATGTTTCTGCCCTGCGAGGGCATGGCAAACTGTGCAGGGTGTACTCTGCGCTCGCCTGGAGTTGGCTGAGATGAGCATCAACCTCCCCGCGACCTTAATTAGAATTAGGCGGTTCTGAAAATGAATGAATGAATGAATAAATGAGATTACAGTGATCCCTCGCTACTTTGTGCTTCAGTTTCTGCGGCTTCAGTGCATCGTGGGTCTTTCAAAAATATTCATTGAAAAATAAAAAATAAGGAAATTAAGGAAAAATAGGGAAAATTAAGGGAAATGCCACAAAACAAGGCCAATTATGCAAAAAAAAACAAAAAACAAAAAAAACAAACAAACAACCCAAAACCCCCTAACAAAACTTACATTTTTATGTGAGGCGCGTGTCTGAGTGTGTGCACGCGTGCAGCTGTATGTGTGTGTATTTATATTTTATTTACATCTTATACATTATTTTTGAATGCTTAATTGTTATTATAAGCATTTATAGCATTGAATATGTATTTATTGATATTATATACACATATACATGTATGTATACGTCAGTCGGGGGGGGGGGGGTCGATCCTACTTCGCGGAAATCGGCGGTCGTGGGAGGGTCTCGGTTCCCATTAATCGCGGAAAGTGAGCGATCCCTGTATAGAAATTTGTCTTGATAAAACTTGTAAATTAGTGTGGCGTGGTACAGTGTTTAGCACTTCTGTCTCACAGAAAGATGATATTGGGTTCCGCCGGTGCTTCCGTGTGGAGTTTGCATGTTGTTCCCATCCTCACATGGGGTTTTCTTCCGGGTGCCCCGTTTTTCATTCCACAGCCCAAAGACATGCACATTTGGCTTCTCGCTTGTTTGAAATTGCCCCTCAGTGCGAGTGTGAATACTTTTGTATGAGTGCTAGCCCTACCATGGACTGGCAATCTGTTCAGTATGAACCTCTCCCTCACCCAGAGTGGTCTGAGATCGCCTCCAGACTCCCAGCGAGCCTGATGAATAAATGTAGATTGTTTAAAATCCAAAAATTCAGAGCATAAATGATACTCGGCATGAGCAGAGCAACAAGCCAGGTTCTCTGTACAGTATTTCCAAGCAGCAGATTCCAGTAAAGCCTGTTTACTTAGTGCTAATTTAATAGCGCTGATATTTGTAAATAAAAAAAAAAATCACCTTCATGGTGGATGAAAAAAATTAGGACAGCATATATAAATAGATTGGAAAATAAAATACACAGACCTCATCTGTCAAACTGCCATTGCTGTTACATTACAGATGTCTTTTTAAGCTTTCACACACACTCGCTATCTTTCATTCAGAGGCAGAAAGTGACATGAGATAATAATACGAATATGGAGATGACAACAGAATCTTTCACAGGCTGACTGGAATGGTGGAAGCGACATGTCAAGATTAAGCTTGAGAGAGAGAGAGAGAGAGAGAGAGAGAGAGAGGGAGAGCAGATGTGTATATGGGCAGCAAACAGATCCCAACTGAGCTCTCATGCACAAGCTGGTGACGAACTTATGGTGGTGAAGATGATGATGATGATGATAATGATGGAAGAAGATAGCAACCCCATGCTACATGTCCATTATAGACACCTCAAAGAATTTCAAATTGATCTTATTAAGATAAGTATTCAACAACACTTCTCTATGATTACTGTGCATGTTCATCACATCTGAGAATTTATTTAACATTCACTTGCTTATGCAGCGATAAAATCTGTGCAGCTGAGATATACTACTATAGTTAGCTTATCGTTACACATGGGGAAATAATTGAGGCATTCATTTATTCATTCATTCATTTTTTAGAGCTGCTTAATCCTAATTAGGGTCAGGGGGAGGCTGATGCCCATCTCAGCCGACTCCGGGCAAGAGCAGATACACTCTGGATGGCTCGCCAGGTCATCCCAGGGCCGAAACACGCTGACGGCTATGCAGCAACTTTTGTTGAAAGTCAGCAATGGTTCTTTTACATGAACCTCTCACCATAGCCAGTGAGAGACACGGCCAGCCTTTGATAACCCAGGTAGCTACACTGGGAGTGCAGTGACAACCCGTTGAGGGTGGGGCTTGAACGCCCAACCTTAGGATCAGTGATCCAGCACCTTTATCATCAGGCCACCACTGCCCCATCATTCATTTAATAAACCCTAAGTAGATGTAGGTAATGTATATATTTAACACGTAGGGATTTCCTGATTATGCCGTATTGTTTTGTTGTGTTTACGCGGCTAACTTAACCCCAACTGAGGTGTAAAACACCTGAATCCATATAATCATCAACTTTTCATTTTCAAACCAGATTTTAGAAAGAAATAAATGCCCCTAATGGAAATATACTAAAATGCTCTTGGTAGGAAATAACTCCCAAATCTCCTGGATAAATAATGATGAATAAGTATTAAAATAGTTATAAAGTCTGCTTTTTCATTCGCTGAATTAAAATACGCGCTATTCAGAGTATTACTATACCACTGCAAGGTTATTGTATTTATTTTCAGATTTGGGCGGTCCAAGGTCAGTTCCACCATGACCTGTGTGTAGCCGAAGCCAGTTATAAAATCCACATCATGGTCAAACTGATGGTATGTGACACATTATGAATATTACATCACAGATTCATCCTAGCTGTCAGTCAGTGAGTGAGTGGCCTTCCCCAGCACTAACTGAAGCATGGAGGCACTGCAAGTGAGTGGCGCCCTTTTAGGTTCATCTATACGGTAAATGATTCGTACTGAACCCAGTGTCAGATAAACGGCTCTTAAGACTGTTTCAGACAAAAGAAGGTATTTTCTTCCTTTCCTGTTCTCGCTTGCCCCCCCCGTAGCCGACAGGGCTTCATGTTGAAAAGCTGACAAATGGTGGTAACATAGCGTGGCATTGCACTCCCATGGGCCCAGGCTTGATAATGAATGCATCGTTTCATCTTGTAAGAAAAGATAGCAAACACTAGTTGGTGGTTATCACAATTCACACATGAAATCGATTTTGCAACTCATCACAATAGAGTAAAACAGAAAGGTGAGGTTGAGTACCTTTAAGAGAAATGAGCTAATATATTTTGCCTGGGCTGTGCTAGTGTAATTTATGACGTTTCGCAACATCCATTTATACTACAAAAGATTACATAACCTATTCCTTCGAAAAATAAGCTTTAAGAGGTGAAGTAAAATCATCAGCTATAAAATAAATAAATGTCACCATTCATGAGTGTCACAGTGACAAAAATATTACCATGTCACACATTTTTCCCATTTCATATAAATTCATTACAATTAAATCTTGAACCGTAAGTATTAACGGAATAAAACAGAACTGTAAATAATCTATAGAAAAAAAATTCTGCACTAAAGAAACAGCATTATAGTATGTGGAAAGGGTGTCCTTGTACTTGTACTACAATAATTTTTACAAGCTGCTTCATAATAAATAAAAAAAAAGAATAAAGGTAAATAAGTGAAGTCAATAAGGTGAGTACGTAAATACTGTAAGTAACTGAAGTAAAAAGTAAGTAAGCCAAGATGAATATTAATTATTAAAGTAATAATTAAGGTCAGTAAGGTAAGCAATTGAATAAAATAAGCTAATAGTTTAATAAGTATGTTGAATAAGTACGTCATGTAAGGTACGTAAATAAGTAAGGTGAGTAGGTAAGTAATTGAAATAAATAAGTAGGTTAAGTAAGTAAAAACGTAAGTTAAATGACTTAATAGGTAAGTTAGTTATCCAAGTAAGTAAGTAATTGAAAGTAAACAAGTAAATAAGTAAGTTAATAGGTAAGTAAGTGAGGTAAATAGGCAATTAAGTAAGTAAGCGAAGTAAGTAATTCAATAAACTAAGTAAAAAAGTCAGTAAGGTAAGTAAGTAATTAAGTAAGTAATTGAATAAACTAAGTAAATAAGTAAATATGTAAATAAGTAAATAAGTAAGTTAATAGGTAAGTAAGTGAGGTAAATAGGTAATTAAGTAAGTAAGCAAAGTAAGTAAGTAATTCAATAAACTAAGCAAATAGTAAATAAGTAAGTAAGGTAAGTAAATAATTAAGTAAGTAAGTGAAGTAAGTAAGTAAGTAAGTAATTGAAGACACTAAGTAAATAAATTAATAAGTAAGTACGTAAGGTAAGTAAGTTATTAAGTAGCAAGTGAAGTAAGTAAGTAAGTAAGTAATTGAATAAACTAAGTATATAAGTAAACGAGTAAGTAAGTTAATAGGTAAGTGAAGTAAGTATGGTAAGTAATTGAAGTAAAAAAGTAAGCTAAGTAAATACATAAATAATTAAGGTCAGTAAGGTAAGTAATTGAATAAACTAAGTATATAAGTAAATAAGTTAATAATTTAATAAGTATGTAGAATAAGTATGGCATGCAGGGTATGTAAATAAGTAAGGTGAGTAGGTAAGTAAGTGAAATAAATAAGTAGGTTAAGTAAGTAAAAACGTAAATTAAATAAGATAATATGCAAGTTAGTGAGGTAAATAAGTAATTAAGTAAGTAAGCGAAGTAAGTAAGTCAGTCAGTAATTGAATACATTAAGTAAATAAGTTAATAAGTAAGTAAGTGAATTAAGTAAGTAAATGAATAAACTAAATAATAAGTAAATAAGTAATAAGGTAAGTAATTAAGTAAGTAAGTGAAGTAAGTAAGTCAGTAATTGAATACATTAAGTAAATAAGTTAATAAGTAAGTCAGTGAGGTAAGTAAGTGAATTAAGTAGGTAATTGAATACACTAAGTATATAAGTAAATAAGTAAGTAAGTAAGGTAAGTAAGTAATTAAGTAAGTAAGTGAAGTAAGTAAGTAAGTAATTGAATACACTAAGTATATAAGTCAGTAATTGAATACATTAAGTAAGTAAGTTAATAAGTAAGTAGGTGAGGTAAGTAAGTGAATTAAGTAAGTAATTGAATACACTAAGTATATAAGTAAATAAGTAAGTAATTAAGTAAGTAAGTGAAGTAAGTAAGTAAGTAATTGAATACACTAAGTATATAAGTAAATAAGTTAATAAGTAAGTAGGTGAGGTAAGTAAGTGAATTAAGTAGGTAATTGAATACACTAAGTATATAAGTAAATAAGTAAGTAAGTAAGGTAAGTAAGTAATTAAGTAAGTAAGTGAAGTAAGTAAGTAAGTGATTGAATACACTAAGTATATAAGTAAATAAGTAAATAAGTTAATAAGTAAGTAGGTGAGGTAAGTAAGTGAATTAAGTAAGTAATTGAATACACTAAGTATATAAGTAAATAAGTAAGTAAGTAAAGGTAAGTAAGTAATTAAGTAAGTAAGTGAAGTAAGTAAGTAAGTAATTGAATACACTAAGTATATAAGTAAATAAGTAAATAAGTTAATAAGTAAGTAGGTGAGGTAAGTAAGTGAATTAAGTAGGTAATTGAATACACTAAGTATATAAGTAAATAAGTAAGTAAGTAAGGTAAGTAAGTAATTAAGTAAGTAAGTGAAGTAAGTAAGTAAGTAATTGAATACACTAAGTATATAAGTAAATAAGTAAGTAAGTAAGGTAAGTAAGTAATTAAGTAAGTAAGTGAAGTAAGTAAGTAAGTAATTGAATACACTAAGTATATAAGTAAATAAGTAAGTAAGTAAGGTAAGTAAGTAATTAAGTAAGTAAGTGAAGTAAGTAAGTAAGTAATTGAATACACTAAGTATATAAGTAAATAAGTTAATAAGTAAGTAGGTGAGGTAAGTAAGTGAATTAAGTAGGTAATTGAATACACTAAGTATATAAGTAAATAAGTAAGTAAGTAAGGTAAGTAAGTAATTAAGTAAGTAAGTGAAGTAAATAAGTAAGTGAGTGAATACACTAAGTATATAAGTAAATAAGTAAATAAGTTAATAAGTAAGTAGGTGAGGTAAGTATAAGTGAATTAAGTAAGTAATTGAATACACTAAGTATATAAGTAAATAAGTAAGTAAGTAAGGTAAGTAAGTAATTAAGTAAGTAAGTGAAGTAAGTAAGTAAGTAATTGAATACACTAAGTATATAAGTAAATAAGTAAATAAGTTAATAAGTAAGTAGGTGAGGTAAGTAAGTGAATTAAGTAGGTAATTGAATACACTAAGTATATAAGTAAATAAGTAAGTAAGTAAGGTAAGTAAGTAATTAAGTAAGTAAGTGAAGTAAGTAAGTAAGTAAGTAATTGAATACACTAAGTATATAAGTAAATAAGTAAGTAAGTAAGGTAAGTAAGTAATTAAGTAAGTAAGTGAAGTAAGTAAGTAAGTGATTGAATACACTAAGTATATAAGTAAATAAGTAAATAAGTTAATAAGTAAGTAGGTGAGGTAAGTAAGTGAATTAAGTAAGTAATTGAATACACTAAGTATATAAGTAAATAAGTAAGTAAGTAAGGTAAGTAAGTAATTAAGTAAGTAAGTGAAGTAAGTAAGTAAGTAAGGTAAGTAAGTAATTAAGTAAGTAAGTGAAGTAAGTAAGTAAGTGATTGAATACACTAAGTATATAAGTAAATAAGTAAATAAGTTAATAAGTAAGTAGGTGAGGTAAGTAAGTGAATTAAGTAAGTAATTGAATACACTAAGTATATAAGTAAATAAGTAAGTAAGTAAGGTAAGTAAGTAATTAAGTAAGTAAGTGAAGTAAGTAAGTAAGTAATTGAATACACTAAGTATATAAGTAAATAAGTAAGTAAGTAAGGTAAGTAAGTAATTAAGTAAGTAAGTGAAGTAAGTAAGTAAGTAATTGAATACACTAAGTATATAAGTAAATAAGTAAGTAAGTAAGGTAAGTAAGTAATTAAGTAAGTAAGTGAAGTAAGTAAGTAAGTAATTGAATACACTAAGTATATAAGTAAATAAGTAAGTAAGTAAGGTAAGTAAGTAATTAAGTAAGTAAGTGAAGTAAGTAAGTAAGTAATTGAATACACTAAGTATATAAGTAAATAAGTAAGTAAGTTAGTGAAGTAAGTACGGCAAGTAATTGAAGTAAAAAAGTAAGCTAAGCTAAGCCAAGTAAGTAAATAATTAAGGTCAGTAAGCGAGGTAAGTAATTGAATAAACTAAGTAAATAAGTTAATAAGTATGTAGAATACATACGGCATATAAGGTATGTAAATAAGTAAGGTGAGTAGGTAAGTAATTGAAATAAGTAAGTAAATAAGTAAGGTAAGTAAGTAATTAAGTAAGTAAGTGAAGTAAGTAAGTAATTGAATAAACAAAGTAAATAAGTACATAAATTAATAAGTAAATAAGTAAGTAAGTAATTAAGTGGAGTAAGTACAGTAAGTAATTGAAGTAAAAAGTAAGCTAAACTAAGCTAAGCAAATAAATAATCACAATCAGTAAGTAAGGTAAGTAATTGAACAAACTAAATAAATAGGGATGTAAAATAAGTACGGCATGTAAGGTATGTAAATAAGTAAGGTGAGTAGGTAGGTAATTGGAATAAATAAGTAGGTTAATTAAGTAAAAACGTAAGGTAAATACCGTATCCGAAGTAATAAGCCCCCCACACCCAGTGTTTTTGATCTTATGTCTAATAGCCGCCCATGTGTACTGGGAGCAAAATCGTAGATCAAACTTACCAATTTTATTCGATCAGTCTCTGTAACCATAAAATGAGGCGTTCACTGCCTGTAAAGGTGAGTTTACACAGTATTTCAAGACCCCCTGCCACTGGGGATGTCTATAATGTTCATCAGTAACAAGACATTGATCATTCCGCAAAATATTTTCCAGTGTTCTCTTGATAAATGTCCAACAAGATGAACCATTAGAAACTGCTACAGAAAAACTATGGAATGCTCTGAATGAATGGAGCGATGGGCCAGATATGGACCTATCAGAACATGATGACGAGTATTTTTCACCCCATTCTCCTGCTCACTAACTTCATACATTTAAAGACATTCCTGGCCATGTGCTTTTCAACCATGTGCTAAAGTTGAGCTTTGTGTTGATTGGTTCAAGGTGCCATGTGCTAAAGTTGACACTCATGTTGATTGGTTCGATTTTACATCGGGTTTTGGGGGGAATAAATATTTAAATGAACAGCACCGGGAGGGAAAATTAAAGGGTCTTTTTTTTTTTTTAAATTAGGCTGTTTTCTGTTTATTTTCAGCTTTCATGTAAGTAATTTGATTGATACCACAAAATAAATAACACAAATACCAGTAAGACTCTTTTATTGTTCTGTTATTATTCATGTTTTCCACCTCTGTGGTAATAAGCACTGACCGTTCCACTCCCCTGGTAATCGTTTTAATAAGCGCCCACCCACTCCAATTTCTTTAAGCGCCCTGGGCGCTGATCACGTCAAATGCGGTAAGTAAGTATAGTCAGTAAATAATTGAAGTAAATAATAAGTAATGTAAGTAAAATAAGTAAGTGAGGTCAGTAAGTAAGTTATGTAAATAAGAAAGTAGGCAAGGTAAGTAAATAAGGTGAGTAAATAAGCTAAGCAAATAAGATGAGTAAATAAGGTAAGTAAATAAGATGAGTAAATATGGTAAGTAAATACAAAACCAAAATAAAATAAAAATAAAAACAAACAAACAATTCTTTATTGTCAAAGTACTTTTACATACATTGAAATTTGGTTTGTGCTCTGGGCACCTGTCGCCACTGTGCAGCGCCAGTTATTGCGTTGTTCTATCCTTTTGATGCTGAGCGCCAAGCAGGAAGCAACAACTACCAAATTTTAACGTCTTATGGTATGACGCGGCCAGATTCGAACACCGACCTTCCGGAGGATAAAGCGGACGCTCTACCAACTGAGCTAAATCCCCGGTAAGTAAAGTAATAAAGTAAGGTAAGTAAAGTAAACAAGCAGAATAAATAAAGCATTTAAAGTAAGTCAATAAGTAAGGCAAGTAATGAGTAATTGATGCAATTAAGTAAGTAAGGTAAATAAAGTAAGTAAGTCAAATAAACAAAGTAAATAACTGAAGTAAATAAGTAATATAAGTAAAATAATCTAAGTTGGTAAGTGAAGTAAATAAGCAAGTAAGAAATAAATAAAGAAAAGCCGTTGAGTTGTAAATATAGATTTTTCATTGCATATCCTTAATTGTGTGTGTGTGTGTGTGTGTGTGTGTGTGTGTGTGTGTGTGTGTGTGTGTGTGTGTTTTACAAACCTGTATCTCTGGTAATCATCTTCATCTTTATCCATGCTGACCAGCTGATTGGGACAGGCCTCATTTCCCAGCAGGCTCAGGTACTCTAGCACTGGTGTCACCTCCTGCAAATGCTCAAGCAATGCCTCGATGTCTGAGAGGTATCAACCAATCGAATCAAGGAATTCAATGAGTTTCGTTTATACGACATGTGGCTGTGTTCTGCTGGTCAACTCAAAGTGCCAGTCGCTAGATTTGACGGTATAAGGTCAGCTACTGTATGTATAATTGTAAGAATTTGGCTGTTTCCATCACATGTTTTGGTCTCTATTTCCTCAGTGGATTGGTGCAGAACATTAAAACTTTGACAAAATGATGGATGCCCTGTGGTAAAAAGGGTTAGTGACTTTTTCTCTTTCCACCATGCAGGGAAACAAACAGCCACTTCACAGCACATTCATCACTATTACATTCACTTCATTGGAAAAAGGAGCCCGAATGTGTCAAAATGCAGCTACACGAATACAACACTTGAATTTCAATACTATCGGGCCACTATGGGGTGTAAATAATTGGACCATTAGCATGTGCGGACCACTTCACAGCAGAACTCAGGTTTGAGCTGCTGACACTCAGCTGGAGGAGAGCTGCCTGTAATGGTAGAGCGGGAGAACAAAGCATGCGGCAGTGTCATTACAGTGTGTCTCAAATCCGCTCAGAGGAAAACATTGTGCAAAAAGAATAAAAATAAATAAATAAACAAACAAACAAAAAAAATGCAGCAATTATTTCTGACTGATCAAACTGGCTGAAATCTCCACTTGCTGTAATCCTACACACGGTGCTGTATTTATAAATATTTTCTGTCAACGTACTTCACAATTCTAAACTTAGTGGCTTAAACCACAATAACGAAACCTTCGTATAACCATTATCAATTTATAAGTCCTGCTTTTTATTGGCTGCTGGAGCCGTGACAGAAAACATGGAATGTTGTGTACATATTTGTCTTCTGTCCAAAAAAATAACAGCGGTATCAGATATATCACTGCTTTTACAAGAAGGCCGTAACGCAGTCAAAGCTTTTAAGAATTTCTCTTCCACTAGAGGGCGCCGTGGCACAAATTCAGCTTCTCCATCCAAGACTCTCTCAGTCTAAGAGGATCTCAAATCAAATACAATAACACCATTTAAAAAGCATTTAAAAGACCTGAAGAGTGTAAAGGAGCGATCCTAAACTGTATGACGAGCACGCTGTTCTTAAAAGAGTTCCTGCTTCCTATACCTCACCATTCACGGCGCTGTAAATCATGAGGTGGCACACAAATAGCACTGGGCTGAAAGGATATTTGGTTTTTATTGAGTGTTAGGGTATGGAGCTGTGGTAACCTGGGCAACCGGAGGTCATTTCCGAGAAGATTGTTGTCCACAATCAGCTCTTCCAGTTGGCTGAACGCTTTCAGGCCTGTCAGTGACCTGCAATGATAAGGCACAAGAGGAAAAATGATATGGCCCTAAATCTGGGCGGCCATTATGTGCAGAAATAAATATTTCAGCCAGCCTCTTTCACAAGCCGGAATAGTTCAGGCTTGGGCCTGTCAGCAGAGTGAATGACAAGAATTAGTGGTGCTAAGATCCCCTGGCATGGTGCAGCCTTCTTCGCACACTGGCAGTATGAGTGATGAGGGTCACTCGTGAGTAGCCAGGATTCAAAACAAAAGGGCTTCAGAAATGCAGTGTGCGAGATGAATTTGTCAATGTCTTGTGCCTTCAGGCACCCAGCTTTGCCTGACCCTAACCCTCCATTCCCAAGATAAATAACTCTGTCACAGTTCACCTTCACTCCCCCGACACAAATTTAACTTGTCATCCATCATTTTCCCAGCGTAACTATTAAACCCGCCACAAACGGAATGAGTACAACTTCCACCACTCCGCCATGATGAGCCCATTCACAGTACAAAACAATCAGTTTTTTAATAGGCGAAAGTTTGATGGTCACATTTTATTCAGCAGCATGACTTCTAATCCTTCGTCTCTCTCTCTCTCTCTCTCTCTCTCTCGCTTTCTCTCTCTTTCTCCCACACACACACACACACACACACACACACACACACACACACATACACACACGCACT
>CM045736.1:49633895-49653895 GCA_024760905.1 Plotosus lineatus
CATTGGTGCACTTTAAACCTTTTCTATTTCAGATTAAAAAACAATGTTAATGAAGTTTTTCTTTGTTGTAAGTTGAGCTATATTTCTTTCTTTTTTGTTTTTAATGTTAATAAAGATACAATGACTGTTATGCAGAGGTGAACTAATAATTTTATAAACAAATGATACTATTTGGGCCGGTGGGGTGTGTGAATTGGGTTTTTCTTCAGGGGGGGGGGTTATTAAAAAACTGAATTAGGTGGATCCCGAGTCTCTGGTCTGACCCAGGTGTCTGATGCACATAGCTGCTGAGCTTAGAAAAACTTTATCAAGCTTTTATTTGTTTATTTTTAAGTTTAAAAAGGTGCTGTTAAGACAGTGCTGTCTCTAAGGTAGAAAAAAGTAATTGTTTTATTTCTAGAAGGCACCTCAGCCTCAGGAATGACAGTCAAATTGAAACAATGGTAAGAGGGCAAAAGATAAATGTTTGATGAATTGGCCAATACCGTGAGAGTGATGGGCTTCATATGTGCATAATGGACTAGCTAGCAGTTCAGATTGCCTGCCAAGATAAGCAACCATAATGAATGGGAGATGAGTGCGGAGCTGTAAAAAGAGGAGTGCCTTTAATAAACCTGTTATAAACGCGGACACGACAAGATGGAAGACAAGATGGAAGATTGCCAAAACTACTGATACATTGCACACAGCCAAAAAAAAAAAAAAAAAAAAAAAAGGGGTGGTGGGGGGGGGGGGGGTAAATATCTTATCTCGATTCAAAGCACAGGCTCATGGATGTGTGATATCGAAGATAAAAATATTCACATTACAGTAATATGGTTACACTATATATTAATATACAGTATATACTATACATACTATTAGATTGAGATGGTTTGGACATGTACAGAAGAGGGATAGTGAGTATATTGGCAGTAGGATGCTGAGGTTGGAACTACCAGGCAGAAGGCCGAGAGGAAGACCAAAGAAGAGATTTATGGATATGGTGAAGGAAGACATGAAGGTCGTTGGAGTAAGCGAAGAAGATGCAGAGGACAGGGTGAGATGGAGGCGGATGATTTGCTGTGGCGACCCCTGAAGGGAACAGCCAAAAAGGAAAAGAAGAAGATACTATACATACTATATCTTCTTTTCCTTTTGGCTGTTCCATTCTTATTAAAAATGGGCATCTGCTCACTCTCTAAGACCTTGTTGAATGTTCTTTTCTATTTAATAATTTATTCTATTACTAATCTTTGCTACTTCCTGGTCCTCAATAGTCATCTCTTCTACTCTTTTTCTCTCTCATTTTCCTCATTCATCAGCTCTTCAAAGTACTCTTTCCATCTTCCCAGCACACTTCTGTCATCAGTCAATACATTTCCCTCTCTGTTCTTAATCACTCTAACTTGCTGCACATCTTTCCCATCTCTATTTCTCTGCTGTGCCAACCTGTATAAATCATTTTCTCCCTCTTTACTGTCCAACCTATCATACAAGTCATCATACGCCCTCTGTTTGGCCTTTGACACCACTACCGTTGCCTTACGCTGTGTCTCCCTGTACTCCTGTTTACTCTCTTCGGTCCTCTCAATGTCCCACTTATTAGATAACCTCTTCCTTTGTACACACTCCTGCACTTCCTGATTCCACCACCAAGTCCCCTTATCTACTTTCCTTCCAGAGGACACATCAAGTACTCTCCTACCTGTCTCCCTGATCACATTAGCTGTAGTTGTCCAGTCATCTGGAAGCACTTCCTGACCACCCAAAGCCTGTTTCAACTCCTCCTTGAAGAAAACACGACACTCTTCCTTTTTCAGCTTCCACCACTTTGTCTTCTGCTCTGCCTTTGCCTTCTTCACCTTCCTCACCATCAGCATCATCCTGCACACCACCATCCTATGCTGTTTGGCAACACTCTCACCCGCTACTACTTTTCAGTCACTGACTTGTTTCTTCTGGAAGAAAGAATTCACCACAGCCATTTCCATCCTTTTTGCAAAATGAATCAACATCTGTCCTTCTGTGTTCCTGTCCTGGATACCAAACCTGCCCATCACTTCCTCGTCCCCTCTGTTGCCTGCACCAACATGTCCATAGAAGTCTCAACAATGACCACTCTTTCACCTCTGGGGGTACTCTGCATCACTTCATCTAACTCACTCCAGAATCTCTCCTTCTATTTTAGCTCACATCCTGCCTGTGGGGCATAAGCACTAACAACATTGAACATCACACCTTCAATTTCTAACTTGAGACTCATCACTCTGTCTGACACTCTCTTCACTTCTAGAACATTCCTGACAAACTCCATCTTCAAGATGACTCCTACTCCATTTCTCTTCCCATCCACACCGTGATAAAACAGCTTAAACCCTGCTCCTAAGCTTCTTAGCCTTGCTACCTTTCCACCTGGTCTCCTGAACACACAGTATGTCCACCTTCCTCCTCTGCATCATGTCAGCCAGCTCTCTATCTTTTCCTTGCATAGTTTCAACATTAAAAGTCCCTACTCTCAGTCCTAGACTCATGCCTTTCCTCATCTCTCTCCGCCTACGGACACGCCTCCCGTCTCTTCTTCTTCGACCAACAGTAGTCCAATTTCCACCAGCACCCTGTTGGTAAACAGCACTGATGGCGGTCGTTGTTAAACCGGGCCTCGACCAATCTGGTATGAAATTCGTTTTGATCATTCGCATAACAATTTTGGCTGAAGTTTTACTCTGGATGCCCTTCCTGTCACAACCCTCTGCATTTATCCGGGCTTGGGACCAGCGTGAGGGTGTTCACTGGCCTGTGCCCCTCACGGCTGCAATATACTATATATACCAGGGGTGCTCAATCCTGCTCCTGGAGATCTACCTTCCAGATGACTTTATATCCAACCCTAATGTGGCCCATGTGACATGTAAGATCCAGTCAGGTCTTGATGAGATGATTGGATGGTTAGGTGGGCGTGATTAGGGTTGGAGTGAATGTCTTCTGGGAGGTAGATCTCCAGGAGCAGGATTGAGCACCCCTGATATATACTATATATACACACTATATCATTCTAATTTCAAAGTATCAAATTCATTTCTGTAACCGCTTAGTTCCAACTAGGGTCGTGGGGAGGTTGGAGCCCATCCTAGTCGACTCCGGGCAAGGGCAGAGTACAGTCTGGATGGCTCACCAGGTCATCGTAGGGCAGAAACATGCTCACGGCTATGTAGCTACTCTTATAGAAACTCAGCAATTATTTTTTTTACATCAACCTCACACCATAGACAGTGAGAGACATGGCCGGCCTTGGATAACCCAGTTAGCTCCACTGGAAGGGCGTGAGCAAAATCACTTCATTTAAATCTCTTATTTTCCGTCCACCTTTATCCATGCAGGTCTATATATACTCTTCAAAATCAGGACATTCCTGGATGTTGCGGTGCTATTAATCCTAGGGAGCAACAATATTAGAAAATTATTTTGGCTAATCTATAAATCCCCCTGCAGGCTGACTCGTGATGTGTCAGGAATTCTCGGGTAGCACAATTTACACATCACATAGGTAAGGAAATCAAAATGAGACACATGTCACTTCACATTAGTTACCAACTGACTAGCAGCCCTGCTGCATAGAGATGTAACCCACTTGTTTGATGTCTTTCCTGCAATGTACATTATACTGTTAACGATATCTAATCATGTGTTTCTTGCATTTTATATTTTCCATTAAAAATTGATAAAAAAACAAAACAAAAAAAACAAAGTTATTTGAACCAAATTTCTAATAATGAATTAAAGTCTTTAAAATTTTAACCAAACTGTTTGGTGAAGTGACTAGGAGTTCACCTCCTCCTGGATGGGACTCAAGTCCATCGCAAGTTACTGTCCCAGTATATTTTTAATGGGACCCATTTATACTGGTGGGTGAACAGAGGTACTCTTGTGGTTGAGACCTTGCCCAGGGGTCTTAGCACGGTGGGGGTCTAACTGGGATCTGAACCCATAACCTCCAGATCATGAACACAGCACCCTAACCACTTAAATGTGCATATAATATCAATAAATACATATTCAACACTATAAATGCTTATAATAACAATTAAACATTCAAAAATAATGCATAAATTATAAATAAAATACACACACATATAGATGCATGCACACACACACACACACACACACACACACACACACACACACATCTAAGTAATTTTGATGGGGGATATCTTGGGTTTTTTTTTTTTTTTTTTTTGGGGGGGGGGGGTTTCCTTTGCATAATTGTCCTTGTTTTGTGGCATTTTGCTTAACTTTTCCCCTATTTTTCCTTAATTTCCTTGGTTTTTTTTACATTTTCCAATGAATATTTTTGCAGAAACCGATGTACAAAGTGGCAAGAAATCACTGTAGTCATATAGCAATGCACTGGTGTACATGGGGCCGTAGCTAGAGTTGGCAACTGAAGTTCAACAGGTCATGTCGATACATTTGTGTGGAAAGTAGTGTGTACTCGGAATCTGGTTATGCTCACACTATAGACAATGGCATTGTCACAGCTTGTCACTGCGCGTGCTTAATTCAATGCATACGGCTCATTGTGTCCAGTTTTTAATTAGGATGAGGTTGGCAAATTGGTTGGGTTGGTGGGGTGGAGGTCTGCGATTGTAGTTGGAATGGCAGGTGAATTATAGACTGCCTTTCAAGATTCACAGCTCTTGGTGCTAGGAGGTTAATATTCTCACATGTCATTAGGTCCACTGGCTCCTCTGATGGCTCATTGAATCAGGCAGCAAATGATTTCCTCATGCAGCCGAGGACAGCACACTTCAAAGAGAGAGGGAGCTGAGGTCAGAGTCGCTCTCTGCTGTGATTAATGGCTGGGGATCAGCTGAGGTTGGCTGTAAGGTAGGAATGTGACGGAGGCTTTCGACAGGCTTGACTTTTTAAGCCGGGTTTGACCTGTAGCCTTAGCAAACTTTGTTTCCAACACAGGGCTGACCGTCCTGATAGGCCATGTCAGGGACATACAGGACACCGAAAAGACAACTGCCTGACTAATAACTGGAATTACAGAGCAGGAGTAGCCTATCTCAACCTCTAAAACCTAACACAATGCCAACACAAAGAAGACAAGGTGGAGAAGATCACGGGGAATGTAAACACGTTCTCTTCATCACGGCACTATAGACTGTAACTACGGGTAAATATGACGGATTTTATTTGCACATTCAACCAAGACGGTCCGAAATCTTGTCTGGTAGTTTGTACGTATTGTGATATCACAAGTTGAGAAACCTTGCACACGATTCCTTTTCATGCCTCATGGCTTCTGTGGCCCTGCTGCAACCCAGTTTCTTTAAAACGACAACACTGACTGATTACACTTCTGCACACAAAACAAATGCACTCGCTATCTTGTAGCACTACATTGAAAATCAATCCAATTCTTTACAGATGCTAAAGCAGGCATCCTGTCATTGTTTATCTCTGAGGGCGAATGTATCTTAAGGCACATTTGCCAAAAGATTAATGAATTGCATGAAGACTAATGACAAAAGTCAGTACTCTGCAAAATATTTGAATTATAAAGTCTGGATGTGAATGGCGGGTGGGGACGGGTGGGGACGGGTGGGGACGGGGACGTCGATGTAAATGTGTCAAAAAACCTCAAATGAATCCCGGCTCCTTGATGATATCAAAAGGTAAGTTGGTTAAACTCTTATGTTGTGATTTGGTATTCTTGAGCATCTATCTAACAGCAAATAATCACTGCGTGGCTGTCACATGGTGGCAAATGATCAATGACACATGATGGATGAGCTATTCCCATACTTTGCATTAGTCCTATCATTCCTCTCAGCCACACAAGACAAGCATGATGCTCTTGCCTTGTGCCGCACAATTTCTGCGCGCGCACACACATACACATACACACACTCAACAATTCCAGAGCAATGGAGAGTGTGGAAAACGGGGTGAAGAAGCGTGAGCAGGCAGGTTTGGAATGGTTGGAGAAAAGTATCCGGTGTGATGTGTGATAGGAAGGTATCGGCAAGAATGAAAGGAAAAGTGTACAAGACGGTGATGAGGCCAGCGATGTTGTATGGTTTAGAAGAAACAGTTGCGCTGGTGAAAAGACAGGAGGCAGAGCTGGAGGTAGCAGAGATGAAAATGTTGAGGTTCTCTTTGGGAGGAACGAGGATGGATAGGATCAGGAATGAGGACATCAGAGGGACAGCACATGTAAGACGTTTTGGAGACAAAGTCAGAGAGGCTAGATTGAGATGGTTTGGACATGTGCAGAGGAGGGATAGTGAGTATATTGGTAGTAGGATGCTGAGGTTGGAACTACCAGGCAGAAGGCCTAGAGGAAGACCAAAGAGACGATTCATGGATGTGGTGAAGGAGGACATGAAGGTAGTTGGTGTAAGAGTAGAAGATACAGAGGATAGGGTGAGATGGAGGTGGATGGTTTGCTGTGGCGACCCCTGAAGGGAACAGCCGAAAGGAAAAGAAGACGACGACACACAAAAAAAAAAAAAAAAAAAAAAAAAAAAAAATTCAGCACAGACTATCGAAGATAAAAATGAAGGGCTTGGAAAAGAAACAAAGCTCCGCATGCTTGTGATTCTCTTTGGTCACTCAGAAAGGGAATAATAATTTTTCAATATTAGAGGAAAATTAAATCATCTGGTGATCTAATTGGAAGTAGATGTGGGGCTTGAGCACGGCAGAGGATTATTGTCTACCACCTGCGCCGTCACTCTCTGGGGCCCCATTACAAGGTCCTTATTAGTTTTTACTCGGCAGATTAAAATGCGTGCGCGGCAATCTTTGATCTCTCACTTGCTGACACAAATCCATTCAAGCCCCAACATTTTCTGCCGGGTAATTAGTGCTAATTAAAAGGTTTCAAGCAGTCAGTGAGCACGGCTCTTCCCCCCCCCGTCCAAATTGCCATCAAGTTATCGCCGCCTAACCCGATCTGTAAACCACACTGGCCCAGTTTTATTTTAGTGATTATCACAGAAACTACACGCAAACAACAACACTGGCTACTCACATTAATGCGAGCATAATTGCAAATATTAATAGAGACACGAATAATGAAAATAAGTGCGGAGATACTGGAGGAAAGATTGGAGATTCAAAATTTGTAAGTACCCATAATTAAATCTGGATCTAATTAAATATGGATTGGTTTGATTTAATTGCAGTGCTCTCCACATTGCCCCTTAAATATATGAAGCATATCCACCCCAATCCTTCATCAGCTTGTTATTATGTTATAATTAGCTGTCATTCCAATATATTATTATGCAGGCGGTAAAGTGTCAGGTATACAGACATCTTCGTTCGACATGCGGTTGGCGGGAGGGGGAGGGGAGGGGGAGGTCCATTACACAGTGTTTCAAATGATAATTACATAATCCTCGCGGTGGAAAAACTTTGTGTGACAAGGAGATACACACGCCAACCAGTTACACTTCTTTCGGTATGATAAAGTCTATTGTTTCAAACTGATCAAGTGCTGAGATTTAAAATCGAGATGTGTGTTCGGGACGAGATCTCGAGTGTGTCTCGGTATTTTTCACATGTTAGATGAACATTTTAAGGAATTCAGATATTGTGTTGGCTGAGCTTGTGATCGTTTAACTATCGATCAGTTCCTGTGAAACTATTCGAGCTTCCATTTTTAGGAAAAGACACGACTTCATGATGATAATAACAGCTCATGTCTAGTCATCCCTAAAGTACAGCTTCTCCTGCATTTCACACATATTTAAGGGATTGTGAGAACATCTCTTTGCCTGTTCACTTGCTTGAAGATGCCCTCGATGGCACATTGACATGACATTTTAAAAGAGACATGTGATGGCTGCTCCGTGCAGCATGAAGTGACTTCACCTGATGGAAGAGGAGGTGCTCTCTCTCTCTCTCTCTCTCTCTCTCTCTCTCTCTCTCTCTCTCTCTCTCTCTCTCTCACCCCTCTCTCTGCTTCATTACCTTGTAAAAGCAGGACTCATTAGAGGAGGCAAGTCAAGTCAAATCTCAGTGTAATTCTATAGAGGTGAACTGCTGTCAACATCATTAACCATCATTTCCCCAACTCACTTCATGACTTATGAAGTGTTCTTTATTGTGTAATGATCCAAATCTTTTACAAAATCGTCCTCTTCAAAGGCTCCGTGAGATGTACCACCCATGCAGGGTTTGATATCCACTTTAAACACAAGCACCGGACAGCAAGCGTCAAACAAAACAGATATAAAAACAGATATAAATATGGAAAATTAACTTAAACTAACTGTATTCTTTTAAATTAATATGAATTTAGCAGGCAGTGGTGGCCTGGTAATACAGGTGCTGGATCACTGATCCTAAGGTGGGGGGTGGGGGGTGGGGGTTCAAGTCCCACTTACAACGGGTTGTCACTGTTCCCCCAGTGCAGCTACCTGGGTTATCAAAGGCCGGCCATGTGTAAAAGAACCATTGGTGACTTTTGTAAAGAGTAGCTGCATAGCCGTCAGCGTGTTTCCGCCCCACGATGGTCTGGTGAGCTGTCCAGGTTGTACACTGCTCTCGCCCGAAGTCGGCTGGGATGGGTGCCAGCCTCCCCGTGACCCTGTTGGGGGGGGGGGGTGTTTTTTACACCCGAGCCATAGTGGCTCATCAGGCCGGTGATTATCCCCGGTTTCCATAGCATGAAGCAACCAGGAGTTCAACTCCCCCTGGATGGGACACTAGTCCATCGCAGGTGACCTTCCCCGTATATTCTTACTGGTACCCATTTTTCTGCTGGGTAAACAGAGGCACATTTGTGGTTGAGACCTTGCCCAGGGGTCTTAGCACAGTGAGGGTCTCGGTGCGATTTGAACTCACAACCTCCCGATCATGAGCGCATCACCCTAACCACTATGACACCGGCCCCATTGGGTGCAGCTAACTGGGTTATCAAAGGCCGGCCATGTGTCTCAATGTCTATGGTGAGAGGTTCATGTAAATGAACATTTGGTGACTTTCGTAAAGAGTAGCTGCATAGCCGTCAGCGTGTTTCCGCCCCATGATGGTCTGGTGAGCTGTCCAGGATGTACTCTGCTCTCGCCCGGAGTCAGCTGGGATGGGCGCCAGCCTCCCCGTGACCCTAATTAGGACTAAATGTTTACAGAACATGAATGAATGAATAATATAAATTTATTTCATTTTATTTATTTGGTTTAATTTCTCCCCCATTTCCCCTCCCTAAATTTAGTCATATCCAATTCCCACCCATTAGATATTATCTTCATATTATCACATGACCACCACCACCGGGAGGGGCAGGCACATGCTTGCCGACACGCAAAGCTAGCCACCTGCCTCTTTTTGAACTGCAGTGCGTGCATATTACTGGGGACAGTCTAACACACTCAGAGAGAAAGCGCCATCTGCCCCCTTGTATGAATGAGCTCAAAGACGCTCAGGATGGGCTGGTGAGCGCTGTGAGTGACAAGGAATTGAGCTTATGTCATTCCTCCCTCTCATGAGAGCTCACCCAATCAGCTCTCATTAACTCCTGGTCACGGATGGCTGTGGCATTAACCTGGATTTTTTTTTGGAACTTGTGATGTCTGAAGTAATAGTCGACACGCCACTCAGGAGCCCATAAAATTAACTTTATATCATGACACAAGGTGCACATACATAATGAAGCTCTGAGTTACTAAATCATGTTTGTGGATATTCTAATATATTCTGGGGTAAAAGAAGGAAACTTTAACATGATTTACATGTTAATTTGTAGTCCTGAGCTGTCCAGGGTGTCACCCGTCTTCACCCAGAGTCGGCTGAGATGGATACCACCCCTAATTAGGATTGCCCGGCTTAGAAAATGAATGAATGCATTTGTATTACCTGTCTTGTTGATTCAATTATTCATTGAACATGTTCATGTTCCGTACTGCCGCAAGGATACAGGTCAGTTGTTCTATGGAAATTTTGTGGATTTTTTTTGCACTTTCCATTGGATGGAAAACTTTTTGCTAACCCTCCATACTTACTCTCACACTAATCAGCATTAAGTCAGTGATAGGGTTTATACGAATGGACAGCGGAACGTGGTAGATCTATTGAAATCATGCTCCATGCCTGTGCGGCTCTGCTTAGGGGCTATAAATTATTTTTCTAATCTTGAATTTGTTAAAAAAAAAAAAAAGCTTATAGTGCTAATGCACTGTTGCCTCACAGCCAACTGAAGCCTTTCTGTGTGGAGTTTGCATGTTCTTCCAGTGCTTGCATTCGGTTTTTCCAGGTGCTCCCGTTTTCTTCAACAATTTGAAGACATGTTAATTCGGAAAACTGCTCTCTCTACATTGCCCATGAGTGAAAATCTGAATACGAATGGATGTTTGTCCTAGAGATCAGGTTATGCAGGGGTCTTGCAATCCTTTCAGGAAAAACCAGATTGCAACAGAAAAAATAAAAAAAAATGGCCCAGTGCCTCATGGGGGCACACCCAATCAATGAGTGTGAAAGACTGTTTCCTTCATCCAAAAATTGTAGGTGTCTGTTTGTCAGTTTGTCATCAAACTAAACTTTGACATCATTTTCACATAGATTTTTACCAAACTTCATGGAGACACTAACTCACTTTAGTTCCAGAGATTCTATCTACAATGAGATCACAACGTTTTGAAGATGGATTGCTTATAACTTCGAAATCAAGTACTGATAGACATTAGACATGCTGTTCATATAAAACCATAAATAGGAAAATATGTCTTCTTCTTTCTTCTTTTCCTTTCGGCTTTTACCTTCAGGGGTCGCCACAGCGAATCATCTGCCTCCATCTCACCCTATCCTTCGCATCTTCTTTTGTACCAGCTACCTTCATGTCCTGCTTCACCACATCCATGAATCGTCTCTTTGGTCTTCAAAGTCCCTACTTTCAGTCCTAGACTCAAGCCTTTCCTCTTCTCTCTCTGCCTACAAACACGCCTCCCGCCTCTCCGTCTTCGACCAACAGTAGTCCAATTTCCACCAGCACCCTGTTGGTTGACAGCACTGATGGCGGTTGTTGTTAACCCGGGCCTCGACCGATCCGGTATGACATTCTTTGTAGTGACTCGCATATTTTATCTGGCATTTGTTTTACGCCGGATGCCCTTCCTGACGCAACCCTCTGCATTTATCCAGGCTTGGGACCGGCGTGAGGGAGAGACACTGGTTTGTGCACCCCGCCCCCACGGCTGCATTAAATAGGAAAATATATATGGACTTCCAAATAAGATAACTTTGACCTTGAGTAACCTTGAAAGATCAATCCCGGCTGTAATGTTAAACCTTGAAACAAAGGAGTTTTTCACTAATTTGGTCCTGTTTATCTACTTTAGAACATCGAGACAAGAGAACATCAGTAATTAAAACCAGAACTCATTATAGGGTCTATTGGCTACATTATCCATGCTGTGTGGTGAAGGTACCTTGAACTCCAGTTTGTATCTGTGTTAGCTTTGCTGTAGACTGGCACCCTGTTCAGGGTGTACCCTGCCTCACAACAAAAGTCATCTGGGATTGGCTCTTCCCTTATGAACTTCACAATACAAAAAAATATGATGGATGGATGATACTATTGCTCTTTTGTAAAGAAAACATGCACAAATTTTAAACGATAAGTTGACCAAACATCCATCTGTTACATCCATGGATCACATTCATTTAATCCAAAGCTTAATTAAAATAATATTCATGATAATGAAGAGGATATTTATTCCTCAGATAGCCTCCTCTGTGAAAAAAAAATTGTGAACTTTAGAGATAATATTGGTTAATTAACAGTGTGCTTAATACTGATCTTCAACTGAGCTGATATCACTTCTTGATTAATATAGAGGCAAGATGGTGGCGCGTGAATGAAGCAAAGGTCAGTGTCTCTTCAGATTTTGCAAATTAGCAGTAATATTCCTGCTTATTTCGGTTTTGTTAATACAGAGCAGCTTCTCGCTCACCTCCTACACCCGACAAGAAAACTCCGACTGTTTTATCAGCAACCACCATCTGATCCCAGAGCTCAGAAGAACACCCGATGCTACGCAGGCTAATCAGCCAATTGGAAGTGCTCGCAAGTTGCGTAGAGATCGTAAACAAAAGCAGGGGAAGCGAGGAGGGCTAAGAGTTAAGCTAAAGCTAACACCACACTGGCTTTCTTTACCCGCCATTTTCCTCGCTAATATGCAATCCTTGGCAAACAAGAAGGATGAGCTACAACTTTGGATCACAAACAACAGTAGACTTTTGAACTGTAAAGTCATGATATTCAAGGAAACATGGCTACACAGAGGAATACCTGAGAGTGCTATCAAGCCAGCTAAGGAGCCACATTCTCCAGGCAGACAGAACAGAAGAGGATTCCGGTAAAACAAAAGGCGGAGGATTGTGCGTTTATGTCAACAAGGTCTGGCGTACAAACTCTGTCATTGTTGGAAGACACTGCTCAGCTAACCTAGAGTTTCTTATGGTTGAGTGTAGACCTTTCTATCTTCCAAGGGAATTTACTTCGACACTCTCCACAATAACATCAGCTGTATATACCTCCAGATGCTAATGCTAAGCTTTCTATGAATGAACTTCATACAGCCATTAGTAAACAACATACTGCAAACTCAGAGGCTGCATTCATCACTGCAGGCGACTTCAACTACGAAAACCTCAATTCAGTGCTTCGCAAATTCATCCAACTTTTTCTTGCCACACCAGAGGGGACAAAACTTTGGACCATGTTTACATTAACATCACTTGAGCCTACATGGTAACCTTCCTCCCTCACCTGGGCCAATCTGATCACCTTTCTTTATTTCTCACCACAAAGTACATACCACTCATTGACTGTGTGAAGTCTTCTGTGAAAACTATCAAGGTTTGGCCAGCAGGGGTAGACTCTCTACTCACAGCACAGGTTTAATGACACAGACTTGAATATATTTGCCTCTCAGGCCACCCGTGGCTCTAACACAGACATTGACTTGTAAACTCACTCAATACTGGAATACATCAACATCACAATTGACAGTGTTACCACAAAGACACAGATCATCACGTACCTAATCAGAAGCCATGGATGAACATTGAAGTGCGGCTTCTGCTGAAGACACGAAACAAAGCCTCCAGATGTGGTGACGCACTGGCCTACAGTACAGCCAGGGTGGACCTGAAGAGGAGTATCAAAAAGGCCTAGCATGACCACAAGCTAAAGGTGGAGGAACACTTCATCGATTCTGACCCCGACGCATGTAGGAGGGCATCACCAACCACAAGCATAGCAGCTCCACACCAACTGCAATGAATATGTCCTTCCTCAATGAGCTGAATGATTTTCATGCTCATTTCGACAAGGACAATTTACCGGGGATTTAGCTCAGTTGGTAGAGCGTCTGCTTCATCTTCCAGAAGGTCGGAGTTTTAATCTGGCTATATCATACCATAAGACGTTGAAATTTGGCAGTTGTTGCTTCCTGCTTGGCGCTCAGCATCAAAAGGATAGAACAACACAATAACTGGCGCTGCACAGTGGCAACAGGTGCCTAGAGAACAAACCAAATTTCAATGTATGTAATGTACTTTGACAATAAAGAGTTAGTTTAGTTTAGACAACAAGGACAAGGCCGTAAAGACCAAACCATCGAATGACCGCCAGACCGTTACACTCTCCCAGTAAAGGTCCCTAATACACTGACCCGAATTAACACACATCAGGTTGCTGGCCCTAACTTAATTCCTGGTCGTGTATTCAGAGCCTGTGCTGAGCAGCTCACAGGGATCTTCACAGACATATTTAGCCTGTCTCTTGCCCAAGCAGCCATACCAGAATGCTTTAAGACAGCTTCTATAGTGCCAGTGCCGAAACACTCCTCTCCGATGTGCCTGATTGACTACCGCCCTATTGCACTAACACCCATTGTGATGAATGCTTTGAGCAACTGGTCCTGGCACACCTCAGGCAAAGTCTGCCTCCCACACTAGACCCACATCAATTTGCATACCAACACAACAAGAATACAGAAGATGCTGTACCCACAGTGTTGCACTATGTTTACTCACACCTGGACAACAAGAACACGTATGCAAGACTGGTGTTTGTTGACACTGGCTCTGCATTCAACACAGTAATTCCCTCCAGGGTTAACCACTAAACTTGAAGATCTTGGACTCAACACCTCCCTCTGCAACTGGTTCATGAACTTTATAACAAACAGACCCCAGTATGTCAAGTCAGGCCCCAGCTGTTCCTCCACGATCATACTTAACACTGGCGCCCCTCAGGGCTGTGTGCTGAGCCTGTTCCTTTTCTCTCTCTTCATCCATGACTGTAGGCCTATGTCAGTGACAATGATGAGTCTGACTACAGGGCAGACGTAAAGTAACTAGCTGCATGGTGTACTGAAAACAACTTACTCCAGAACACCAGCAAAACAAAGGAGCTCATTATGGACTCCAAGAAGGAAAAGGGAAAAGGAAACTCATGACCCTATCCATATCAATGGTATGGCTGTCGAACATGTCTCCAGCTTCAAATTCCTGGGTACCCACATCCCAGAGAACCTGTCCCGGTCAACCAACACCATCAGCCTGATTAAGAAGGCCCATCAGTGCCTGTTCTTCTTGAGCACACTGAAGAAGAACCACCTGTCTGCTGATATCCTGGGAAACTTCTACCACTGCAAAGTAGAAAAGCAGCCTGAGCAACTGCATTACATTCTGGTATGGAATTGCTCTGTCGTGGACCGCAAGGCACTGCAGCGGGTAGTGTAAACCGCCCAACGCATCACAGGGAATCCACTTCCTGCTAGTGAGGTTTTCCACAAGAAGAGGTGTCTTTGCTGGGTGTGCAGCGTTCTTAAGGACTCCCTTCATGCTGCCAACAGACTCCTTCGGCTCCACCCCTCTAGAAGGTGCTTCAGAAGCCTTTGGACAAAAACCAGCAGGTTTAGGAACAGCATCTTCATAGCTATCACCCGACTGAACTCAGTCTCCTGCTGAACTTTCTCTTCTAACCCACACAACACCATATCAGTACCACTTGTACCATCCACATTATTCAGGCACATGTACATACATCTTTTCAAAAACTACTGTGTATACATCCATAGTACACACACACACACACACACACACACACACACACACACACACATATATATATATATATATATATATATATATATATATATATCTTTTTGGCTTTCCTTTTTTCAGGGGTTGCCACAGCGAAACATCTGATTCACATGTTTGATTTGGCATAGGTTTTTGCGCCGGATGCCCTTCCTGACACAATCCTTTTTAGCAAGGGGCAGAAACATGCTGACAGCTATGCAGCCTATATATAGTCATACCTCACCTTATGAAAGATCCGACTAACGAAAAATCCAAGTTATGAAACGCATTATGTAAAATTTACATCTCTGAATACGGAAAAAATTCAGGTTACGAAACACGCGAAATCTCAAAAATACAAACAATGCATGTGATAGAGTTGCTCTCCATTGGCTATCTCCCAACACCTTGCTGGCCTCCCATTGGCTAGGAGGGAGCTGCATCTCCATGATACCCTGTGACGAACAATGGGTCAAAGGCACACGAAAAGCATCTGTACATATATCTGTACAGTAGGCCCTTGACCATTCGTGGTTTTGCACTTGCGCCCCCACATACTCGTGGATTGCTGACAAACACTGATGTAACTGGCACATGATTTCATATTTAGCTAATGGCTAAGAGCTTTTGTTTCTCCATCCTGCTGATTGGCTGAGATGATGTATACGCCCCTTTTTCTCAACCGTAACCTTGAACAGCTCACAGGGCTAGAACACACACAACTATTCGCTCCCACACCTACGGGCAATTTGGAACATCCAATTCGCCTAATGTCTATATCTTTTGAATATGGGAGGAAACCGAAATACCTAGAGGAAACCCACGCAAGCATGTGAAGATCATCCAAACCCAGGACCCACTTGTTGTGAGATGGATGTAATTAACCACAATTCCACTGAATGACCCCCTAATAAAAACACTAAGGGGTTAATGAATCCTTATACTCATGATTTACTTTCCTTCCTCGGATTTTTTGCTGGAAAATTTGATTTGTGCTCTCTTTAAAATTCAAAACTATACCAGTCCCCAAAGTGAAGTAATTTATACCTGGGTGCCCTATTTGGATAGTATCATACTATATAACAGCATCAATATTACAACACAGGGGCAGAGGTGGCCTAGTGGTAAGGTGCTGGATTACCGATCCTAAGGTTCGGGGTTAGCTGAGATGAGCAACAGCTTCCCGGCAACACTAATTAGAATTAAGCAGTTCAAATGTTAACACGGTCAAAAATGAATGAATGAATGAAGATTCGGGGTTCAAGCCCCACTGTCAATGGTTGTCACTGCTGTCCCCCCAGTGCAGCTGACTGGGTTATCAAAGGCCGGCTATATCTCACAGTCTATAGTGAGAGGCTGTAAAAGAACCATTACTGACTTTCATCAAGAGGAACTGCATAGCCGTCAGCATGTTTCTGCCTGCGATGGCCTGGCGAGCTGTCCAGGGTGTACTCTGCACTCACCCCGAGTCGGCTGAGATGGTTGCCAGCCTAACTGCGACCCTATTTAATATTAAGCAGTTCAGAAAATTACTAAATGAATGAATATGACAGCACAATGGCAGTGATCTTTCAACAGCTTACATAAGTTTTAAATGGACCCAGGGGAGGTACTTGTGAGGAACAGGAACATTCCAGCATACGGCTTTGGTTTTGAATAATAATTGTTATTTTTGGTATTAGCATAAGCACATGTGTATGAATGAAAAAAGAAATAGTAAGGGGGAAGCTAGAAATGTCCTGAAGTCATTTGCGTGTAGTGTGCAGTGTCCTGGTGTATGAGGATGCTGAGTGAGGGTGTGTAAAGACAGAGCAAAACAGATGAATAAGCAACATCAATTACAGGCAAGCTTGACCTGTAAGCCCCCACACCATGACCAGTGCCTCACACCCAGGGGTGGCAGATTGAAGCTGACATGCCTGGCGAGAAAACAGTGGGGCCTCACAAGGCCTCCCACTTGTGTGTTTGGTGAGAGAGACAAATAGAGAGAGCATGAGAGACATGGACAGAGAGAGAGAGAGAGAGAGAGAGAGAGAGAGAGAGAGAGAGAGAGAGAGAGAGAGAGAGAGAGAACAGTGGGAGCTATGAATGAAAAATCAAGCATAATAGGGCCCGCTTTAGTTTAAAGTGAAACAAAATGGCTCAATTTGAGCACTTAGCCTGTCGAAAATTGGCCATGCTGAGAAAGAAGAGGAACATGCGAGGGGACAAGTGAATCAGCCCTCTGATAAGCACACTATAAAGGAAACAAAGCCGGATGTCCAACAGGCTTACCAGTGAACTTGAGCCGGGTTGGGCTCTGCTCAATACCCCCATCAGTCTCTGCTTGCCCTGTAAATAGCCCTGCGTTTCTTTTCTTTATGCTACTTTGGTCTTTTTTTCTTTTTTTTTCACTTTGTGTATGAACAATAGCAAAATAAACATCAAGATCATATTGGTTTAGCACACTGTGCTAACCCATTAGCATATGCAATATAGCATGACAACTAAAGATAGCAAAAGAAATAAAGATTTTACTACTTTGGAATTAGTAAAAGGATCTGTAAAAGTACCCTACATGGCTGACAAAACAAATCTCAAAACAGGACTGTACCCAATTTATGAAATAAAGCACTTATGTAAATATCTATATAGAGATTAGTGCCTCGTTTAAGCTCACCGTCACTTATAAGCGAGTAAACCACTGAAGCTAGCTAAAGATGATGCTGATCAACTAGGATTACACATGCATGTCCTGTTTGATCTGTGCCTTATTGATCAAGCCCACACAGTCTTTACAGCAACAGTAAAGACATAACCATGCAGAGGGACGTTTAAAAACAACTGTCGAAGAGAACATTGCTTAAAACAATGCAGCAGCGGAGTGAGCGCCACAAAGACCGTGTAAACATGAAGCTATAAGCAATCAGGTCAACCATAACAACATACACTGAACACTGCTAAGAAAAATACAACCGCTTTTAATATTCCACCAGCATTCTTTCTTAAACATTTTTAATTTCTTTTTCTTTCTTCCTTTCGGCTTTTTCCCTTTCTTGGGAGTCGCCGCAGCGAATCGTCTGATTCGCACATTCGATTTGGCAGAGGTTTTTACGTCGGATGCTCTTCCTGTCACAACCCTTTAGCAAGGGACAGAAACACGCTGACGGCTTTGCAGCGACTCTTTACGAAAGTCAGCAATGGTTCTTTTACATGAACCTCTCACCATAGACAGTAACAGACATGGCCCGCCTTTGATAACCCAGGTAGCTGCACTTGGCAGCTGGCAAGTGACAACCCTGTGGGGACTCGAACCCCCAACCTTAGGATCAGTGATCCTGCGCCGTATCCACTGGACCACCACTGCCCAATTCTTAAATATTTTTAATTAATAACAAATAATAATAAAGTAGTTTTAATTACCGCGTTCATAAATAACTATCGAGGAATTTTATTATAGTGGCGGTATAATGCATGTACACAGTTCTATTCTTTAACGATCTGCATCAGAATTAAGGTCCATGAATTTCTGAAGTAAACAAGTAATAATTTCCTGGTAATTATTGTACATAAGGTATGAATAAAATGTAAATAATGCAGATTTCGGCGGCACAGTGGCGTAATAGTTAGTATGGTTTGCATCACAGCAAAAAAGGACCTGGGTTCCATTTCCAGCCTGGACGTTTTCCGTGTGGAGTTTGGATGTTCTCCCGTGCTTGTGTGGGTTTCCTCTGGGTCCTCTGGTTTCCACCCACAGTCCATACACATGCAAAATATGGTTAACTGGCTGTTCCAAATCACCTCTAGGTGTATGTATGAGTATGAAGGCTGTGTGAGTGTTGACCCTGCAGTGGCCTAGCAAGCTGTCCAGTGTGTACCCCGCCCTGAGAAAGGCGCCAGCCTACCTGTGACCCTTTCTACGATGAAGTGGTTCAGAAAATGAATGAATGATGTAGATTTCATAACTAATGAGCATTATAAGTGCCATCTCTAAATTGGGGAATCATACACACTAATTAATGTAATGTAATATGAGTGGGGTAATCACATGGGTATTTAAACTACAAATACTTCCAACTTCCATTTAGAGCGCTTCTACTCCTACGCAATTTATACACACACAATAAATCGTATAAAATTAAATATTGATTGTATTTACTTATTTTTAATAGAGTAGCAATTCTGTAAGGATCAGGCCAAATGTACCAGCTTCTGTTTGCTGGCTTCAAGCTTATCGGTGTGCCTTGACAGATCACTGGCTGTCCTTCCTTGGACCACCTTAAGCTGATACTTATCAACGCATACCAGGAACACCTCACAAGAGCAGCTGTTTTGGTGATGAATAGACCGAGTTGTTTAGTCATCACAATGTGGCCCCTGCAAAGTTACTAAGATTGTTATGCTTGCTCATTTTTCTTGCTTCCAGTACATCAACTTTCCTTTTTCTATACAATACATCCCACTCCCATGTCAGATTCCACTATATTGAAATAATAATTACAGTGGTGCCTCAACTTACGAGTGTCTCTTATAAAAAATTTTCCATGATACGAGCTTCGATCCCACCAAAAGTCTGCCCCATCCAATGAGCAAATTTTCGACATACGAGCTCTACTGGGAAAATGGCTTCTCCGGGCCGATTAGCCTTGTGATCTTCCGCGTGTATTCATATGCGCTCCAAGAATGCCTTGTGTGGTGCTTCTCAATTATTTTCTGTGATGCCCTCTATAGGAATAATAATAATAATAAAAAACATCCCCCGCCCAACACCCTGCGCACGACTATAAATCGTGTTTAACTGCACTTTATATCGTTTGCTCGGTGCTTTTTCCCTACACCACAGAAAACACAGTGAGAGCGCCACTGCTACCTGGTGTCGAGGATGCGCAATCACAGTTAAGGCTGGTCCAGCATGTTAAAAAAGCATGTTC
>CM045736.1:49658895-49666395 GCA_024760905.1 Plotosus lineatus
TCCTCATCCAAGGCATATTTACGAGTCCCGCTAAAATGGATTCCGCCGAAAAAGGGGGCGATGGGTAAAATCTGAAGTGACACAAGACATGAAATCCATTTCCCCCTTCAGCCCCCGCCCTAGCACACATCCTCCGAAAAATGCAAATGCACTCCCGCTCAGTTCACGCCATGAAACACTGCCCTTGAAATACTGAGTGACAGAGGGAATTATGGGTTATTGTACTGTCAAAATGCAAGGCAGCTGTATGATGAGATACTGTGTTATTTAGACAATCAAAAACTTAAGGAACAAAATGGCATCCTAGGCAGACAGGCCAAGTGATCATCCAAGAAAAATAAACCATGAGATTTATTAAAAATAAGGAAATATATACATGAAAAAAAGATGCAAGTCTGAATTGTTTGTATAAATTAAGTGGCTCTTAAATTTTATACTACAGAACAATGATACGTTCTCACTCCATTTATACTAGATGCATATTTGCAGTTTATATTTATTGTAATTTACAATGAGTTAATGATTTATAAGTTATATTAAACATAGAAAGAACCTTTCCTTATACAGGGATCACTCACTTTCCGCGGTTAATTGGGACCAAGATCCCCCTAGGACCACTGAATTCCGCAAAGTAGGATCAACACCCCCCCACCCACCCACCCAAACAGACATATACAGTACATACATCTTTCTTTTCCTTTCGGCTGTTCCCATTTTCGGGGTCGCCACCTCGAATCATCTGCCTCCATCTTCATGGAAGTCATATTAATGATTCGCATATTCGATTTGGTGATGTATACGTACATGTATATGTGTACATACAGTAATAACAATAAATACATTTTCAATGATATAAATGCTAACAATAACAATTAAACATTAAAAAATAATGCATAAAGATATAAATAAAATATAAATACACACACACACATACAGACGCGCACGTGCCTCACAAAAATGTAACTAGTGTTGATGGGAGGTTTTGGGTTGTTTTTTTTGTTTTGTGTTTGTTTAGGTTTTTTTATTTTTTTTCCATAATTGGCCTTGTTTTGTGGCGTTTTCCTTAACTTTTTCCCTTATTCTTCTTTAATTTCCTTATTTTTTAATTCGATGAATATTTAAAAAAAACCAAAAAAAAAACCCCGCAATGCACTGAAGCCGCATGAATTGAACGCGACCTCGCGAGAGATCCCTGTATAGAAGGTGCCGTCGCTTTTGAAATTCGGCCCATTAGAAAGAGGCTGTCATAAACAATATTGACTGTGCAAATCATTTATTTCCGTCCACTCAAGTGAAATGTAATAAATAAAACAAATCCACGTTTTCCTAATGAATTCAATGAATGCACCACTGTCTAATTTGTCACATTAAGTGACAAGTAATTACCGTTATTTGTTGAAATGTCATATACATTTTAATAGTTACAGTCAGCATCTGTGTTTAAAAAAAAAACAGAAATGCACTACACGCATGTCAATCATCCATCTTTGATAATTTATTTATTCGGTGGGGGTGGGAGGGGTCTTATGCATGAGGATTATTGGGCGATTTGCATTGTAGCGTGGCAACAGACCTTGCATCAATAACTTGACCTCTCTACTTGTTTACCTGCACTACACTCAGGATTTTGCATTATGTGGCTGCCTGCCATATTCGAGGAGACATATATTCCAAAGTCATCACCAAAAGACATCTTATTTAAAGGGGAAAGAGCAGACATGTCCTCAGGGGATGTTTAATTTCTGCAAGGTGCTGAGTGATGGTGAGGGCTGAGGGGCCGCCAGTATTTCCACAGTCCTGAGGAAGTTTGTGATGGCTTTGCTGAGAGACTGATCACAGTTCTGCACCAGCTGTAAACACCAGAACATGTGACAGTGCCAGCTCTCCATCAGCCATAAATACACATGAGCTCGGCTCAATAAAGCCGTAACTGCAGTTAAAATAATAACATCTCCGGAACAGAGCTGTAACAATGTTGAAAATAATCAACAAAATATAGTCATAGTCCAAATTATTGGAGCCGTTTATGAAAAAATAAACAATTGTACGAATGAAATAGAATATAATCATTAAAATGCTTCACGAAAAAATAACAAGGAACCATCTATCAGCTATTTTCATTTTTATGAAATGCTTTCTTGTGTTATTTGCTTTAAACTGTAGCCCATCTCCGCCAACTCTAGGCCCATCCCAGCCAAATATGGAGTACAAACTAAACAGCTCACCAGAGAGTTGCAAGGCTAACACACACACACACACATGCATATTCATTTTTCAATCCATTACTAATTAATAACAAAAAAAAGTATCCAGGATATTCTAAATTTTTTACATTCCAGTGTATGGCTTGGAAAAAAAATATTAAAAAAAAAAAAAAAAAAAAAAAAAAAAAATCAGACTCCATTCGTTTAATCTGCCAGCAATGCAACAAGGAATTTTAAGAAAAAAGTTAAATTACAAATTTTAACATACAAAACGCATCAGGGTCGCAGGGAGGCAGGCGCCCATCTCAGCTGACAACAGGCGAGGGTGGGGTACATCCTAGACATCTCACCAGGCCATCACAGGACCAACACTCACGCAACCGTTCATGCTCACACTCACATCTAGGGGAGATTTGAAACAGCCAATTAGCCTACTGTGCATGTTTTGGACTGTGGGAGGAAACCGGAGTACCCAGAGAAAACCCATGCAAGCAGGAGAAGAACATGTAAACTCCACACAGAAACACCTGAGCTGGGAATCGAACCCGGGTCCTTCTTGCTATAAGGCGGACATGCTAATCACGCCGCCACTGTGCCGCACTCATGCATATTTATAGTATCCAATTAATCTATCGTGCACTGTAATGCGTTTCTTTGGACTGTCGGAGGAAGTCCAAGTACCCAGAGGAAACCTACGCAAGCACAAAAACAATGCTTGACCCCAGGACCTTCTTGATTTCTGGTGGAAATGTTCATCACTACACCACCATGCTGCCCCTACTTAGCTTTGTTCTAACAAACGTGATGTCTTTATTTTTTAAATTAATGGATTTTCAATATGTCTGTCGATATCTTCCACACATCATTTGAAGCAATAGAGCAGATAAATGCAAACTTTATTCATTCTTGGAAAATGACTATTATTTTTCATATTCTTATTCACAATGCTGGTGAACTTCAGTCAGGGCCCTGCGGTATAAATATGAGGCTGCACACATGCCCAATTCCTTCCATCTGAAAACAAAAATATTAGAAACACAGGTGGTTCTTGGCCTGCAAAATTTGTGCAATAGGCATCAATTACACAAGTACTTCATAATACACTTTTGTACAATTAGGGCTATAACAAAGTGTTCTCTCAACTGAAACAGTCCAAAATTTGCCAGGAACTGGATCCATGAGGACCCTTCACCTCCACAGAGTGAAAAAAGATGGTAATGCTGGTAATCATTAATGTATTTTATCGCACAATTGACTTTATTCTTGTGGTTATTGAGGATCAAAATCATCTATTAAACACATCAGTTATAACAAGAAGTTGCAGTACAGTCGTACCTCAACTTACGAAATTAATCCGTTCCAGAGCCTTTTTCTTAACCTAGATTTTTCGTAAACTGAACCGCATTTTACATGTAAAACGTGTGATTCGTTCCAAGGCTCCCAATACTACCCCCTAAACCCTTTAAAAATTATAAAAGTATACCTTTTAACACCTCTTTCTGCTTCAGTATTGTACCGATGGTAGACAGGCTAGGCCATATTCCTTTACAATATAGCTCAACCGCATGCCACGAGCCCGCTTCTTCTTTTCACTCGCACTGGAAATGTGTGTGTGTGTGTGTGTGTGTGTGTGTGTGTGTGTGTGTGTGCACCATGTCTTCTTAGCAGAGTTATAATCTTACAAATGTTTATGGAAGGTTAAAAGCCTGACTCAAAAAATAAAGCAAGAAACTCATGAAACAACAGTAACTCTGTCCTTTACACGAAAAGCATTATGGGAGATGCAGCTCCATAATAGCCAATGGGAGGGAGCTGCGTCATCCCTCCTAGCCAATGGGAGGCCAGTTGGGCGGGATGTTTGAACGTCATTGATGGGAGAGCAGCTCATGCATTGTTTGAATGTTTGAATGGTGCGTTTCGCGCGTTTCATATACAGAGACTAAAAATGTTGGAAAATGTTTTTTCGTAACCTGGATTTTTCATTTTGCTGGGACTATCGTAAGGTGAGGTACCACTGTATAAGAATGTAAAACATGTTTCATGTATGCACTTGTATGTAGCACTCGTTGTTCATCAAGCATTGTTCAATCTGTCACTCGTGTTGTACATTGTGTGTGTATATGACTGATGTGTCCAAAGTCTCAAACTGTACCTGCTGGATGTTTTAAAATGATATACAATATAAAACACCTGCTACCTGCTGTGAAAAATGGCCATGGGTCATTAGTACACTGGGGTTGGTTTGTGGCTTGTGGTTCAGGGGATCGGATGAAGACTCATTGGCATTATGAAAAACTCCAGTAGGCCATAAACCAAAACCTGGTTTCCTCTGCAGGATGTTTCGACTCTGTCACAGATACAGGTGTTAAAGGAAGCCAAACCTACTAGTAAAAACACCAGGTTCGGTAATGACCGTATCAGCCTGTAGATTTGAACTTCCTGTGGACAGAGTAGAAGAGTGAAGTCTATATGCAAATCAAAGATAATAGGTCAGGGGTCACCAATCTTTTTGAAACTGAGAACTACTTCTTCACTTCACATATCCCTTAACATCCAAGGATGTCGTTGGGGCACCTTCATGGCGAGACTTGGGGTGATTTGGCCTTGCGGAGACCATCCCTCTCCAGGTCGTAGAAACACGCTGACGGCTTTGCAGCCTACTCTTTACGAAAGTCAGCAATGGTTCTTTTACATGCCTCTCACCATAGACAGTGAGAGACATGGCCCGCCTTTGATAATCCAGTTAGCTGCACTGGGGGGGACAGTGACAACCTTGTGGGGACTCGAACCCCCCAACCTTAGGATCAGCGATCCTGCGCCATAACCACTAGACCACCACTGCCCGAACTACTTCTTGGGTACCAATTAATGCGATGGCGCACCAGGCCTGTACTAAAGATAACAGTGAACAGGCGCGCGGGTGACTCATTGTTGTCCTTGCGGGCGACCTGGTGCCCATGGGCACCATGTTGGTGACCCTTGTAATAGATTAAGGGCATACTCAGACTAGGTAGGCATTGTTGCCATGCACTGCATCTCTCCCATTATCAATCGCTTGCAGGCCAGCACTCATATTGCGCTTATTCATTTGTGAACCGAATGTGCTTACGTAACGAGTTGTCACTGCTGTCTCACTGTCTATGGTGTGAGGTTCATGTAAAAGAACCATTGCTGACTTTCAACAAGAGTAGCTGCATAGCTGTCAGCGTGTTTCTGCCCTGCGATGGCCTGACGAGCCATCCAGGGTGTACTGTGCCTTTGCCCGGAGTCGGCTGGGATGGGCGCCTGCCTCCTCGCGACCCTAATTAGGATTAAGCGGTTAAAGAAAATTAATTAAATGATTGTGCTTATGTCATCCAAGTGCAACTTTTCATAGTGAAGAAAAGCACTTTGATGGAGAATTGTTTACAAAGTGGCCTTTTTTAAGCACAGGGATCCCTTTCTACTTCGAGCTTCAGTTTCTGTGGCTTCAGTGCATTGTGGGTTTTTCAAAAATATTCATCAAAAAAATTTTTAAATAATAAAATTAAGGAAAAAACGGGGAAAAGTCAAGGAAAATGCTGCAAAACAAGGCCAATTATGCAAAAAAAAAAAAAAAAAAACAAACAAACAAAAACAAACAACAACCCAAAACCCCCCAACAAAACTACTTACATTTTATGTGAGGTGTACCTCTGTGTGTGCGTAATTTATATTTTATTTACACCTTATGCATTATTTTGAATGTTTAATTGTTATAAGCATTTATAGCATTGAATATGTATTTATTGATATTATATATACATGTACGTTTACGTCAGTCGGGAGGGGTTGATCCTACTTGACGGAAATTGTGGTCGTGGTCGTGGGGAGGTCTTGGTCCCCATTAACCACAGAAAGTGAGGGTAATTGTTTTCTCACATGTTGTCTACGTTTTTCAATTATAACAGACATTAAAGAAGGAATTTGACTCACTATTATTCACGTTTGGCAATAAGGTTTAAAGCAGACCAGTTATTAACCCAAATATTGTTCACTGGATTTAAAAAATTCACATCATAGCATTTTAGTTTTGTGCTTCGTGGTTAGCAATCATGCACACACACAATAAAAACGCCAACTGAACCCCATCCAAGCGTACCGCTTCCAAGCAATCCACACTGCACCTGGGGGTGGTATGCAACAATACTCATCAAACAAACTGGACTTTGAGGATCAAATGTACTCTAACATGATGTGGATCTCCTAGAGTGCCCTCACATGGTCTCAATAGAGAAATGGCCCACGATACCTTTAATGTGTCCCTGATTTAATGATCCAAGTGTGCAGTCTGAAGCACATTCAGGGTGCGCATTAACATGTCTTAGTGTAACAGGGGAAAAATTGTTGCGGGGCCAAACACACGAAGAGGGTTGTACTGGGTTATTTAATTAATTATGGGGGTGTTTTGGGTGCAACATGCAAAGAACCGTCAGAATCTCTAACTCGTAAGAATTAGGTGCACTTGGACCTTGGTGGATTTTTATTATAATGGCTGACTTGCCAGGTAGTAAAGCAAAATCTCTCCTTTATAATGGAAACATATCATTTATGGCAACATCATTATACTGTGATTGGATAACTCTGTGTGTGTGTGTGCGTGCGTGTGTGTGTGTGTGTGTGTAAAACTTGATTTTAATTTGAATCCTTTGCATGTTTATGCACTACTGAATATCTATATGGATTTCACAAGTACATGGTACGTTGTCTGTGCACTCACCTTCGCAGTTTTGTGCACATGGGGGCAGTAGTAGCCTAATGGTAACATAAGCAGCTTTGGGACCCAAAGGTCGCTGGTTCGATTCCAGAACCAGTAGGAAAAATGTGTGGCTTTAGGGGAGGGAGTTCCACCTTCTATTCCTCCACATAAAATGGCTGAAGTGCCCTTCAGCAAGGTACCTAACCCCAAATGCCCTCTGAGCGACCACAATGTGTGTGGCAGCCGACTGCTCCGAGTGTGTGTGTGTGTGTGTGTGTGTGTGTATGCTCACTTTGGATGGGTTAAATGCAGAGGCCCAACATGACATCAGATCAGCTTACTGTTGGTCAAACATGCAATCATTTTCTGCTACCTCAAGATAGCAATGTGGCAAAAACGTTCCTCACGCCGCATCATTTTAAGACCAACATGCCCATGGGTGCTCAGATAGACGCATATGAATTTAAACAATATGGGAGTTGAGCAGAAAAACAGCTTCAGCCTCAGAAAAGACAGGTACCTCATGCTTAGTGTTGCTTTCTGAGGAGTGTACGACTAGGACTAGAGGTAAAGCTGTCC